>CM027095.1:11424747-11979747 GCA_015343265.1 Pao palembangensis | reverse complement strand
GCTCCATCCAGGACTTCAAAAACAGCGCGTGAAGAGACATCCGACGAGTTCCGATGATTGCGGGTACCCTGAACTAGTGTTGACCAAAAATTTATATCACAGTATTTTTCAAAATTATCAGTTTCAAGGTATAAGAACTTTTTTTCATGCACGTCTGGGTGTTAACCACATCTTCTAATGATTTAGAGACAAATCGCTGCAGTTCACTGGCTTACAATGACCTATTTTACTGTCATGAGGTATGAATTTTGTAGATAAACATTAATGGCCACACTAGTATTAATACTGGCCCGCATGGTCTCACAAAATGATGCTGTTTCCAAAGAGGCGGAGTGAAAGATTCAGAATGCATGACAGTTAGGGTTAGGTTGTCAAAATCCAGAACCCTTTTATTTTTCAAATTTTGCAGACTTGAAAAACATTTTGTAAAAGTCAACTACACAATGTTAACAAGCACTGAACACGATATTCCAGACATGTTTGCAGCAAACTGCTCGTGTTGCCTCCTGCAGCTACAACGTTAGCTTTACAACATTTACAGAGAATTGTTGTTTGATCGACGTCGGTTTTTTTTAAAGCCGAAAAAAACTTCCCTACAACGGACACGGCTCCTCTTTTCGGTACAAGTTCCTCTGTCATGTTCGGCTCGTTCTGGAACTTCAGTTTCAGAACTTTCACTGTTCTTATCTTCACCGCTCAACACGCAGCATTCAAATGTCCTCGGATCTCAGAAAGCTCCAACCGAATTTGTACTTTCCAACTGGGATTTTACCGAGCTCCGAGCACATTTGAACGCATGACAGCAAAGGAGTCCCCTGCTAAATGATGTCCGGCAGCACTAGCGTGACCATCAAATGCACAGGAGAAGCATATCCATACCTGGTTTAGTTGCTCCAGGCTCCTCTGCTCTGTCTTTCACGGTGACAGTGAAGGACTCTGAGCGCAGCTCTTCCTGACCTGTCGGGGTGCTGTCTTTGCGGATGATACTGAGCTGCACGGTGTGCTCTCCCCTCGTGGGAGCAGGTGCTTTGATGTGACGGAGGTAACGCGCCTTCAGAGCCTCCAGGCCTAATTGAAGAGACGTTAACAGCAGATGTGGAAACTTGTGGCCGACAACGACGTGAGCTTTTACTTCAGCCTGGGCACTGAGAGCTATCACCTACCCGGGTTGCGCTGTGGAGGTTCCAGCTTAACAAAAGCTCCATCGTCAGGACGCAGCTTGACAACAGGTGGAGGGTCCAGTCCCAGCTTTCTCAGCATGGCCAGTTTGTCCTTTTTGGGCTCCAGGGGTTGCTGTGCTGGAACAGGCTCCAGCTCAGCCCCACCTACAGGCTCTTGGACGTCAAAATCACATTTCCCTGCTGCATGGCTTTGTTTGCTGGCTTCACATCCTGAATCTGAATCAGGTCTTGCCACCTCATCACTTGTGAGGGACTCCTGTAGACTTTCAGAGAGGTAAAGTAATGGTCCAGATTCCTCTCTGAGATCCAGACTCGCAGTCCCACCTCCATCCTGGTGGTCAGCCGTCTCCTTCTGAGGGGACGAAGTCGCAGCAGGATGAGTTATGGGCTGGATCTGTGTGGAGGACAGGTCCAGAGATGGTGGAGAGCCTAGCTCTGTGGACAGCTGCAGGGTATCTGGGTTTCCAGGAGGGGGAACAGGCGCCGAAAGAGTCTCCAGCATCACTGCAGAGTACTTTGTAGATCTGAAGAAAGTACATTTAGGTTTGCATGAATTAATCATAACTTAAAACGTTCCTCAAGTAAACGGTGAGGGAAACGCCAGCTCAATGAACGCGAATGTCCTCAAAATAATCACAGTAATGTAGCCAGTACAGACTAGCTGATCTCACAGATGTGGAATATTTATTCTGATTTTGTCTCAGATGGAAAACTTGACCTTCTAAACTCTTTAGTTCATTGAAATGGTTTCTGGAGCTTCCCCAGTGAGTGTTATTTGTCTTTACTTTAGCAACGCCATGGCGGGACCCACTGGCCTGGCCCTCTTCTTAAAGAACTGGTCAATGGTCTTGGGCTCAGGCACGTGGTAGGGCAGAGCCAGCAGCGACTCTAAAAGACAGAAAAACATCTTCAACATGAGGTGGCAGTGGCTCTGAGGATGGGAGAGAACACCAGTTCTAAAACTTTTTTTTTTTTTTTTTTAAATTAGCTGACTAAATTAAGCAGTTCCAAGGAATTTGGGTAGACCATGAGGAAGAGATCCAAGAACCTCCCTTGATGCTTAGATTCTCCTAAATGAGGCACTGAATTATTGAAAGTGCCTCAGAAACTGAAGCAGCGAACGAACAAAAGTGTCTGGTGCAAACTGACCTCTGACCAGCCTCTGGGACTCACTGTGGAGCTGCTTCATTGCATCTTTGCTGGCACGTGCAGCTTTCCGCTCCTGAAAATACCATCCATGATCAGTATGACGAGGCTAATATACAGACTACTGGCAATATTTTAAAGTGATTCTGATTTTTTTTTTTAATTCCCTACCGCTCGCTGGGGTTTGTCTTCTACTTCCTCTTCTTGCTCATTCATTAAAGGATCCTGGAGAAACTTTCAAGAGTTAATGAAGCATTTTACCAGAAAATAGGAAAAAGCATTTTGCCCTTCAACAAGTCTCCAAAATTATAGTAAGAATTAAATATCTACTAAGTCAAAACTCTGAAATCTTTAATGCAGGAATCTTTATGTATGTATATATTAAGCTATAAATATTAGCACCTTATGATTTTTCATCCTTAGCTTAATGGCAGCCCGGATGGCCTCCAGAGACTCTTCCTCTTCTTCCTCATCATCCAAACCGGTGTCAAAAAGGTCTGTGTCACCCAGGGGACAGCCGCTATCGCTCAGCAGCCGCAGAGGAGGCGAGCTCTAAAACAACGACACAAACGCGTCTCAAATAAAATCTTTGTGAGATTCTGTTTTACACGAGCCTGATCACTCTGAGCTATTTCAAAGTGTTTTAGTTGAAGTCAGACAACTTAAACTACATGACAAATTGACTGAATGGCTTTGTAAAGAGAAGAAAATGAGGTCAGTGAGGAAAGTTTTAAGTTCACTCACAGAGAACCGTTCTTTTTTCTTTAGTTTTTCCACTGCTCTGCTACGCTTCTCCTTCTTCTCACGATGCCGCCGACTCTTCTCCCTTTTTTTCTCTTTCCCCACAGATGAAACGCCCTTCCTTGTCTCTTCTTGTCCATCCTCCGCGTCTCCATTTACCTGCTCAGATTCACTCTCTTCACTATCAGTGGGTGCACGGCCAATTCTCTTGCGCTTCTGAGCTGCTCTCCCCATGTTCTCTGGTGTCTCCAACTCTTCACGTGAACCTGATGAGACCATTGCTTCTGCTGTGTTGACAGTGGTCTTTGCGGCTTCCTCCGCTTCTTCAGTGTCGCTGTCCTTAATGGCATTACGCCGAGGCTTCCTGTGAACCTTGATGTCTTCATTGTCGTCAGAATCTGATAAAAACAAATAAATGATAAAAGAAGGCAAAGGCTTCAAGTCTGTTCAGTTCTGGATCAGCTTTTTTATTAATAATTTACATTGACTGTAATTTCCTTATTCAGTGATGGATCATACCAGTCCAACAGGCTTCTGCAATTTCCATTTGGTGTGTTGTCGACTAATTGTGTTTACTACATAAATGTAACAAGCCTGTAGTTACACAAAATGATCTCAGGCTGGCTCATCATGTACTGTAATGTTACTTCACCTTGAAGCTCTCCGTTCTTGTTGGCCGTGGACTCGGTGAGCAGCTCCTCGGCTGGAGAACCCATCCCGCTGTCTGAATCACTCTCTGGGGCAGTCTGGCCCACTGAGGGCAGCACCTCCTCCTGTTTGCACAAAGAGGCAGCACATTCAAGGCAGTGCAAACCTCATGCAAGGTACAAGCGATCAGTAGTCCTTCTGCCCTCTCATTACAGGCACTTAAATCAAAACGGTAACAGTTTTTGATTAACCCGTCAGTCTAGGAGCACAAGTTACTGTCCGGCTTTAAAGATAGAATTACAGCATGTTTACCAAAACCTTTGATAAGAAAATGAACAATCTTTGAAACCACAATGATCAACATTAATAAAACAACAGAATCATGTTCACGAAATGGACACTGAGCGGCGTTTAGCAGTAAACCAAACAAGAGCGGCGACGCTAGCGCACAATATCGCTGCATTTCGAAGTCAACAAGCTAAATCCTCAAGTTTGTCATGTACCAGAACGCAAACGAGACAAGTATAACAGAAATCCGTTGAAGTAGAAAAGTAAAATCGCCACTAATGTGTGTCTTATCAACATGAGCAGGCCAAGGCCAGCCACCATCACAACTGGCTAAACGTACCATAGCGAGAGAGCTAAGTTAGCTAACACCAGCGATGTCCATAATACGAACACAAACTCGCTCTGGAGGACTTATCTGAACTCTGTACTCGTCCATCTCACGACTATCTGAGTTACGAATGACAGATATCCCAATGAGAGTAGGGGAAAACACCGACTACTTCAGAGCTCCTTACCTGGTGCTGAGCCGCGAGGACAAGACTCATGTTCGCCCGTCGGCTCGTTTACGCTTTTATATGATTGACCAGCCAAGGCAACGCTTCGACCAAGCTCCGCACCGACCGAAGAGGTTGGCCGTCTGTGCGAAAAAATGTTATTTTATTCGGTGTAGACACTTAAAGACCCGCATTCGCTGGTTTGTTCTCTGCCTCCCGCCTGTTCCATACGCACCCACAGAAATTTAAGCTTTCGCGCGCCGTGACAGCTGGTCACAGCGTTTCGGTACCGAGGTGTCAATCACCGTATTCTCGCTCTCCGATTGGTCGATTTGGGAACTTTGCACCCACCTACAACGACGTTTACATTCGCTCTGGGGAGGGAGGGGTGGGGTCAGAGAAAAGAAAAACCCGGGCGAGGATTTAGATTGGGAATGTTATAAAGCGCCTGTTTATTTCTGTTTAGTAAACAACGTCGTTGTTATCTAATAGATTAGCAGCCTTTTAATATGTTTGTTATAGTTTGTGTTACGATTAAGTTGTTGAGAATGTTAGTGTTTATCCGAGGACAAAAAAAAGATTGTTTCCCTTTAATATTACAAATGTTAGAAGATTTTATAATATTTGCTGTGGGATATTTTAATTTTACAAATACTACAAGTAACAAAACACACATGGTAATGTTCATGTTACCCCATCTCAAAATATCATGTCATAATATGAAATATTTAAAAATACTTGATTCAATTAATGTTGTTGATTTACCCAAAACAATGCACCTGGGGCACTTTGACTATGATCCTGATTAGACTAAATTTAGTTGATAATCAACTGCAATTAGGCACATTTATTGGGTATGTGCATATTTTTTAATTTTGTCATTGTAAAATTTCACTTTCGAACTTTTCAGTTTAAAAGGCAAATATAATTGTGTTACAATAAAGTCATGCAATTACTCTGAATTACAATTACGTCCAATAAAACATCTTACGTGGGTACAAAGAAGCAAGCGTTATATTGAATAGATTAGCTCTGAAATAGATTGATCATCAATAACTAACAAAAAAAAACTACTAAAACAACTAATAAAAAAACAATCGTGCCTCTTCTCTTCTCTTCTTCTCTTCTCTTCTTCTCTTCTCTTCTCTTCTCTTCTCTTCTCTTCTCTTCTCTTCTCTTCTCTTCTCTTCTCTTCTCTTCTCTTCTCTTCTCTTCTCTTCTCAAGTTGATTATTGACAATGTCCACACAGACATTATTGAGAAGCGTAACGCAGCAAATTACGCATGCGCAGTCAGGCCTCAGTAGCTTCCATGGCGCATGCGCACTTACAAATCCCCAGTACTAGCAGCAGCAGCGTTAGTTTGGGTCAGTCAGTCCAGTCGGCAGGCAGCCACGCAACTGTCTGTATTCCTTCTTCTTAAATTAGCCACTTTAAGCTTCGAGATACCGCCCCCAATTTCAGCGTCGGTACGGAGCCGCCAGGCCGGGACAGAGACGGAGAGAGAGGCCTCGGCCATGGAAGCGCTCGGACCCGGTAAGGAATTTGAAGCAAAGTAGCAGGCGAGAGCGAGGCGCGTGTGCGCGAATGCGTCGCTTCACTTGGGGCCGCGGCTGCAGCGAGGCCTCGACGCGCTGACGGGAAAACAAACAGAGGCCCTGTCCGACTTTCTGTGTTTATGGCGTTATCACGCTCATCACAACAAGCAACGGACTCGCTTTTCTCCGTGTTCGAGCGGGTTTAGCGTCTTTATCGGCCCTACATGACGCCCGTGTGGCTGTATTTATCCGAAGCCAGCGCAGCTCGTCGTGTCGCGGCATTGTGTGAGTGGGGATTTAACTAGGTCCTTCCTTCTTTCCGCGTCGTGGTGTGTTTACGTTGATGTTTGTTAAAGACTCCTTTATTTTTCGACACATAACCAAAACTACACAATCCCGTCGACATCTGTTGATATATCAGAGTCGTAGCAAAATCCCTCCCCGAAAACCGTCGAAATTGAACCATCGCCATCAGGCTCAGCGCGTTTTGTTGGGCTGCCTTCGGCCAAGATGACAGCGATGGGTGTTAAAAGGAAACAAACGCCAATGGAGCGCACGATAAAGGCGTTTAATCATCCTGTTTGCGAGTGTTTCCAGGGCAGATGTGGGAGCGCAGCGGCCACGAATGGCGCTCTGATCGATGAGATCTGCGGCCGCTGATATCGATCTCCTGAACGACAACAAAGACGAGATCATTTGGCTGCCACGCAGCAAATGTGGACGTGCACTAGGGGGAATCCAGCACACCTGTACGGCCAGCAAGACCACGCTTTTGTGTTGTCACGACATGGCTGAACGCACATTTTTAATGACCAACGGCAGTGTTATTAGTCTGGTTCTATATTATTTACAAATTTTGACATTTTGCAAAGTGGCTTGACATGCAAAAAGCGAAAGGTCTGCGTGGTGTAGAACGAGCACGCGCTTTCAGCGGTGGAAATGTGACGTTCTGAACTCCTTTATTATTTAGGTGGGACAGTTTTTTTTATTTTTTTTTTTTTATTTTTTTTATTTATTTATTTTTTTTAAACGTTTAAAAGTGTGTGAGGGTACCCAGGAATGTTTGGATAAAACAGGATTGCAACCATCCACAGGTGTGTGTGTGTGTGTGTGGGAGAGAGAGAGAGCTGCAACCATATCACAATCAGTGCAGGGATTGGGCTTTTATCGATGACACATGTAGAATCCACTTTTATTTACTATAACAAGCTGTTTTCTTTCTTTAATAAATCAGATAAATCAGCTAATTTACAGCCATGTGAAACTGGTGTTCAGCATATGTGATAATTCACACTGGGTGCACTTTAGAACGGCTTTGGTGACTGAATTTTGGCTGTGTTTACGGATCTCTTTAGTGAAGCGAGCAGGACTCAGCTGATGTGGTTATTCACTGTTGACACTTTCACAGCGCGCTTGTTTCATTTTACGCACACTGCTACATAAAAGCTTCTAACATGTGCAACACATTTGCACTGTGACGTTGTTTAAAATCCACGCTGCGAGTGGCTTTTCTTTGTAAAGTTGTGCTTTCTGAAGCCCGGTGGACTCTCCAGGTGACTCTCAGGTGGGTGTTGGTGTGCTTCCTCGTCGGTGCCATTAGTGTGACTCATCACCGGGACGAATTATCATCTTTCTGCTTAGCTTCAGCCCGGCCGTCTTTCATTCCATCCTACCTGCTAGCGTTGATCTGCTTGCTAAGACATGAATGTGAAAGCAGGCTGCAAAGGTGCGCTCTGGAAGGTGCACGCCGGGTGGTTCCTGTGTGTCCGTCGTTATCTGTAGCTGCTAAAGCTAATTTCCTCCCTGCCTGGTTCAAAGTTTATGGCGCTTTGAGTCATTTGAAGCAGAAACATTAAATACTGGAGGACTCTTGTGTGAGGAGCGTCTTCATTTTCATGAGGATTTCTGTCTGTTACCAGTTAAATCCTGAACCATTCACTGGCAACATGCTGGATCAAGCTAGTAAACATCAAACTCATGCATGTAGATTGGAATGTGTGTTTGTGGGTTCACTGACCCCTTTTTTTTTTTTTTTTAAACCATCGTACTGATTTTGTGTTCTGATGTCATGTGGTTGGATGAAAAATAACCTTCATTACCAAAAAATACCAAGCACCCTCTGGTTTCCGCTAATCTTGAGGTGATTTGATGCTTGTCACATGACTCACAGCTGGCTATCTCTGGGTTTCAGATTCGTTTTTTAACTAAAGCACGACTGGGCTAAATCATCACGAGGGCGATGATTGTGTTTAAAACTTAATTCCAAATAAAGTCCATGTTTACTTTGTGTAAACAGATGAGAGAAATCTAAAACCAGTTTGACATGCATTTTAAAAAAAAGTTAAAGCAATCATATAAGCAGTCGTAAAACGAGTGGACGACTTTTAGCTCTTCTGCGTCACGTTTAAGTACTGTTTTAGTCTAAATGTAAATTTATTACAGATGGAAATGAGTGCAGGCTGTCTGACCAGGACATTTCCAGCCATTTCACTGCCAAAGCCAACAATCCCAGTCCAGTCTGGCCATTTCCGCTTGCTCCACTGACCCAGTGTCTTACTGGTTTCCAGAAACCTGACAATGACCTCATGGAGCTGCCGGGTTATTCGTGTGCTTGGGGAGGAGGTGATGGACGAGGGGGCTGGGAGGCGATTTGGGGCCCAGGGCCGTAGAAGCGTGCGCTCAGGAAGCGATGGGGAGGGCCCCGATTGTCTGTGCTCTCGCGCTTCACTTGGTAACTGGAACGTGTGGGTGCACGGGGTGCAGGAGGACCCCCTCGGTCCCGTAGCTGTCAAGCAACAAAGGAATTAGGCAGTTGGCTCCAGAAATGCTGGCAGAAGCTTTGTCCAGCCCAGGATGGACGTGCTGCAGGCAGACGAGCAGCCCTGCAGGTTGAGGTGAGGCCTGTGTGCAGCCACCACTGACTGCTGTCTCCACGGTTCTGATTCCTGCAGCGATTAGTGCTGCATGCCCCGGTTGCCACAGCAGTTGCTGGCTTCCTGTGGAGATGCGTGCAGACATATGTGTATATATGGTGTGAGAGCTGCGTGCGTTGGCGTGCTCTGTGCAACGGTAATCCTCGACCCGCTGGGGCGTCCCTCCATATGGCTCTGCTGCTGCCTGTCTGAGAGGACCTCCGCTCTTTGTCTCGGCACGAGGGGCTGCTGCCCTCCGTGTCTGGGTGGGGTTGGGGGGGGCAGGCTGGAGGATCCGTCGAGGTCGCTGTTTGGCCAGCCTGTTGTTGACCCATGTAGGTCAGGGGGCTGATGTGCGTCTGAGGGAGTCTTTTCCATTTCCCTGCACTCGAGCAGGTGTCACTGAAGAGGCAGAACTCGGCAGATGGACGCTCAAAGTCATTCTCATTCTCCGACAGCAGTGACATTTAAAAACGCAGCTGATTTAAAATGGTGACTTGACTGTTGTGAACTGCCGTCGTTGGACTGAACGCGTTGATGAAGTCATGTTTGTACCGCTCACATCTGCTCTTTCCAGGCCCTCCTGCCCCGACCTCTCTGTTTCAGCCTCCACGCCGTCCCGGCCTCGGCACAGTGGGAAAACCCATCCGGCTCCTTGCCAATCATTTCCAGGTGCAGATTCCCAAGATTGATGTCTATCATTACGAAATCGACATCAAGCCTGAGAAACGGCCTCGGAGGGTCAACAGGTACGTTTCAGGGGAAACGGTCAACTTGGCTCTTATCAGCGAGCACTGTTGAGGTGTTTTTGAGCAGCTGATGGTTGTTCAGAGATGGAGGGGTCGTTTTGTCAGCAGAAATCATGATTATTTTCCTCAGAGCGGCGTGCTGCCTTGTCTGCGTGTTGTGTCGGTATTACGGCAGCAAGTCAAGGTGTTGCTTCAGCGTCTGAGCTGAAACGATGCTGAGGTTTTGTAACAGAGGACAGCAGGCCTTGCCAAAGTAAGTCTGCAAGGACCTGAACCTGCGCCTGCAGCGGCCCCACACAGAAGCAGTACTCGGCTGGGTTTGGAGCTAGTGGAGTCGCAGCACCTTTGAGCAGGCTGCAGTATTGGATTTTAATACCGCACAGGTTAAATGCGCTTTACTGTGCACAAATACTGGACACAAGACAGCAGAAGGCCCCAGAACTTGAATTGGGAGGTTTTTTTTGCCGCTTGGCTCCGTTGAGGTTGCCGTTCTTCATCCCTTCCTCGTGTCCTCCAGGGAGGTGGTGGACACCATGGTGCGGCACTTCAAGATGCAGATCTTTGGAGACCGACAGCCTGGCTATGACGGGAAGAAGAACATGTACACAGCACATCCACTGCCAATTGGAAGAGACAGGGTTTGTCTTTTTCCACTATTCGATTAAAATCATAAAAAAGATGATGAAAAGACTTTTTTACATTCATAGGAGACTGTCGGTGCCCGTTTGACGTCTGTCGTTTGAATGATTATCTCCTTATTGGTCGATTAAAGGTTGACTAGTCCTGTCGTTGACCTTGCTCGTCTTCCTGGGCTCAGGTGGATCTGGAGGTGACTCTGCCTGGTGAAGGGAAAGATCAGACCTTCAAGGTGTCGCTGCAGTGGGTGTCGGTGGTCAGCCTCCAGATGCTGCTGGAAGCGCTGTCGGGGCACCTTAATGAGGTCCCCGAAGACTCCGTTCAGGCTCTGGACGTCATCACGCGACACCTACCTTCCATGAGGTACTGGGGTTCAGACCCACCTGCCTTTTCAGGCCTCACGCCTCATTTTTTTTTACTTTTACCAGCAGGGACTCAAACCGATAAAATACATAAATATATTTAAAAGAGTGACTGGGGTTTCGGAGTCATTGATTTTCTTGGCTCATAGGTTTCTCTTTCCTCAGGTATACTCCTGTGGGCCGCTCATTTTTCTCCCCTCCAGAGGGCTACTACCATCCTCTCGGGGGAGGCAGGGAAGTGTGGTTTGGCTTCCATCAGTCAGTCCGTCCTGCCATGTGGAACATGATGCTCAACATCGATGGTGAGTGAAGCTCGCAGCCTCTGGCTCTGTCTCCTGCTAATTTAAGTTGACGTGATTTGGGTTTTGGGAGACTTTCCCGTCATTCTTTACCCTGCGCTTGACTTCATGAACACACTGTCTGATCGCTGTCGTGCACGTTCTTCCCTTCAGTGTCAGCGACAGCTTTCTACCGTGCTCAGCCTGTGATAGAGTTCATGTGCGAGGTGCTGGACATCCAGAATATTAACGAACAGACCAAACCGCTGACCGACTCCCAGCGCGTCAAATTCACCAAGGAGATAAGAGGTGAGTGTCGGCGGAGGGGCAGCTACACGCGCTCTAACGCTCACCCGCCTCCAGCTCAGGCTGTATCACATTCCTCATAGAGATTTCAGAAAGGCGGGGCCCGCACATGCGTGGCTGTTTTTATGTGGGATTCAAGCACCACAGAACCCAGCGTGGAGACCCAGGACTGGATGGTTACTGCACAAACCATACTAGCTGCTTCCACAAACCAGTGCGCTTAACCTCGCCACCAGTACTCGCGTAACACATCCTGAGTAGCGCTCTTTTACCTCTCCAGGAAAATTCCAAGCGGCTCTCAGCCAACTTTGCTCACCAAGTTTGAAAACCCTTCTTCTAAGCTCTGTTTGGGTTGTAAAAGTGAGCTGAGGTGTGACAGACGACCTCTGGCTGAAAAGGCTGAGCTGGTGTTGAATGTAGCAGAATCCTGACGCGTGAACATCATTTCTTGAACAGGGTTGAAAGTGGAGGTCACACACTGTGGGCAAATGAAGAGGAAGTACCGTGTGTGTAATGTAACCCGCCGGCCTGCCAGCCATCAAACGTAAGTTCCCTTCGACGGCTGCTTTCCCTCTTGTGTCTGCAGCAGTTGTGTATATTTCTTTCCACCCTTTTCTCCACAGGTTTCCCTTACAGCTTGAAAATGGCCAAGCCATGGAGTGCACTGTAGCTCAGTATTTCAAGCAGAAGTACAATCTGCAGCTCAAGTATCCACATTTGCCCTGCCTGCAAGTGGGGCAAGAACAAAAGCACACTTACCTTCCCCTGGAGGTGAGAAGCCAGCGTCTTCAGGGCGGGAAAGCCGCATTTACTGCTCCTGGGTGACTGGTGGTAGTTTGACTCACCAGCTCTTCGGTCCTCCTCCGCAGGTCTGTAACATAGTAGCAGGTCAGCGCTGCATCAAGAAACTGACGGACAACCAGACGTCCACCATGATCAAAGCTACAGCCCGCTCGGCTCCCGACCGGCAGGAGGAGATCAGCAGACTGGTACGTGCTCGTTTCCTGTGGGAGTAACTGCAGCTGCTGGTGGGGACGTGTAGCGTTCCTTTGTTTCATTGCTAGAAATTCACCCTTTGCTACAGAGGTGAGGACGCCCTGGATTAGCTTTATAGCAGCTACTCTGTCCGTTTTTGCTGAATGCCCTTTGAAAAAACAGTTTAACAGAAGCTCAAACTTCTGAATTCTTTGCAAATTTCCAATTTCTGTCCAGTTTTCCACTGTTGCTTTCAGTGGGTTTCAAGGCGAGTCGGCACAAACGTCAAGTTCTTTGCTAAAGTTGTTACAGATGTGCAGAAAGGACCTCTTTCATTTATCAACAAAGACCTTGAGAGAGAGAGAGAGATCTCACTTTTACCTGAATGTGGGAGTATTTCCTCTTTGTCAGTTGAGTGGAATTATAATTCTGACAAAAATCACCAGAGCAAGACTATTATTGAGTTTCCAACTCACCTGGTCGTGGATATAAGTTAAATTCCTCTCTGCCTTCCCTGGTGCTCTCTTCCAGGTCAAAAGCAACAGCATGGTTGGGGGTCCAGACCCCTACCTGAAAGAGTTTGGCATTGTGGTGCACAATGACATGACTGAAGTGACGGGGCGTGTTCTCCCAGCACCCATGCTGCAGTATGGGGGCCGGGTGAGTACAGACACAGGGAGGGACTGTGGCAGGGTGAGTACTGGCCAGGGGCTACACTCTCAGGGGGGTTGGGGGGGGGGTCAAGCCTGTTGGGGCTGCACAGAGTGAATGTGGGAACACTGGGGAGAGATCCAGCTCTTTGATTTCCGAGAGACTCTGATATAATAATGATGCTTAATAACACTCCCTTAAAATTTAACCGTAATCAAATGTAGCCATGAAGTATTTGCTGTGTTTTATGCTTCCTGCCGTTAGCAGCACCAAAGCTCTGACTCTGTCTCAACGCTTTTGCCCGCCAGTCTGTTTTTATTCAGATCTCAGTAAGACCTGGATCTTTGCCCTGTGTTCGGTGCTGTGGTGCGTCTCTGCAGTTTTCCGTGACACAGCTTCCAGGTGTAAATGCGGATGAGAAGCACGTGACGGCAGACTGCTGGGATTCACCCGCTGAATTCCAAATCAGCTGTTGGATTGTTTCACATCATTTCATAAAGATCAGACTTGGGAGGATTGTTCTGCACCAGAAGCCCCTCTGATGGAGGTGCTTGGGGGGGCGTCTCAGGAGCTGATTTGGTGTTCGTGGTTGTGTTTGCGAGATGTGCTGTTGCAGACAATCAGACTCGTCGTCACCCGGAGTAAAATGTAACCGTCCATCCTCAAACTGTGGCGTGAAATCAAATGAAAGGAAAATGTCAAACAGTTTCCTGTCCACCAGTCCGGCTGGACTTTACCTGTTGCTTTCCTAACGGGCCTGTCACAACAGGCTTCCACGGTTCGCCCACTTTCCTGCTGGGACACGGAGTCTGATTGGCTTTAAATGTCTGTCACACTCTGTTTAAAACACGCAAGTACTGTTTTTTTTTGGACTATAAGTCGCTCCAGACTGTCAGACAAAAAATGGGTCATGAAGGAGGAAGAAAAACACAAGTTGCATTTTTTGGGGGAAATTTATTTTACAAAATCTGAGACCAAGAACCGACATTTCATCTTGAAAGGCCAGTTATAATAATAGACTATAGAACAACAGGCTGAGCAGGTGTCCCATTGGTGGTTATTCTGCTACATGAAGCACTGAACACGAACACGTGTCTGAATGTTAACGTAACATGTTAACAGATAACTCTCCATCTCACTCTCCAAATCACCATAATCTACTGAATTCTTCATCCTCGGTGTCGCTTCAGAACAACTCTGCCAGCACCGGAGCTAGAGGAAGTGCTACTTCCTCTTTTTATCGTCTACGGCTGCATATTTCACTACTTGCAACTTGTAATCTGCAGAATCTAATTTTCTTTTTGGGGCATTTTTGTTCAGTCTTTCTCAGTCTTTCTAAGATGTCTTTATAAGTTAGCGGTAATGAAGCATAGACGCACTTGTCAGTGTGAAAATAACAAATGTGAAATGACCGTATATATTTTAATAATCTCACATTATAAAACTATTTAAAAAAAAAAAAAGTGTGACTTATAGTCCAGAAAATACGCTGGTGAGCAAATAACCCAGAGATGGAACCCCAAGTTCAGCTTGAGGTGTCCACAAGTTCAGCTTGAGGTGTCCACAAGTTCAGCTTGAGGTGTCCTCCTGTCATGATTCCTGACATGGACCAAACGCATGTGTGGATGCGTTTAAAGAGCTCGTGATGCATGAAAGCGGCTGTTTGCTGCTCATTTTTAAGTGTTGTATGAATTGTGTTTGTCGGCTCGTCCAGCCGGGGGGTTGACTAAGAGTGTAGGGCCTCTCTCCGCAGAACAAAACGGTGGCCACGCCCAACCAGGGCGTGTGGGACATGAGGGGGAAGCAGTTCTACGCTGGCATAGAGATCAAGGTCTGGGCTGTGGCCTGCTTCGCTCCACAGAAACAATGTCGAGAGGATCTGCTCAAGTGAGTCTGGAGCTGCTTTTCTGCCGGGGACTTGTGATTAGAGGACCTTACACAATGGCTGAGGCTGGCTAACAAAGCGTAAATCTTAGTCGTTTGTTAGAAAGATGTTATGTATAAAAACTGCCGTTCTCTCTGCTGCAGTGTTTCTCAAACTTTTTCAGACCCAGGACCACTGAATCCATAAACAAACACTCACAGACCACCTGACTCTAAATAGCCCCCAAAACAACATGCTAAGTAACGATCGGGTGCTGGTGTGACGGATGCATCAGGAATTCTTTAAATCTTGGGAGTTCAAGAAAAACTGATTTTACACTGAATTTTAAATATTGAAGTTTAAAATTTTAGAACGTGATTTATGTGTCACCTCGTGGACCACTAGGGGTCGCCCACGGACCACCGGTGGCCCGGGGACCACTGTTTAAGAAACACGGCTCTACTAGTTTCTGATGAATTTCTGATCTTTTTGCGTAGGAGTTTCACTGACCAGCTTCGGAAGATCTCCAAGGATGCTGGGATGCCCATCCAGGGCCAGCCATGTTTCTGTAAATACGCCCAGGGAGCCGACAGCGTGGAGCCCATGTTCAAACACCTCAAGATGTCATACGTTGGTCTGCAGCTGATTGTGGTGATCCTGCCTGGGAAAACACCAGTCTATGGTGAGATCCTGGGCCTTTAGGGACGTGATGTAAACGTCTGCAGGATCAGCTACATGATTTATGTCTCCAGCTGAGGTGAAGCGAGTGGGCGACACACTTCTGGGCATGGCGACGCAGTGTGTTCAGGTGAAGAACGTGGTGAAGACGTCCCCTCAGACGCTGTCCAACCTTTGTCTGAAGATCAATGCCAAACTGGGAGGGATCAACAACGTCCTGGTGCCTCACCAGAGGTATGTTTGTGTCCACCTGATGCACTAAAGCAGGGCTGGGCAATGATTTAGCCTGATGGATGATGAAGCTCCAGATGATGTTTGGCCCCACCTTCCTGAGAGGACATGTTAGCATGCTAGGTGAAGGAACCTTTTTCTAACCAATCAAGCTGACAACCCTCTTCATTTGGCTTTTGGAGGCTCTGCAGGCCGGATTAAAGAGTTCATCGGGCCACATTTGGCCCCCGGGCCTCAGTTTGCCCTCCTCTGAGCTAAAGTATTTTATTTCCTCTGTGTCATTTTGATGCGCTGCCTAGATTCTAACAAGCGCATCGGTCTTTGTAGTCTAGCCTTTTGATGTCTTTGTTGTCTTCTGCGGTGCAGGCCCTCTGTTTTCCAGCAGCCTGTCATCTTCCTGGGTGCAGATGTTACTCATCCTCCTGCTGGTGATGGGAAGAAGCCCTCCATCGCAGCGGTAGTGGGCAGCATGGACGGCCACCCCAGTCGCTACTGCGCCACAGTTCGAGTTCAGACTTCTAGGCAAGACATGTCCCAGGTGAACAGCCTCCAGGGCTTCACGCTTTACCTGCTGTTTATCTCCTCTGGGGACGGACGAGGCAGCGCTGTTGCTGACACTGCTGTAAATGTTGTGTTTCAGGAGCAGCTCTTCAGCCAGGAGGTCATTCAGGATCTGACCAACATGGTGCGGGAGCTGCTCATTCAGTTCTACAAATCCACCCGCTTCAAACCCACGCGCATCATCTATTACCGCGGTGGCGTGTCAGAGGGACAAATGAAGCAGGTGAGCTTTGCGAAGTCACAAGTTGGACAGCCAGTCTGCTGCTCTTCTTCTTCTTCTGTGGTCGTGATGCAGCGCCAGCCTTTAAAACTCTCTGCATACTCAACATTCCTCAGCAAATCCAGCGTCTTGGCTTATTTCTGCAATTACCAAGCTACACTACTGCACTCCCCACAGCCAGGTTACATGCACGATAACTTGCTGGTGTGTTTCCAATCAGGTTGCTTGGCCAGAGCTAATAGCCATCAGGAAGGCCTGCATCAGTCTGGAGGAGGACTACCGGCCAGGCATCACCTATATTGTGGTTCAGAAGCGTCACCACACTCGTCTCTTCTGTTCTGACAAAGCTGAGAGGGTGCGAAGTTCCGTCTGAAGTGTGAAACACGTGCCTGCTCTGTCTTCCAGGAGCATAAACCTTCTCATTTCTGGGTATTGCTGCAGGTTGGGAAGAGTGGAAATGTTCCAGCGGGCACCACAGTCGACAGCACCATCACACACCCGTCCGAGTTTGACTTCTACCTGTGCAGCCATGCAGGGATTCAGGTGAGGGGCTTCAAAATGTTTCAATTCTTTGCTGACTCCAGCTCTCTAAATCGCGTTTTTCACCAAAATAAACAAAAAAATAATTCCTGGTCAGAGCCTTTTACTTCCGAGGGCTTTAAATGATCGCAAAATGCTGAATTCTTACATTTATCTTTTACTACAAGAGTTGTTTGAAATGAATGTTAGATGCTCTGCAGAGTGAAAAGAAGTCTGGGTGCTGACGGGTGTCCTCTGTCCTCAGGGAACCAGTCGTCCCTCCCACTACCACGTCCTCTGGGATGACAACTGTTTCACTGCTGATGAGCTGCAGCTCCTCACCTACCAGCTGTGCCACACGTACGTCCGCTGCACCCGCTCCGTCTCCATCCCAGCGCCGGCGTACTACGCCAGACTCGTGGCTTTCCGAGCACGCTACCACCTGGTGGACAAAGATCACGACAGGTGAGAAGAGATGTGGTGTTAGGGCTGTCACGATTAGGAACTTCTGGAGGCGATCAACTGTCAGAAAAATAATCGCGATTGACGATTATATTGTCTATTTTTTTCTTTTTTATATTTTACTATCAGCGTAACGAGCTTTAATAACACACATCCTGTCCTGTCCACCTTAATGAATCAGAGCAATTTAATGACTTTTTGAACATCCAGAACTAGTTGGCATGTTGCTGTGGATGGTGGCTCTGCAGACGTTGGTTCACATTTGTAGCGTTAGCGCTTTTGACTGGAACTTTGTTACGGCAACTTTTACAGACGGCTTCCTCCAGGTTACTGGGCTGTCCTGTATCGTTAGACTTAAAACCAAAATGCACCCACAGCAGAGCCGTGGTACGAGGTTTTGGAACCAGAACCTCCCCTTCCTCCATGTTGTTGTTATCCTAGCCGTAGCGTATTATCCTAGCCGTAGCGTATTATCCTAGCCATAGCGTATTATCCTAGCCATAGCGTATTATTCTAGCTATAGCGTATTATCCTAGCCATAGCATATTATCCTAGCCATTGCTCTCTGACCAAGATGAGAGGTAAGCACGTGGTTGCCACGGTGACGCTGCGTGCTTCTGCTGGTGCAGTACGATGACGTCAGACTCGGATTCATAGTTATTTTGTGCAACTTTGTGGATAAAAGACTGTAACTGCAAATCTAAAAAATAATCAGGATTGACTAATGTAATATTTGCGACTGCCCTACGGGGTGTGAGCTCACACACCGGCTCAAACGCGCAGCTGGAGCGAGCAAACAGAAGCGATATCTTCCATAGCTGACGTACTCTGGAGCAGAGAGTTGTGTGTAAAGCACGGCCCACCATCTGATGTGACGTCTGTCTGTGTTGCAGTGCTGAAGGCAGCCACGTGTCTGGCCAGAGCAACGGCCGTGACCCCCAGGCTTTAGCCAAGGCGGTTCAGATCCACTATGATACTCAGCACACCATGTACTTCGCCTGAACTCGTGAGCACATCAGCGATCCACCTGCAGCTCCTTTCTTTCTTTTTCTTTTCCAAATCCGTTGCCAGTCTCTCTGCTTGTCGTCTCTTTACACTCGATCTTATTTTCTGAATCTGCACCCGAGCGGCTCTTGGAGGGGGAAAATCTGCTGCCTCCTGACGCCCAGCAGGTTTTTGCTTTAAGGAACAACCAACCGACAACCAACCAGCGTTCCCACTCGAGCTGCCTTCCAAACCAGCAATCCAGTGCTGTGAAACCACCGAGGTGTTTCCAGTACACAAAAGAAGACAAAAATACAAGTTGAGCCATTATTTTCCTTATGTTCTATTTGAATGTCTGCACTCTTGTGTTTGTGAGATACACTGAGCGAGGGAGTGGAGCGACACACACGGGGTGTGTCGGCGCAGCTCTTTGGCTCTCCCAGCTAAGCAGGACTCTTATCTACTTTTACCTCAAAGCCCATTTGGGCAAATTCTGTCACAAGGTCTCGGGTTTGTTGGGTGGTGGGAAGGGAACTCTACCAGAACAGAGATGGAGGGGCATCCACCTTTTGAGAATGAGAGAGAGATATATATATATATCTATATACATATATTTTTTTCCTTTTAATGAGTGTTTTACCTTTTCTCCTTTGCCGTCTTTTACAATTAAGGTGACCTGGTTGTCATGCTCGTGACTACTTTCCTTCGAAGTTGGTGATGAAACGTAGTCGGTGTGTGTGAGAATGTATCTGTATATACATGTACTGCTGTAAGAGTGTGTGTGTGTGTGTTTCATGGCAGGCCACTGAATTGTAAAGGGAAATCAAGGGGATAACTGCTGTAAATGCCTCAGATTTGTTTTTTATATCCACTCATACAGTACATATAAGCATATATTTACGTCTATAAAGCAGCTTTGAGACATATGACTTCAGCCGGCTTCCTGGAGACGTGTGTGTGTGTGTGTGTGTGTGTGTGTGTGTGTGTGTGTGTGGCGGGGGTATTTGTAGCTTTCCTGGGTCACTTAAATTGTTTTGCTCATGAGCTGGCCTGCTGCTGGAGGCGGATGGGAGGGGGCGGCTCTGTTTGTGCCTCGTCAGAAACGGAAGCGATGGATTCCTGCAGGCGGCTCTGATATGTAGCATTAGTACTCACGGTTCGGCCTCTGTCTGGCTCAGCGTTGAAGGTGTGTGTGTGAGAACAGCAGGATGTGGTTTTTCTTTGGACCTGATTTTCACCTTTTTGGATAATTTCACAGCTGTGCTTGAGTTCTTCAAAGGCCAGAAACCAGTAAGCTTTTTCTTTTTCCCCCCTCCTTTATTAATATCTCATTGCACTGACCCGGGATGCTAGGCGAGCAACAGAGGGCACTCTCAATCTCTTGAACCTTTATGCATTTATACATACGAATCAACGAGTCAGATTTGTAAAAGTTTAATATAAGATGTTTTGTGGCGATATTAAAAGCTGTCGTATAGAATTAGTAGTTTACCAATGTTGTTGTTGTTTATTGTTGTCAATGTTGTTACTATTGTGATGAAATTTTACAGTTTTATATTTTCTAGTTTGACTTCAGGAATCGTTGTTGGGCTGCAGGTCGAAGGCTTTGGAGCTTTGGGATGGATATATTTTGTAGCATTTTGGTTAATGTGAGAAGTAGGCCCCAGGAAGGAGGAGTTCACTCCACCTCCGTCGGCAGATCGAGGGTGTTTTGCGGCTGCTTTGATCGGATGGAGACAATCAGGGATCGTAATCGGACTAAACCCAGATTGAGGATTCGTCAAAAGTGGTCAGTGATGTACAATGAGCTGAATTTTTACTCTTTGAAATGGTTTCTATCGCTGTATTTGAAGTTATCCCATTATAAAATTGATGTTTTTACGTTTTTTGACACTGGATGTAAATGTAAACGCAGTCGCAGCTGCAGAAGTGCGCCCCCTGGTGTTGCAGGTAGGAGAAGCGGTCGACGCGCACGCCTCCTCAGGGGGGCAGCTCAGCGGAAGCCTTTTTGTAATAAACCGCCCGTGAAGCAGCAGGTTTACTATGAAATGGTTTGAGCGCCTGCCTGTTGACGGCGTGGGCGTTGGCCCGGTTCAGGACTAGTCTGGAAGGTGGGGGGGATTCGAGGGCATTGTCCAGGTTTTGCATGCAATAATTATTTTTTTTTTTCTCTTTGGGATAAAAGAGCAGATGTTTTTAAAATGTGCACTAGGTTTTCCAAGCCAAGAGGGTGTAATTGGAAGGTCACGTGGCGTCTCCAGGGTGAATATTTCCTAATGTTTGAACTCCAGTCGGATCAGCCATCACTCCATTTGCAGAGCAATATGAGCCCAGTTCTAGTTGAATACAAATCTCATTGTGCTTGTCTACTCTCGCAGTCGTGTCGTGTGTACTTTTCCTTTTTTTTTTTTTTTTTTTTTTTTTACTTTTTAAGTTGATTTCTTTTGCTTGTATCAATCAGTGGGAATGTGCATTTGGTGGAATAGATGTATAGGCTCTAGACAATTTTCTTTTAAAGTAACAAAGTGTAGACTTTGCTCACCTGCATGCCAGAGTATTGTCCTTTTTATAAAAAAAAAATTATGAAAAAAACTTTAGAAACATATTTATCAAAGAGAAGAAAATATAAATGCTTCTTTTTGGGGTAAATGTTGACTTTAGTAGGACTATTTTAGGCTAGCAATATTTGTCCAGATGCGTTTTAAAGACTCCTACACAAACGTCAGTAATTCTCCAAGTACACTGTTATGGAGGCGAGGTGCTTCCGCTCTTCTCTGGGCGTTCACACTCAAACGAGGTACCTTTCTTCAATCGTGGAGCCCGTCAAGAGCCGACTAGCCTCGCCTCTACCAGGCCAAAAGGGCGAGCGTCCGTTTTAGTCTCCCTCTTCCTGGTTTTGTACCGGCAGCCACACCTCTTGACGAGGGAGGCGTTTCTGTCTCGGTGGCCCCTCTGCTGACCTCTCACAAATGCACTTCCTCTTTGTGTAGGGGTCCCTGTGACATCAGCAGAGCACGCTTACCTCTTTCTACACTTTTTTTTTTGTTTTTTTTTTTGTTTTTATAAAGTCCTAAATTGTTTCTGTGCCCCAGTTAAATGAAAGCATGAATTCTTTTCAAACTCCTCCTCCTTATATATTGTTATCTTAACAGATTTGTAATGTGTATTGCATATTTTAGTTTCCTTTTGTGGTTCCTTTTCAGGGGTTTCTTAAAGCTGATTTCCCCACTAGTGGTCTCTGATGCTTTTGAGACTGTTTCATAGTAATAACAGGCTCTGGCTGCTGGTGGAGGTGCTCAGTCCAGCCCCTTACTGCTATTATGTGACATGGTCAAGTATATTTTTTTTAATTTGAATTATTTTTTTTAGCCTGCAGGGAATTCTTGTGTTAATGTGCAAAGTAATAAATTGGTATTTTAAGCCTCAAACGCGTTTTATTCTTTATTAATGACGGAGCTTGAAGTACATCTATGTTGACACTAGGTGGCGTGGTTCGTCTGAAGGAGGTTCATGTCAGGAAGACGTTGATCCATCATTTATACCTGATGTATTTTTAGAAGACAAACGCTTCCACAGTGAGAGTCAGACCCTCTTTAGGCAGAAATATAATTGAGGCATTTGGACATTTTAATATCGGCTTGAGGACACTGGCTTTTTGAAATACTAAAAGCCTTTACACAACAAATTTAAAGACAATATTTGCATCGTATTCAATTCCAGGTCCTGTTTATGTTGGGTTTTTTTGAGGTGTTCAGTCTTCCTCTGCTTCCTATCGTCCTGTTTGGCGTTGTCAAGGCCGCCGTTACCAGGGAGAGGAGAGGAGAGGTAGAGGAATAAAGGAAACCTGAACCGCAGATCTCAACAGGCCTGATGTTCTATTCATCAGCGTAAGGCAGACGAGGCGCGAGAGATGCTGTCAGATCCTTCTGCTCCATCCAAGTTTGATTCTCTGGCTCCTCAAGCTGTTTGAAACCGGAACAGAAGCTTTTCACACTGGTGGAAACTATATTAATCATGACCTTCATGATTAATCATGAAGGTCATGAGGGCTTTTCAAATATATCTGTTAAACTCCTGTGCGGTTCCTCCTTGCAAACAAAAGGCAAAGTGAAAGCTCATTGAAAGCACATACGAGCTGGTGTTCAGAGGCAAGAGGGCCTAGCCCTCGCTGTGGGTGCTCCCCCCGTTGACTGTGTGTGAACTGATCCACGAGCTCTCCATCCTCGTCTGTCCACCCCCTCTTTTGTTGTCTCGGCCTCTTTTTTTTTTTTTTTTTCCCTCCCTCTCTCTCCCCCACTCGGGGTTCAGTGCTGCTCCGGCACACTTGAGCATCCGCAGCAGGGCTGAAGATGGAAGCGAACCTTTGGTGTATTTACCCACCAGGCTGATGGGGAATTCCGACTCTTATCGGAACCGGCCCGGCCTGTCTGGGCTGCGTGGGGGCTGAGAGGAAGCAGGGTTGAGGGGGAGGGGGCGCTGAAGTGGCCTTGTTCAGGCTTGGACCTCGGAGCCGTTAACGCTCAACGCGGAGACGCTTCAAATGCTGACAGCAGTTGCATTTTTCTCTGGTAAACACGGACCAAGCAGTGGTTTCAAGGCTGGACTTGTTCACCTCTGCAGGATCTTTGAGTCCTTTGTTCCCGGGCGGATAAGCTGTGGATTCGCATCTTCAGAGCTGAATCAATAAATAAGCAACCTTTCTGTGACAGGATCCACTGCATCGTTTTCCACCCATCAGTGTGATCCACCCGGGTAAGACTACACCAAACAGGCACGGCGCTGAAATAGCTCGACTGGACCCGGAACCACCAGGAGAAGATCCATTTCATCCACCTGAGCCGGACCTGCCACAGGTGGCTGCACAGCTATTGGCTGCTCAATAATTCATTGACCGGAGCCAGACAGTGAAAAGAAGGAGAAAGTACGCCAGCTTGGGATCTGTTTGAGAGGTGGATGCCTTTTCAAGAGAAAGGGAGCAATCGCTCGTGTCTAAAACGGTAAACTGTCACGAGAGTGACAAGAGAAGAAAATGAGTGATGTGAACGTGGAATAATGGTAAAGACAGCAGGAAAGACACAAAATTCAGGGTGAAAAAGGATAAAGGCAGACTTTTAGTTCTCCCAAAGAGACTCTGGAAGACAAAGAGGAAAGGTCCATCATGGTGAACACGGGCACTCAGCTGATCAGCTTCACCTGCGCCGTGACAGGCTGGATCATGGCCATCGCCGTCACAGCTCTGCCTCAGTGGAGGGTCTCGGCCTTCATCGGCAGCAACATCCTGACCTCTGAGATCAAGTGGGAGGGCATCTGGATGAGCTGCATCTACCAGACCACCGGCCACATGCAGTGCAAGACCTACGACTCCATGCTGAGCCTGCCTCCAGACCTGCAGGCTGCACGCGCCCTCATGTGTCTGGCCATCTTCATGGGCTGGCTGTCCTGCACCGTGTCCTGCTGCGGCATGAAATGCACCACCTGCGCCGGCGACGACCGCCGCGCCAAGGCGGCCATTGCGCTCTCTGGTGGGGTTCTGTTCATCCTCACCGGCTTGTGTGTGCTCATTCCCGTTTCCTGGACCGCCAACACGGTCGTGCAGGATTTCTACAATCCCAACGTACCCCCGATGCACAAGCGGGAGCTGGGCCAGGCCGTCTATCTGGGGTGGGCCGCTGCAGTCCTGCTGATGCTCAGCGGAGCCGTGCTGAGCAGCACTTGCCCGCTCATGGAGAAGGAGGGCAGGTACCGCAGGGGCTACGTTGGCCGGAGCTTCGCTAATTCTCCAGCCACGGCTCCCGACTTCCCAAAAGCCATGACGCCCAACGGTCTACCGTTAAAGGAGTATGTGTAGGCCGTCAAAGACTTTCACTTCCTCTCACACTACGAACATCAGTCTGTGTCTTCTACATGGTTTTTGCATACAAGTCTTACGTTTTCAAAATATTTGTTTGAAAATGGACTTTAAAAAAGGAATTGTTACACCAAATTTGGCTTCCTGTTGTCAAGAGAAGATTGCAGTGATTTCTAGAGCAGTTTATTTTTGAGTATGTCATTAGTTTGCGTGCACACTGTGAAATAAAGCAAGTCTGGTGAAAGTGCGCACTCACAAACTGTGTTTTTTGTGCTGCTGATGCAGGCAAAACAAATAAATTTGAGCTGTTGAACGTCCCAGACAGCGTCAATCGAGTAGGAAATGCTGTCCCAGAGGCCTTTCCTGAGGTGATGGGATGTTTCTGTTGGTTCAATCTTTCAAAGAGTCCTTTCCTCTCGTGTCTTCTTCGCTGAAGGCAGACTCCCAGGATGGACGTGAGCAGTTCACAGGCACTTTTACTCTTCACTGAGCCTCAATAAAGAATGAAACTTTGTGAAGTGCATCTGCAAGAGACAAGAGAGTTTTTATCATCCAAAGATCACTAGTTAAAATATTGCCGTGTTAATTATTCCAGTTAGTATGTTGCTGATTTTAATAGATTTTAGTGTTTAGTGAATAAAGGGAATTCTGATGCAACTAAATAAATATTTTATGTTTGCTAATGGTCGTGCAGGTTACTTAACCAAAACCACGAATGTAACGTTGGATTGTTTCTAGGTTTAAGATCCACAATACTTTTCACAGCAGGTCAGGATCAGTTATTTCACCTGTGATATTTTCCTCTGCGCTCGGACGCTCCAAAGATTTCCACCTTTTGGGAAAAGTCTCTAAAAGGGAGAGGTCGTCTGCTCTCAGCGTCTGCAGCAGAGCCTTTCTGCTCACCAATCTAAACCCCTGAGCTGAGGATGAAAATTTCAAAAATGAGCAGCACACCATCCCACAAGAGGGGGAGAAAGGATACTGTCGCTGATAATGACGCTCTGCATCCTGCAGCCAGTCCAGCATGTCGGAGATGGATGGAGCGATGGCCGAGCGCTCCGTTACTGTGCGCAGATCCAGACTGGCTCTGTTCTGCTCGTAGAGCTGCAAGACTGCTGAGACCTGATTGCTGATGGACTCTCGCACAGACTGTAAAGAACACCTGAGATGAGAAGGTTCTTCCCGTCAACTACAAGTCAAGCAAATACGAGCCACAAACTTCAACGACAACAAAAGGTTACCTACACTAGCTCATTCAGTTTGACCAGTACGATGTCGACGGCGTGTAAAAGTTTGAAACGTAGCCGCTCTTCCAACTCAGGAAAGACTCTGAGCGGCGTGTTCGATAGCTGGACGTTGGAAAGAGCTCTCAGCTGCTCGGCCAGATTCCCGACAGACGCAACCAAAGGGCTGGATTCGGCCAACGCGCTGATCCACACTTTCCGGTTGCTTTCAAGACTCTGAAAGCTTTTCCTCAGCGCCTGGTGGATTAACGGCAGGGCAGGATTGGACATCGCCCTGACACTGACTGGCGGGCTTAAAGTGACTCTTAAATTACAACCTCAGGATCCCTTTATAACATAATATTAGCTGCTGGGAAGTCAAAATGCTACCACGATGTCCGTACATACTTCCGCCTTCCTGATGTAAACACTGACGATTTGTGCTCTGATAGGCCAAGAATCGTTTTCTTTGACGTGACGCAAGCGGATATTTTGATTGGTGGACCGAGTGTGAGGCTCCTCCCCCCGCGAAGATTTGAAAACTGCTGTGGGAAGAGCGGGAGAGCATATTCCTGTCCCAGAGAAATCGAACATATAACCAGGTAAATATATATATATATATTTTTTTTTACCTCCCTCAGCTATATGAGTAGACGAGGTTTAAATTGTACATGCCTTCAGTGCTAACACAACGCTAGCGGGTCTGCAAAGGTGGCAGCTAAGCAATTGAACCGTCACTATCGTGATCAGCTCATGAGAAGAGCTAGTTTGTTAGCACTATCGTTAGTTAGCTCGATCTTGTTTCAACATCCAAACAATGCTTTGAAATCGATTATGGGTTGCTTCATACATTAATTAAATGTTGACAAAATCGCTATGTTGAGAAACAACGTTGGAATGACGTTACTATTTCAATGCTGGTTAGATTTGCACAATCAAAACCAAAATCAACGGTTATTCAACACTGGCTGACATCTCTTTTCTTTGCTATTCAAGCAGACATGGCTCCCAGGAAACGGACCACCAGACAACAGAAAAATGACCCCAGGGCCCTCAAGCTGGAGGCTTTTCTGCGCGACTTTGATAGCGAAAGTGAGTTTAGTTTTGTGCCAATTCGTTTAGTTTAAAAGACGCTTTGTAAAGCTGTGCCTCTTGGATTTTCTCCTCACACCGATGGTGACATCATGCAACTGGAAAACAAACCATGAGTTGACTGGATGTTGGTAACAGTATTGGTTCTAATCCAAATAATCGTTGCACAGTGAAGTTACTAGTCGCACCGTTTCTTTTATAAAAAGAACCACAACTTTGGCTCTGTATTTCAGTGGAAACCAGAGTAAAGCAGCTGGAAGAGAAGACCGCCCGGATGCTGAAAGATGTGGAAAGCGCCTACAACCTAGCACTACTGAAGATCCCCAAAGCTGTCAGGCAGATGAACTGGTTAGAAGTCTTCAGTAAGTCAGGACGATGTTGACCTGCTCACACAGTCACCAAACACTCTTATCCTTGGCATCATTTCACACTTGTCTCTCCAGTAATGCTTGTTTTGTCTTCCCTCTCACCAGTGTCTGAAACACCCGAATCATCAGTGGTAGATAACACAAAGGTACCTTTCTGTTTCGTGAAATAAGTGTCTTTCTTTTTTCTCCAGAATATCTTCACGTGTCGTATTTTGTGTGACAGAGAGAAGAGGAAGCTGCTGTTCTCAACAGCGTGATGGCAGAGGATTATGCATCATTGATGAAATCCGTCAAAAAAAGTACGTTCAAGCCTTTTTTTTTGTTTTTACCTGTGATGAAGTTTTGACAAGTGGTTCTGAATTTCCTGTTTGTAAGCTGATATACGTGTGTGATTTTATTCATCTTTATTCCCACAGCATCAAAGAAAAAAGGTGGCACCAAATCCAGTTCGGATGAGGAAAACATCCCGAGTTCAACCAGGAAGGTAACGTGTGGCGGAGCAAATGCGATGTGACAGGAGGAGCCTCCATTCATCAGTGACGTGATGCTGTTTGGTGTTTAGGGGAGAACGACGAAGAGACCACCAGCTTCATCGAAACGGGCGAAGGCGCCGTCGGCCAGCAAGCAGAACACCTCCGTCAGACGGTCAGAATCCTCTCGCTTCTTCACGTTTGTCAGCCATCCTCTCTTCTGTCGCTCTCTTTTATTCATGTGGCTTATGTTTGAATCTAACTCGCGCGCGTGTGTGTGCAGATCTAACAGAAGGCTGCTGGTCACACCTGCCAGGAACCTGCTGGATTCCTCTGTGATGATGGGGGCGACCCCACTCTTCACCCCCCGCTTTGACCCCAGGTAGTCACGCCTCTCCCTCCTCATGATGAATACTCCATTCTTTATTTCACTTTCTACTTTTACTTTTATCTTAGGCTTCCCCAGACCCCTGCTGTGAGAGTTCCCCGCCACAAGGAAAGGGTCTACAGCATTTCAGTCAACGGTTCGCCCATCGCCGCGGGAAACGAGGACGTTATCATCAACATCCCCAGTGGCAATGGAGAGGTGAGTGTGTGGAGAGATGGGCAGCATGTGTGGGTCATCCTGACGTTATTGTGATCACACAGAGCCTCCAGCTGTTGGCCAGTCAGATCAACACGGTGGATCTGTCCCAGCTGGACCAAGCTGCTGTGAGGAGCATCCGGCTGCTGCAGGTGTGATGACCACACCCCAGGATTCTTCACTGCTTTCACATCCACGTCCACTTTAGGTGTAAGTTTTAATCCTTTCATTCTTGTTTTCTTTCTGGCAGAACCAGCTCACAAGCCTGTGTGGGATATCGGAGTGACCCAACCGTCCGCTCTTGATTTGATGTATGTAGGCTCTGGACAATTTTCTTTTAAATTTTTCATTTTCTTTTAAAGTAACAAAGTGTAGACCTTGCTGACCTGCAGGCCGGAATATTCTTTTTTTAAAAAAAAGTTTCCTTTTGTGGTTCCTGTTCAGAAGTTTCAAATATATTATTTTTTTAATTGTAATTATTATTTTAGGCTGCAGGGAATTCTTGTGTTCATGTGCAATGTTATATATTGTTATTTGCAGCCTCAGACGCGTTTTATTCTTCATTAATGACGGAGCTTTAAGTACATCTATGTTGACACTAGGTGGCGTGGTTCGTCTGAAGGAGATTCACGTCAGGAAAACCTTGATCCATCATTTATACCTGATGTATTTTTATTAAACACACTGACTTATATCAAAACTAGGCCACTTCTGCCTTTCTGCAAATCTAAGATGAGAACACGGGAGCACCAGTGTGAGTCTGCTCTGTCTTTACGCAACAAATGTAGTGACGGTGTTTGCTTCATATTAAACTCCAGGTCCTGTTTATGTTGATTTGCTTGAGGTGTTCAGTCTTCACTGATGCTCTGCCTTCCTCTGCTTCCTATTGCGTATCGTCCTGTTTGGCGTTGTCGAGGCCGCCGTTACCAGGGAGAGGAGAGGAGAGGAGAGGAGAGGAGAGGTAGCAGAATAAAGGAAACGAACGGCTCTGATTCATAAGCGTAACGCAGACGAGGCCTTTCCTCTCGCGTCGTCTTCACTGAAGTCAGACCCCCAGGCTGGATGCGAGCAGTTCACAGGCACTTTTACTCTTCACTGAGCCTCAGCAAAGAATGAAGCTTTGTAAAGTGCGTCTGAAAGAGACCAGAGATGTATTACTGTTACACTAAGAAGACATTAAAAGTATTTTGCCCAGAAGATGTAAATTAATGTACCACATCGTTCTTCTGGCAGAAGACTTATAGACTTATTAAGACCACAAAAAATGTATATTTATATATATATATATATATATATATATATATATATATATATATATATTTTTTTTGTGGTCTTAATATATATATATATATATATATATATGAGCTAATAGTTTTGACAATATATTTTATTTTTGGTGGATTTGAGTGTGATTTAGTCTGATTTTAACCCGAGTTCTTGTATTAGAATCTGCACCTGCGCAGTCGGACCGCTGGGTGGCAGCATTACACCACAGCCGTGGAGGAAGCATTCTGGTGTCGCTTTAAAATCCTTCCTCCAGCTTATGCTTATTTGTAATAAATTTTAATTCCCTTCAGATAGTACCTCACTCTTGTTCATTTTGGGAAGTACAGAACAAAGAGTACCTTTTAAATTATTACAGTAATAAAACTTGTTTTCCACATCACTTCAAGGATGAAAGTTTAAAACCCACTTTCTCTAACCAGCCTCTTTAGTATTAAATTCATCTCCAAATATGTATACCTTCACAACTATGTAGCAAGTTTTGAAATCACAAGCGAACCTCTATGTAGGATTTTCTGTTGGTTTTCAGTCAGCACAGTATATTTTTGTATATTTTTGCAGTGGTTTTTAGGTTTAATTTTGTAGTTTATGAGACGGGCAGCACAATAAACAGTGACTTTACTGCGTCACCACCACAGCCCCTGTTTTTGTCTTTGTAGCTACTTGATTTTGTTAGCTAAGCAAAAAGGATTGTTTATTCTGCTAACGGGATCCTCTTGTCCTGTCATGACGTTCTTGGCACAGAGGAACGTTATCTGGTCATGTGACGTGTTGTTGGCGGGACGTAGCGGCCTGTTTATTTATAGCTGCACTCTGACCTTCAGTGGCATCATCAGCTTCATTAATCCCAATGAGCTCGTTAAGAGGCTCGTCCTGGGAATGAACCGGGCCTCAGCTCAGGTCCAAACAAACACCGTTAGCTGTTTGTGCTAGTCCTGCTGGATTCTCTTGCATCATACGCTAGCATATGACCTCCGTGGCTTTAGTTCAAACAGAGCCTGCTCGTTTCCATCTGCACCCATCTGCCGCGTGTCTCCGGAGGGGTAACAACCAAACTGTACAGCCCAGCAAACGGCAGATGTTGCGGTCAGCAGTGCGTGCAGTTCAGCTCCCAGTCAGAGGAGTAGAAAGCCTCGCCCACCTGCTCTACATATCAGAGCTTCCTCCAGGTTTTTCTGAACAGTTTGGATAATCTTTTATTCTCTGGGTTGGAGGAAAATTGCCGTTTTATACGGATGGCTTGGTTTTCAGTAAGCACGCAAGCACCGGCGCCGTGACAGGTGCAGTACGGATGGGGCAGATTCCGAGGTCACAGAGCAATGCCGCTACATAAATCAGCAGCCGAGATGTTGAGGATGAGAGGCGAAGACGCCACAGGGAAGCATCAGCACTTTATTGGAGGACTGTTCCACCATTTTCAGGAAAAACAAAGAAAACAAATTATTATTGTGATATTAGTGGTTAAGGGTTGAGCTGGTGCTGTGCTAGAGGCACTTTCACACAGCAATGAATGCTTGGATAGATGCTGTTTACCTTTGAAATGTGCTACTTTTCTGTCTTTAAGTAATATTAACTCATCAAAAACACATCAAGTGGTATAAACTGAACTAAGATACATAAAAGTAACTGACAAATTACCTGTAAATGTCTTGGAAATGGCTCTTAAACATTTAAAAGTCATATCCTGGGTTCAGTTAATAGAAATAATCATCATTTATCTTTAACTTTACAAGCTCAAAGGAACAACACATCTAGTTATTACTCTAACAGAAATAAATCCGGAGAGTGGAGCTAGCCAAGTGCTGTAAAAGCATGTTTGCTGGTCATATTTGTCAGCTAAACACAGAAGGAGAGAACACGTTCTGCCTCAAAAAGGTCACATGACTCGGGTTTGCGTGGTTGATGAGTCCAACGTGGGGACGTGGGGACGACCTTCTTTCATCCCTCTGACGCTGCTCCTGGCTTTGGAACTGCACAAAAGAGCCGCCGTTGTTCCGCAAGCCTTCACTTGACCTTTTGTCCCAGCGTTCTGCAGAAAAGCGGCCTGTAATCAATCCTGTCTCTCTTCCCTAAATCTCATCGTGAACACACACGTGTCTGATGCGTTAGCGTGGTGCATTTCTCAACAGCGCCGCCCCCTCCCCAAACTGCTGCAACCATCCGTTAATTGAGCCTCCAAACCCGGGTCGGTCGCCAAACCACCTACCAAGACGAATGAACCTGGCAGGTGCATGCTCCTCCTGAAAAATGAATTCTCGGGCGTCGAGGTGTCCTATAAATCCCATCCGTCAAGCGCCCCGCTAATCGATTTATTCGCATGCCCACACCTCCGTCTGCTGCGAAACTGCGACCGAGCCAGCCGGAGGTCGAGACTCATCTTTTGTTGTTTAGTCAGCAGAAAAAAAAAGGCCGTTCCGTCCTGTCGGCTTCAGTGATGGAGCTTCATCCCAACACGAGGAAGAGGAGGAAGAGGAGGAAGAGACTGAAGGAGCCCCACATGAAGCATTCGGGACAGATGTCGGCCCTGCGTCGCCCTTCTGCTGAAACAACCCTGAAGAGGTTTCAAGTGATTCTTTCCCAGATGGAAAAAGTGTCTGTGATGAAGATAAGGTAGACCACGCCCACGCGCCTGTTTCCAGGCAACACGACTGACACGAAGGCTTGTTAGAAACAGCATCGTGATTCAGCCCAAAGTCCATTTAAACATGAAACCAACATTTTTAAGAAAAATCATCTTCCAAAGGCTGGGTTAGGAGGTGAGGCTCGTGGTGGAGACAAAGATCTCCGTTCATGGCCCTGCGGATCTTTGATCCCTCTTTGATTTTGTTCTGTTCTCAGCAGCGTAGTTCAGCACCCTTATTTTTACTCTGCATGCTCATTAGTTTCTTCTGTTTCTAGTTTCTTTCTTTCTTTTCAGGTTGTTTTGTTTCTTATTTCGGTTCTTTAAGTGTAGGTTTGATATATCATTGAGCATCCTCTGGAGCCCGCTGATTAACAGGTGTTAATGAATGAACGGCTGCTATAAAGGTCGGTGCCACTTTGTCCGCCCGTCTTGGTAACGATGCGATGGCAGATGGTGACAACTGCTTTCCATCAGTCTCTCCTGGAGATGCCTCCTGCTTTCCCTCAACAGCAGAAAATGAAAGTCAGATGTGCTGAAGGAGATAAATGGTAAAGGAGCAGACCAAGAGAGCTGGAGCCGCGCTCTAAGCTGCGTCCACAAGTCAGTCTCAGGTCAAACCTCTGACTTCACTCATTCTTAACAAGCACAACCTTAGCATGCTGGCTACCGGACCTCGTTAGCGAGCGATGCGTTGAAGGACGCGGATGTGGAGCCAGACGCGTGGCAGAGTTTCTTCAGTGTGGTGAAACTGACGCCTTTCTCAGTTGGTCGGCAGCACGAACGGATCCCAAGGTTGCTGGTCAAACCGCTGCGAGCATGCTAACAGGCTGCTCTTCGGCGTGACCCAAGCAGGCGTTTGCCCTGTTGTTCATTTGGATGCTGGACTTGGCCCGGGCGGGTGAAAAACAAGCGCTCCTTATTTGGTTAGGAGGATATGAGCTGCTAATATAAGGAAGGAGGACAGAGGAGGCGAACAAGTCAATTCTTAACCCGTTTATTATCTCCTTTAAAGAAATAAAAGTGACCATAAAATGAGTGGATTGCCTTTGAGAAATAATTAAAATCTCTTTGAAATGTTCCCCAGCCCCCAGAAAAAAGAAAGAAAAGAAAGAATAAACAAGGCTTCTGTATGGTCTTCAGTTGACGTTTGGTTTACCAGCGACTGTATAAAGCAGACCTTCAATAAAGTATATCACCCTATTTGTTAGAGTAATACAGCCCAGTGCGATCTTCAATTAGGTATAAATGACACAACAAATTGGAAAATTAGGAGGAGAGGGAAGGATAATGTGCTCCAAAACAGGCTAAAACCCAATTCATTAGGAGAGCGGGAAGGAGACAATGGGTCTGTTTTTCTTCTGTGGCAGAAAATCCCACTTTTGGTCCAGAAGCCGTGCTGGGCTCAGGCGCTCAGGCGCTCAGGCACACAGGCAGTTTGCAGGCTGATTTTACCACCCAAGAAGAAGCTTCTGAAATGAACGGGCCAAGAAAAACGGCGAAAGAAGAACATCAGCGACAAAAACATTGTCTGCAATGTCCTGCAAGGTGTAACTCTGACACACACACACACACACACACACACACACACAAATGTAGTTGCTGTAGTTTGACCTTGACGTTCACCTCTGGTTCCTGTCTGGGCTGTTGCTTTTACTCCTCTCTAACGCTTCCCTTCCAGGTGACTTCTGCTGCTGTTCCTCACCCAAAGAACCTTTACAAAGAACCTTTTTTCACTTTCCAGAGGCAACCCTGCCTTCTCTTAAGGTCACTCAAACAAGTACAACTTTAGGTAAAATGAGCGTGTAGGCATCAAAGTCTTCTCTCATACAGGAAGTAATCTGATTACTGTGCTGCACCTGCCTTGTGAGTGTATTCACACCATCGAAGCACTCCGAAGCACTCCCAGCAGGACTCCGAAGAAGTCCTGCTGGGAGTGCTTCTCGATAAACGGCACAAATGCTCAGGCTGAAGCAGCTGCAGAGGTGCAGACGTAACACCACCAGCCGACAGGGCTCACGCTTGCATGAGAGAACTGCTCACTGGCTCCGAATCCTCAGACCTTTGTGACGCCGGCGTCTCTCTCGTCTCCCTTGTATTAACCAGTCTTCTGCAGCGCATCCTGAAATAAGGCGGGAGACCAACCTGCCTCCATTTGCAGTCTCTTCTAATTAAATGCTTGGGTGAGTGACGTGATTAAAGGATTCAGGTTTTCTGCATCGATACCCACAGACCAAACAGTGTCCTTTCACACCAGAGGAAGGAATTCTCATGGTTATTATTGTGTTTATTTTATCGATATTCGATCGTGTCCAAATGTAATAAAGTGCACTGAAAAGTGGAGCCAAAATGCTGATTTGCTGTCGCGTCCTTTCTGTCTGAGTAAACACTGTATTTAAAATGACGGGGCTTTTATCCTGGACGTCCTTGTGTACGACCCTCGCTCACACCAACCACTGACTTCCTGTGAGGCTCAGGCTTGTGTTTTAGGAACCTGGAGGACCTGGAGGGCCTGGAGGGCCTGGAGGACCTGGAGAACAGCCACACCAGCTCAGGAAGAGCCTGCAAACTCCACAGAGACAGAAGCCGAGTCCACACAAGAAAAGCTGCCGCAACAGTCCAGACTGAAGAATTAGGAGGACGATTTCTGCCTCCAGATGGGAGCTGCGTGTTCTGGCTCCAGCAGCTGTCCCAGATTCCACGGGCGAGTTAAACTGGCTGCTCGCTCACTGCTGATGCTCCTTGTCCTGGGAGGACGGAGCGAATGGCTGTCCTTGTCGTAAAAGCCGCTTCCTCTGACAGACGCGTCGACCTTCCGACTCCGCACCTGTCCGCTCGCTCCCACCTCAGCAGGTGCTTTTAACGTGTTCTCATGGAAAAAAAGCCCTCAGAGTTGCTGAGTGTTTTATTTTTGTTCCTCTTCTGCATAATCAGGACGTCACTTCAGCGCTGACAGCTCAGGTGTGTGAGGTCGACTCTTCTCCTTGGCGGCCTCCAGGAATCCACGGCCGAGGGGGCAGATTCCTCCCCGTCACACCTGCTCCCGGCCAGTATCTTAACATCGGCGCTCCCTTTCTACGTCTTCCAGGGATTGGGAAGGCTCCAGGAGATGCTGCAGAGACCTGAAGTGCTTTTCCTCCCACTGAAACAGGAGCGAGCGAGTAGCTCTCTCATTTCCTGCGCTGATCCCGAGCTTGGCGCTGATCATCGTCAGGCAGAGCTTATTCACCCTGACCCAACGCGGCTTCGCCTGCCAGCATCACTCACGCAGCACCTTTAGCACAGACTGCTGCTGCTATCCTGCTAAAATAGCCCTTCTCTGCGTTCCTCCTTCTCTTATTACAGGAAGTGACAGCTGACATGGTCGGTTTCCTGTAAAACAAGTTTTCTCTGCTTGCAGCTGAACCCAAAAGAATAAATGCATTACAGGGAAAAAGTCCCTTTTCTCCTTTTCAATTTAGCTTTGGGGGGAAAGGGTTGAGCGCAACCGCGATGTGATTTAAATTGAGTTGGGTCTCAGATGTCTCTGCTCATCCTCCTGCCTCCAACTTGGAAATTAATTCTGCAAGTCAATGGCTTTTAAAGGCTGCTGGTTGCTGTGCTGGTTTATCAGGCAACTTAAACGTCAGGGGCATAAAGCTGCAGCGCAGATTGCTGCAGCTGTCCCGGACCTGCTCCATGTCAAATCTGCAACTTTGAAACTAAGTCCTTGGTGGAACTCCTGTTTTTCATCCTTCTTCTTACACTCGTTCTTGTTATGGAGTCTAGTTTCTTCTTCTTCAGTGAAATGAAGCAAAGCTAACCGGTGTAATAGGCCAGGAAGGTAAACACAGATTGAATAGGGAATAATTCTCTTTGGATGTGTGTTAGCGAGATGCAACCGAGGAGGAAGTGAGTGACTCAGCTGAAGATGTGGAGAGAGAAGGAAGCGTTAGAAGTGATGCGGAGGCTGACTCGGTGACCTTGCTCACGGCTGGTGAATGACAGATCAATGACAGCCGGGAAGCAGCGTGTCAGAGAGTCGGAACAAGAGGAAAAGTCACCAAATAAATCACTATTATCAGATGACTGCTAATAAGACACAAAAAAAAGAAAAAAAAGAAAAAGTGCTTTTGGGCGAGCATCCGTCTGTGCAGACAGAAATGAGTTAAAGCACTTGAGGACTGGATGTTACAGGACAGGAATTTTCTGCTGAAGTATTTGTGTATTGATTTGAGGCTGAGCCCTAAAGCGGTTTTAATACTCAGTCGATACGCGTCAGAGCTACCGTGTGTGAAGGGGTGGTGTCAGGTGGAGGTAATGAAAGGAAACTGTTTGCTGTCAGATTTGACCTTTCTGGGCAAAAGCGTGTCTTTAATTTCAGCCTGCAGGGGATAAACGCTCCTAAATACGTCTTCTGTTGTGAGATTATGCACAACCCTGCCCAATGAGGACAAACAGGATGGAAATATTTGCAATTTCCTAATTATACCGATGGTTAAGAAACAATTTGGTTCTCTTATTGTATGAAAGTTCCTTTTTGCATACATGTGTTGTGATCTGGGCTATTTCTCACCCGGCTCCCCTCCTGCTTTGTCTCCAATCCCGGATATTGCCATGGATATATTACACAGCTGAGTCTATCTGTGATGGAATCGAGGCAATAAAAGGCTTTATTTACCTTTATCTGAAGCCCATCCCTAAAAAGCTCCCTCCATAATACAGCGTGAGACGTATTCAACAAGCAGCGCACCTCCTGGCAGGGTCTTCTTCTTATATCCATTTATTAAAACGTCTCATTCAGTGTCACTGTTCATTGCAGGTTATTGCCACAGATGGAAGGCGGGGACGCGTCCCCCGTGAGCAGCTGAAGCTAATGGAGGCGCTCCACCGTGGAACCAGAGGAATGGAGCTTCAGGACAGTGAATCAGGCCTCATCGTTGACTGCTAAATAAAGGAACGCAATTACGGGACGGTTCCACAAGGGAATTTGTTTTTGAGCTTTCATTTTTCAACGGAGGCCAGTTTTGGACGCTGGCGGTGCTGAGGGTGGTTTGAGGAGGACTTCCTGTTTCAGGTATCTTAGTTTTAAAAGGATTCGCCTGAATCAGATCAGATGGTACAGTTCATGCACGTTGGCGGTTTGGCTAATACAGCTGGGATGTTGGAACGACCGTCGGGGGGAGGGAGAGAGCTGCCATGAGTGGCGGCTGATTAGGGACGTCTGATGGACAAACAGATGTTTTTACTGATATTCTCTTTCATTAACACACCTGCCAGCTTTCATTTGCAGGTCTCATGTTAGAGAATAAAATGAAAATAGGCCTCGTGGTGGTCGTGAGCGGAAGATGGAAATTCTCCCCAAACAGCCATTTCACCCTGGATGAAACCTCGCACTGGACCAGGAACAGACGTGGGAACTGGACCAGGAACAGATGTGGGAACTGGACCAGGAACAGATGTGGGAACTGGACCAGGAACAGATGTGGGAACTGCAGCGCTCACACCTGGTCCTGGTGCAGGCTCATTGTGGCTGCATCAGTTTAAGAACAGCCAACAAACTCCTCTTCGTCACTCAGACTCTCACCGCCTGAATGGCACTTTACGGGTTTGAGTGCCTAAACGCTGGTGGAACTGGTGGAACTGGTGGAACGTCATCAGCGAGGGGCTCTAGTAAAGACCGGCAGGCTCGTATGAGGGTTAACTCTTCCAGAGCAGCTGGCTGATCTGTGTGAAGCACCTGACCGTATGTGCGTGGGTAAACAGTGTGTGAAGTGTCCTCGTCCTGCTGCTAGATCTGCCAGCCCTCGCTGGGCTGCATAAATCTTTAATTCCACTCATGGAGACGCCTGCAGTGAAAAGTCTGGGATGAGAAACTTGTGATGGAGCGAGTTTCCAGGCGAACTGCGATGGCATGAGATGACCTTGTTGCTGTCTGGCGTTGCTGTGCACAGAAGGAGCCATTTAAAGGGAAACAAGCGGCCTGAATCAGCCTGACAGCGTCCCCCGCTCTTCCCTGGGAGGTGTGATGGACGGTGCGAACCCCTCGCAGCGTGGAAGGATTGCCAGCTTTCCACGGTGGCCTGGTGGCGTGGATATGTGGTGACAGGTCGGGACGAAGGTCACAAAGTGTCTGATTTACTGTGTGAAGCACAAGTTAAACTGACCTCGAGGCAACAGAGGCAGGTGTAAGAAGTGCAGAGGTGCTGCCCCCTGTGGTGGGAGGAGGAAGATGCTCTCTGGACCTTTCTGGGTTACACCTTCCAGTATGCAAACACACATTTTACCTTTATGCAAAGACAAAGAGGTGTAATATAAATGGAGACAATAGAGGGATTCAGTCCCACCAGAGGCCTCAGTCCAAATATAACCGGCAATCTGGTCCCGTGAAAATAGCAGCCACCGTAGCCTTTTCCTGTCCTTGGACTGTTTGTGAATAGAGCCTCTTTTTTCCTGTTTTAAGGCTGGGATGGCTGGGATACGTGACCTTCATGTAAATATCCCCCTGTGACGTGGTTTCAGAACAAAGACGAGGCGTATCTGGTGAGCTAGCCGTGCTCCGAGCCCCGGGTTGAGACATTCCCAATGGGGCTAATCTATCACCACGTGATTTATAGGCTGCACAGTCGGGGGGTAAGAGATGGAGAAGTAGAAACGTGGACTGAAAAAAATGGGAAGAAAAGCAGGAAATAGGGAGGAGTAGTGTAGAAACGATAACAATTGCGTCCCTCCTTATTATATGATTTTGGCTGCTGATAATTGTTGTCACAGAAATCAATGCTCTTGACAGAACTGAATGAATGACTGCAGTATTTAATTATTGGCGGATTAATGTTGGTTTATCACGGCAACTGTTGCAGCTTATGAAGGACAACATTATCTCATCTTCCTGGCAGGAAGTCGATGAGGAGGAATGTCAGTAGTTTGTGGTTCTTGGGTGAAAAGCATCTCTTTTTGTTTAACAATTCACCAGATCAAATTTATACAGATTAAAAATGGACAGATTAAAAACTTCCATCCATTTCACCAGTGCCAAAAGTGTTAGGTGTCAATCACGGCCACCAAGGTTGGTTCGTAGAAGGTTCCTGGTGCAGACATGGGCTCTCTCAGCACTGATGCTCCTCTGGCTTCCCTCCTCCCTGTGAAGACACAACCTTGGGCTCTCCCCTCTGCTGTGTGCTCACGTCCTTCCAGACCACCGCTGACGTGGCCCTGAATGAAGACGGAGGGGCTGTCACTTCCTGTCAATAACTCTCCTCCCTATCGCTGCTTCCCAGATGGCAGCGGCCACCTCGGAGCCGTCCCGGTCCATCACACACCCGACGCTAAGAGGCAGTTAAAGGTCAGCGCGCCGCGCTTCTGCCGCTCGGCAAACCCGCAAATCTGCGAGAGATCAGGTTAGAGGTTGCAGCACCGAGAGGGAGCGACCTTTGACCCGACCCAGTTCAGTGTCCATTCCTCACAACCACAGCGCGCGTGGCTACAGCCTCTGCTCACCCCGGTGGGTGCATGCGTCCCCTCTCAGGTTCACGCTGTCCTCTGAACGACGGCGGTGATTTTCTTGTGCCAGGCTGCCAAGGATGCGGCTGTTCCAGGCTCTCAGGGCTGCTGGTGAGAACCAGCCAGTCAGAGCAGCTCCTCCTGCGAGTCTGCATCATAAAAACACAACTGCTTCCTTTCCCATTCTTCTGTCGTTTATGACACCTTGACCGAGGTTTATACGTCGGTTTAGACACAAACATGCGTACATTTATACTCTACATAAACATGGCCAACACTGCGTCCTTCGGCGCTCTTACGGCACAGACTTTCCATCAGTGCCTCGTGTCATTAACCCCAATAGGGGGGGTCTTTTTCTCCAGGCCCTTTATTATTTTAACAAACAGCCCACCTGAGCCTGCTGTCGCCATCCTTTCCCACGCTCCCCCAACCTCATAAATATCTCTGAGTGCTCAGCAACAGTCGAGTGACTCATCGCTGAGAGAATAAGGTTTTTGGGGCTGATGAACTTTCAACTTTCTCTGACCTTTTTTTGGGTTGCGTGGTTGAAATTGCCTCCTCGGGGACCTCAGCAACCCCCGAGCATGAAGTAAATGCAGTTTCAAGGAGTGGGATATAGAAGGATGCCGGGACATTGTATTATTAATCGCATTGGAGCGTTCCGCATGCATCAGCAAAATGCCTCTGTTGTCGTTGTCTCATTACTGTGCAGCCACTTCAGCAACTTCCTGCAGATGCTGGCAGCTTCGGTTGTCCAACCAAAGTCTGCCCTGAATCTACGCCTCCCATAAAGATTTACAGTTTGTGTGGAGAGGAGCTCTCCGCTCACTGTTGGTGGACGCGGTTAGTGCCTGTAGCTTCCCTGCCTTCGCCTTACTGAACCTTCGGCTCCAGCTGGGGCGAAGATCGTCACCAGTTGATGCAGAAGACAGAAGAGCTTGAACCGGCTGTTGTTGACGTCAGATCAGTTTGGCAGCGATATTAGGTGAAACAGCATTATTAATCATTTATTCCAGCTTACTGTTGATTGTTGAGGGTTCTAACAGTCACCATGGTGATGAGTGTGTAATTACACAGGCTGTCTGAGAGAGCAGCCGGTTCCTGTGGGTTCCAGGAGCTTTCAGTGGGGCGAGCTCGCCACCCTCCCAGCGTTTCCCATCATTTACACAGAACTGATTTTATGAACTTTGCTGCCAAGCTGCGACGCGTGTGGCGTGTGCTCATCCAGGTGATGAACGCATTGAGGCAGGAAGACCAAGACTCTGCTAATATCTGAGTCCTGTAGCGATGATAATTCCTTTTCAGTTTAAGTTAATATAAAGGCGATGCAAAAACAAGAGATGTCATTTATTTCCTCACAACAATTTTATTGTTCACAGATGCATAGAAACCAACAATGTTGGCATCAATGACGATCAAATTAAAAAAACAAAACCAGAGTCTCCAAATTGCGTTAATTAGCAATAATTAGCATAAATACAAAAAAGCAGCGGTGGCTGGAGGTGAGATCCCGATCCCAGTCTTCTCTGATCGCTCTTATATCAGCGCTCGCTTCTCTCAATCCATCATTCAGTGCTGACGCAGGTCTGACACACGTCACATCAGCTTCTCCCACACCTGAACAAAGACATCTCTCTGACATCTGACAGCCTCAAAACTGCAGCAAATATACATGTCCCAGCTAGTCCTTCTGTCCAGGTCCAGTCTGCCTCTCAGACCTGCTTCAGCTCGGTTACACATCGCATATTTCAGTGAATTTTGGTGAAAGGCTTTAAGAAGGACGCTTTTGGATAAAGTAACTCTTTTATACTTGAGATGGAGAGAATGTTCAGTGTTTGGAGCATAAATGTCCTAACACCACAATGGCCGTTCTAATTTTAATATTAAATTCCAATTTCAACCACTCCTTCAAGTCTTGGACTGGTGGAGTCTCCGTGCTGCTTTAGGTGCATCCTGGCTCAAATGTCATCAAATGTTCTCTTCTTCTTTAGCTCTGCTGGCTCCTCACCAGGAGGCTGTTGAGGATGGGAACCAACAATCCAAACTAAGCAAAGGTATAGTTAAGTTTGAGGCCTGATGTCTGGTTCCCTCGGAGTAAATAAATGAGTAAATAAATAAATAAATATGACACGTTACAGCTGCTCGGTGCCATGCAAGAAACGAGCGAAATGAAAAATTTGACGAGAAGACGCAGGTGAAACAAACACTTGATTGCTCGTGTGGTTTTCTAGTGTGAAGATTTGTACTTTTCATTCATTCAACTCAGACGCCATTTTCTGCTTCCAGGTTGAAACCAGTCTGTTCAGATGGTGCTTTATGGCACTTTTAACCCCCCAACAGGATCCCGTACAGACCCTTCTCCCTCTCCTGCGTCCCTCCATCACACCCAGCATCTTTCTTGGCTAATGATGTGCTGCAAGTGCTTACGCTCCTGTTTTCAAGGTGCACACACCTTCTCCCGTCCTCACCTTGCCCCTCGCCATCTCCTTATCCCAGGGCACCCCCTTCATCCTGTTCCCAACCTCCTGACTCCACCTCTGCTGACCTTCTCAGGGTGAAATCCGGGTGGGTTTAATTGGCCAATATCAATTAAATGGTGGAAGCACCAGAACTCACAGGGGACAGGAAGTGGAGTTTGCACCAGCTAGTTATCTCTGCTTCTTCCTCAGACTCTGAGACCCTCAGCTCTTCCCCATACATCCAGTCAATGCCTCATTCTCCCCCCACTTGAGCCAAATCTTTCCTTTCATTACACAGCCATCTCTTTCTCTCTGCACTTCACTCCGTTCCCCCCATCTACCCTCCCTTATCCATTCCTGCCGCCACTTTTTAAATAGATCCCTGCGGCAGTGACTGAGCCAGACACGGCCTCCATCATGGGACCAAGAGGAGGCTAATGCCTTTTTAATGAGGCCTCGGCCACAGTGTAACACACTGAAGTGGTAGGAATCGGTGGCTGGTGAGCCCTCGGTCCAGGGTATTTATCACCTAAAACCCTCTGATCCACTGTGCCTGTGGGAGAGCCGCGGACGCAGGCAGAGGTTGAGGAGGAGAGAAACTTAGTAAGAAACATGATGAGGAACGCGTGAAAAAAGATGGAATTGCAATGGGAAGTAGAGCTGGAAAAAAAAAGCTGAAACAGAATTAAAGAAATCTTTAATGATCAGACAGTTTGTCCACGATTAGCATCTGACCCCTGAAAGCTGTGAAATTGTAATAACAATCATTTTTCTTTCATTCTAATTAATATTTGTCTATACTAGAGAAAGGAGCCCGGTTTGCCTCCAAGAGGGAGAACCTACGTTATTATAGTTCCACTTCATCCAATATTAATGCCCACTGGGCCCAGTATTTTAATATGAGTTCTCATGAAACGGTCAGCAGTAGCTGAATAGCACATTCTTAACAAAAGAAAAACCACCAATTTCATTATTACCATCAGTGATTGGAATCAATGATGAGTGTAAAAGAGCCTGTGAATATGAAGTGTATACACATGGCCTCAGACTCCATACAGACTCCATCAGTGTGCTCACTTATGAATTCAATGACCGGCTATAATCGGCTCGCACCACATAAAACACGTTGGAGGGACGACGGAACGACTGCAGTGGGCCATTTTCCGCCTCGCTGCAGTGCACGGAGCACAGAGTCGTTCTGGGTTAAAAAAATGGGGTGAAAAGAGTGGGAATGTGTGTGTGAGGTGGGCCAGAGCCAGGGAGAAGAAGCTCGCTGCAGCAGAACTCGATGCCGCAAGAGAAGAGCCGACGTCCTTGGACTTGACATGACATGAAGGAGGACAGACGCCGGCCGGGCTGACAGACAGGCGGAGTATGGCCTTTTAGGTCAGGTGACGTCGGCCTTCACTTTTCTGCTGGAAGAGTTTGTTCCAAACAAGCATAAATGCTGCATGAGCCTGTGTGGCAGAGCAGAGGCGGCCATGAGCGAGAGCACGTCACACAAGGAGGATGCAAGGCCAGGAAGGTGTGCACAAAAGCAGGCGGCGTGTATTTAACGTCTTTAACCTGATTTGTGTGCAGACATGGTTGGTCTGCTTCTAATTCTGGGATTAAAAGATGATCTTTAGTTTGAGGAATTAATGTTTCAAAACATCTCAGAAATTTAATTGTGTTAGCAGTTGTTGCTCTAATCAGTGTAAAAGATGGCGCTCCCTGTGTGTGTGTGTGTGTGTGTGTGTGTGTGTGTGTGTGTGTGTGTGTGTGTGTGTGTGTGTTTGATTAAAGTAATCATCTGCCTTCCACGACCGTATATACTGCACGCTGTAGGTTTAATCATCAATAAGTTCTGCTTGTAAATTAAAACAACGCGATTCACGTTCATTTACAATTCTGAGCAGCTCCTGGATTTGGCAGCGAAGCGAGGAAACATCAATTTATCACAATTTGTTCAGGTGCTCATAGTCCGTTAATGGTTGGTCGTTTATCTTCTTCACACGGCTGAAACATGGGAGGATGACAGAAGTCTGATCTGACCACCATCTTCTTCGTCGTCGTCTTGAAATAAATGTATCAGATGGAAGTTTCATTTACGGTGCGTTCACACATGCGGCTTTTTTACACTTTCGTTGTGTCAGAAAAGAAGTTTAAAGAATTCCTCCCATCCATGAGGCTTCCTGTTACACTTTCATATGTTCTAACCCTGGTTGTGTCATCAGTTATTACTATAAATTCATTGTTATATATAAAAATCACACTCATTTGTAGGAAGTCTGCCAGGCTTGTTTCAGGTCTGATGTGGGACAGTGATGAATACGCAGCTTCGCTGTCATTAATCAGGTTGCTGTCCCTCCCACCCCCCCACCCCCTGGCTCTGAAGGCCCTCCGGAGGGGCCCCCGGAGGAGGAGTGCAGACCTTGTAGACCCTCCTTCTTCCCTCTCCAACCATCTTCCTCCTGACATTCTTCATCTTCATCCCACAGTCCCTCTGATGGAAAAAAAAAGAAAGAACAAAATCAAGAAAAAAGGTGATGAAATAAATGGAAATGGAAGAGAAATCAGATAAAGGGATGGAAGTAGAGGTGGGTGCGGGTGTCTTTGTCAGCCTCCCTTCCACCCCTCCATCCTCTGCCGCGCCCACAGACAGAACGCGCTGGTCGGTCTTTAACAAGGCGTCTGTCCTTGGGAGATTTCGCTCATCATCAATCAGCAGCAGTCAGGAGTCACACAGGGCAGCGAGGGATGAAAAGATGGACCTGATGGAGGCAGAGGAAGGAGGGAGGGAGGTGGAATTAATTCAATTAAGAGATGGAGGGAGCAACAATCATACCTTCCAGGAAGTCCTCACACATCTTACAGGAAGGGAAGACTCTCTGAATCTGAAATAAGCTCAACAGCCAACCGCCTCCTCAGGAGTCACAGACTATTGGTCGATTATTGATCCGGGAAAGGACTTTCAATATGCAGCCATGGACAAGTGGAGCAGAGCCGGACCTGTGTCGGCCGCACAGTGTTTATTACTGGAACAAAGACAAAGAAGAATTCATCCTCCCTCCATCAGCTGTTTCCTGTCTCAGAGGGCTGCACAGTCCCTCCCCTGACTTCCAAAAGCCGTGGGAGCTCCGGTGGGAAGGCATTATAAAAACACAAAGTGCTGCAACTATTTCAATAAAACATAATGAGACAATGTAAAATTAATAAAAGCACATCAAACACTTAGAGAAGAAAGAAGTGAAAGCCAAGCCAGTGAGCAGACGACTCTCCTCCTGGGTTTAAAATGAAGCCCTAACGTGACTCCTTTCATTTCGTTATTGCGTGTTTCCTCTTTTATTTTGGTAGTCTGGTTTCCTGGTCGTGTGAGATTAGTGTTACCTTTGTTTAATTAGTTGGTGCTTTTCACCTGTGTCTCGTTACCGTCCCGCCCTTGTGCCTGTTTGAGCCACGCCCTCCCTCCCTCCCTCCCGTGCCAGGTTGCTGTTGGCCGCTCACGTGCACCTCTTGTGGTTTTGTGTTAGTCACCTTTGCTTTCTTGGCGTTTTGCCTGCTTCCTGCCTGTTTTTGTCTGCCTGATTCTGCCTGCCCTCCTGTGAGTGACCTTACCCCCACCTGGATTCAGCAGCCCCAGCACTGAGTCCCCTGGGGGGCACATGGAGACCCACCCTCAAGTTAACCAGGAGTGTTTTCGTTCCAGGTAGAGTAACTATCCATTAAACCTGCATTTGTCCTGGTTACATGTGGTCAGTGTCACATTTTACTGCACAACGTTTCAATCAGGCTGAACCTGTCAGTCAGATGCACTTCAGGACACACACCCACACACACACCCACACACACACAGCAGTCACGTGTGCAACTCTACTCTGTGCCACATCAATCTCAATCTTTCCTGTCCTGACTGACAACGTTAGAATTACCCCAGATCCCCCCCCACTCTGTGTGTGTGTGTGTGTGTGTGTGTGTGTGTGTGTGTCCTGTTGGGAGGTACCTGTATGTTTGTGAGAGTGATGAGTGTTCTCTGCCAAGAACAACACGAGTACAGGAACCAGCGGAGCTGCAACCTGAAGCTGCCTCCTGAACATCTCATCTGCTCTGTTTGTTCTTGGACTCCGTCTTGTGCATTGTTACCTGACCATTAAAGGCGTGAGCCGGTCCTGACCCGCGGCCGGGCCCTGCTGCGCTGACCGTTTGTGCTCTTTGAGTGTGTTTTTGTGCGTTTACGTCCTGATGTCATTTTTAATGGTCCGGGTGGTGTCGTGCTGGTTCTGGAGCTGTAGGTCCGCTTGGTGACATGATGAACAGAACACACACGAATGTAAACCCTCTTTTCTCTTCTCGTCTGTGCATGAAAGCATCGGTGCGTTTTTCCCTCGGTCTCTCCACATCTGTCTGTTTAAACTGAGGCGTGCGCTGGTGTGTGACGCGTGCACGAGGACCTGCTCCTGGAAGCCTTGTTTTGGATCGGCCTGGAGACAGAGACCAGGATGGCGCTGACCAGATCTATACTCCTGATGTAAATGTCTGTGCTCATGGTTCTTCCCACGCACGCGTACTGGCGCTGCTGCAGGCGCTGCCCACACCTGTAGCGGCGGGCAGAAGAACTGATGAGCGTCTATGCCGACTGGAGCGTTCCTCCGTCTCCAGGCGGGCCGAAGCAAACGCGCCTCAGCTCCGGCCCGGCGGTGGTCCACTCTCTCCACAGCTGCCTTCATTTCTGGGCCAGGCAGACTAAAACGAACGCCTGTTTCTGGCTGACTGTCTGTGTGCAGGCACCATCTTTGGAGACGGGCAGGGTTCTGCAGGGACAAGGTTCTGTTTGGTGGGCGGGTTGGACGCTCCAGTCTGCAGTCCAGAGCAGAAACCAGTAACCTGCCTCTGAGGGCAGAAAAGCTCTTTGGACGTATTTATACTTCTGTTTTTCTTGTTGAGCGTCTGTTTTTTACTTCCCGGCTACGTTCCTTCTCAGTTATTTTCTGATACTCAACGAAGGCTCCGAGCTGCCTGTCACAATAGGCGCGATCATAAACCATCCTTTCTGCAGTTTGCGCCCTTTAACGCTTGGAGCTTTGCTGCTTTATGCTATTTTACCCTCACCTCCATCACCAAACCCTATTTTCTTTCAACAACACACTCCATTTAACAGGAATCATCAGAACCAGTCGTGACTCCAGGTGAAATAAAAAGCCTGCGGTTTCAGGAAGTGCTCAGCCTTCCAGGGCCGCGGCGCTGCTCTTTCTGTATCTGCTGCTTTGGTTTTTCTGTCCTAAACGGGCGAGATGTAGGGTTTGGTTTGGGTGAAACGTGCACTCTTTAAATGTAGTTTAGCATGTTTATGGCTTCACATCCTTTAATTCATGTAGAACATCTGAACTGGTTCAATTCAATTAATCTTTATTTATAAAGCTTCTTAGTCGGTCACACGTCTGCATCGTCACACAGAAGTGACTTTGGTGACGTCTGACACTTCTTTAGACGTGCGGGAAGTAAAAAACTAAACCTTAAGATAGGACTGGAATCAATCCACACCTGGCTGAGTTCCGTCTCCCTCCTTTCCACCAGGTTTAAAGGCATCTGAACCCATCGTGTGGGTCTTGCTGTTGATTCCTGGTGATTGATGGCGTAAAGGTGATGTATTAGGCATGTCCGAAGAGCAGGCAGCAGGGAGAAAGCTCTTTTGTCCCTGTCTTTTGAGGACCTGGCTGTTGTTTTTCATTTTGCTCGCTCCGTCTCCCGCCTCCCTCCCTCCCTCCCTCCCTCCTCTGCTATTGTCACCCTGCAGTGCTCTTTTAGATCTGGCTGTGAAGTTGATTTGTGGCAGGAAACGCAGCAGCTCAGGTCTACGAGTGTGATTCTGTAGAGTGACTAACGGGGCCGTAGCCAGTGCTGCAGCAGGCCTCTTTGCAGCTAATTACATGAGCCTGTAAGTTACCATGGGGATAAATGGCTTCATCCTGTTTGAGATGTGGCGGACGTCAAGAGGGACGAAGAGCGGGTGAGGCGACAGCTGGAGCTGAAAGACGCTGACAAGTTTCAGAGGCCCCAGATTCTTTCTGAATTGATCAGATTGTCAGAAAATCTATTCTGGTCCAGGTCTGGACTTTATTAATTGGATTTTTAAAAAATTGACTTTTCTCGTGAGCCTATACGCCAACTATGCCGCTGCCCACCCACAAACGGCTACCTTTGTCACAATTTAATGTGATTTAAAATTAGCTTTAGTTTCATAATGAAGCAACAAATTACTAGAAAACTAAGATGACCCAAACGCAAAGAATCAAAGAGATAACCGATTTGGTATTTTATGACTCTAATGTTAACGCTTCTAAATCAATATTGTATAATTTGGTGCAGATGTGAGTGAATATTTGTTATAAACATGTATATACGAGTCAAAGGAAAAGCTGTAACCTCACATGATGGGGTGTGTGTGTGTGTGTGTTAAAGGTCCAGGCCAGCCCTCACGCAGATGTCTTCTTCTTCCTCCTTCCAGATTACACAGAAATATTCTCTCCTCCAAATGAAAATAATACTGGAGACGAGATCAGCGATCCAGTTGAGCAGTGACACGTTTTGGAGAGCTGTGCTTTGATATCGCCTCGTTTGTGTGATGGGACATTACGTGGAGTGATGTGATGTGATTCAACAGAGCATACAACACTTGCATTTAAAATCTGTTTGGTAGCAAAAAAGAAAAATCCTGTAAACAATAAATCAGCACGGTGCACCTGAGCGAGAGAGAAACTCAAATGGGCTCTGTCAGATTGCATTTGCAGAATAATTTATTACGACGTAGCGGATGTTTCCCAGCAGATAAAAGAGAGTCTTATCTTTTCTTATTTCAGCGATTTTCACGTATCACAAATGCAACATTTCAATGGAAAACAGAGTAAATATGTAATAAACAACTGTTGGACAGCCTGATCTCCTGCGCTTCTCTTAAGCAGCATCATTACTGCTGTAAAGAGCCACAGTTGGAATAAACCATTAAAAAAGAAGGGGTGACCGTCAGGTTAGCAAGAACCAGCACAAATTGAAAGTTTCAGTTCAATAGAGCAGGTGGAGATGATGCGGACGGGTTTAGTTGGGTTTGGATTTATGAAAGATGGAGCTGGTGATAGTCCCGTCTGTCCCACTAATAGCAGGAGAGGCAGAGGCGACAAACACACCCGGTCTGGATGAAGATGAGCCGAGTGGTTGGCTCTTTGTGTTAGCCCTGCGGTAGGCTGGCGACCTATCCAGGGTGGACCCCGCCTCTCGCCCCTTGACAGCTGGGATAGGCTCCAAGACCCCTGTGACCCAAAGTGTGGATAAAAGCAGGCACAGAAGATGGATGGACGGATGGACGTGGGCGAGCCACACTCGGTCTACTGTGAGGGTGAGAATGTTCAATAATTCTGACCAGTTTGGGCAGAACGCAGCATCAAATTCCTCCAGCACTGAGAAGGAACAACTAGCGTCTAAAAAAGGCAACAGAACCAGGGAGGGACCAGAGGATTCATCCTGGCGGAGCTCCACCCACTCCACTGTGATCCTGGGCCCTGATCCGTCACAGGCCGTTTCCCCGGGTGGCTGTCGGCTGATCACTGACGCCCAGCGTCTCAGGGGGAAACACACGGGTCCATTTACACACACGATGCCGACATTTTAATCTCACAACAATGAGGGAGAAAAGCAGCCGCAGATCCGTTGCGGCTAAGCTGCTGCCACTCAGAGCTGTCGGGATGAATCCTATCTGATCAAACATTCTGCAGCTTCCTCCTCCTCTTCCTCCTCCCTCCTATTCATGGTCATGAGATGATTTCACAAGAAGAAGTCAAACAACAGCCAGAGTGCAATTTTAAAGCAAATGTGTTCCGGTAATTCCTTCAGAATTAAAAAGTCTTCTCCTGAAGAACAGCACTAGCTAAAGGAAGACACACATCTTCTGTAAATGCTGCTTTTTTTTACTTATAAAATAGCATCCGCCCGCTGATAAGAGCAGGCCAGGTGATGGTGTTTCTAGTCAAAGGCAGAACTGATGCTCCCTCTTGTTGTGTGCCTGTTTCTATCCCCACTCTTAATCGTGTGTGACTGACATCTCAGCTTCTATCGGGGTGTTATGAGGTTTATGTGAAAGCTACAGACCAGAAATAGGACTGCATCAGGCCTGAAGAAAGGATTCTGCTGGAGGTTCGTTTACCGTTGCGTCCTCACTCTTTTGCCTCTCCCCTAATATGAATATTTCATCTCCCCCTTTCATTATTCCATTCTTCATTATCCCCGTTTGCCTCTCAGCTGCATGCCTTCGTTGTAACGCTCCCTCACTGCTGCTCCACTGAGCCTCGTCTTCCTGCTCCTTTGCCTTGGTAATGTATGTTCACATCTCCCTGATCCACTCCAGGAGCCTCTTTTTGTTTCATTTTCACCTGTCAGTCAGAATGAAAATCACCTCAGTCGTCACTCAGCAGACGTACAAACCTTGAAAGGCGTACCTGTCAGAGCTGTTTGTGCTATCATGAGACTGATTCCACCGGCTAATGACTACACGCGCTGCAGACTGGCGTGGAGCAGTACGAGCATGGGACACCTTTATCGCTCCACGGAGGCAGCGCTTCAGACAATGACGCATTTCTGCTCTCTTCCAACCCTAAGTAAATTTGTTCTTGCATGTGTGGTACTTCTCTGTGGAAGGTGAAATGTCTCATTTCTCTCAGAATTAAATGGGAATAACAACAGAGGAAGAAGATGAGAGCTTTTCTTTGACCTTTTTGACCCTGTTTTTGGTGTAAATTGCATCATGGCCTATAGAGGGAACCATATCACTGCATCTGCAAAACGACTAGGCCTGGTGATATCTCCCCACACACACACACACCACACACACACACACACACACACACACCACACAGGCCATGTGATGAACAAATGATGAGAGTTGGGCCAGAGAGTGATGAGCAAAGGGAGGTCTTGGCTCACTGGCAGATGACTCAAAGATCATTCATACCCCCAAAATAGCTTTCCAGCTACAAAGGTTTTCTGCAGCTTTCTGCAAGCATTTAAGCATAAAGCGTGATCCACAGATACGGTTTGTCCTTTACTAGTACTGACAAATGTAAGCTAGGCTGCATGTGTGCATGCAGTGGTATACTGAGGACATTCTGGGTTTTAAGTCTGGGAATTGGGTTTAGCTCGGGGTCAGTGTCGGGGTCAGGGGTGTGTTGGGAAGGTTCGGGTAAGGGGCTGGGTAATACATTAGTCCAATGAAAGTCCTCACAAAGATAGAAGTACAAGGGTGTGTGTGTGTGAATAAGAGCCCTGCATGTAAAAATGTCCTGTCCAATCATGTTCCAAGCCGTCCCTGACTTCCATTATCTCAGATCAGACGTATCTAAGGGAAGCAAATTCGTCCCCTCCTCACAAGCGTGAAAACAAGTTATTCATTTCCCAAAAGTGTAATTTACTGCAGCATTTCTGCTTTGATTCTGTCACGTTTCCATGATTTCCTCTCGTCCCAGTAATCCTTCAAACGACCCTCAGTAAACTCTTTTGATACTTTTTCCCTCTGTGGTGACGATGACATTAGATCATTGAAGAGAATACTTTATATATTTTTTAGAAAGCAGTCTTCTGTCCCGGGGACTGAGAGTCCCTGCAGTTTGTCTTTTGAGCAGTGACAATTTTGCACTTTGCTGGTAAACACTCAGTTTAATTTGACTGGGGACTCAGCATGGCACAAATTAAATCACTTTCCTCAGCGTAAGCATTTATTCCAGACGGGCAAAGGGAGAGCAGCCAGTTAGAATAATGGGAATTTATATTGTGAATTTGCTTCCCGACATGATTGTGAAGCTGATAGCTGCTGCAAAATCCTTCTCAAGAAAGGTGTTTGTGTCTCGGGACCTCAGACTGGTGACAGAGGCAGGAAAAAACCCCTTTAACAGGAAGAAACCTCGAGCAGGACCAGAACATTTCCAAAGCAAATCAGACGGTGAAGAAGGAAGTCATTTTTCATACATCCTGTTTGTCTGGAAGACAGGAAATGGCTTCTGTTACATCAGAGATTAGAAGGATAACAGAGAGAATTCCAACAACCGCAGGAGGCTCCTTTACAATCTGATCAGGCAGAACTGTACTGTACTATTTTCTGGAAATCCCTGAAATTCAATCATGTCATATTCAGCTTCATCAGTGACACATGATTTATGGAAAACAACAAAGAAGAGCTGCTTGTGTGTTGGAGAGATGAAAGGGCCCACCGCTTAACACTGCCCCCTGCTGGCCACGCAGCGACCCTTCCACTGCACACTTGTGTTTCACCCACTGGAGTGTGTGTTTTACCCCCTGGAGTGTGCTGGTGGTGCCCAGTCTGAATCCCTCACACTGACCAGTGTCTCTACTGGGGGAGCTCAGGGAGACCAGAGAGGTCAGAAGGTTTCCAGAGGAGCCCAAACACCTCTGAGTCTGTGTGTGTGTGTGTGTGTGTGTGTGTGTGTGTGTGTGTGTGTGTGTGTGTGTGTGTGAATGAGAGAGTGTGTTCTGGTGGGAAACTGTCTCCTCTCCCATGTGTGAGTGTGTGTCTGAGTGTGTGTGTGTCTGAGCCAACAGTCTGCCGACAGGAGAGCTGACAAATGGTCGGAGTGTAACTGGAAGCGGCCTCACCAGTCTGCAGCTCCAGTTCCAGTCAGTTCCAGTTCGAGCCTCCACAAAATGAGCTTTTCTGCTGGATCCCTGCTGACGAGAAGAAAGACGCCAAACGTGGTCAAAGCTCAGACTTGGTTCAGGTGGGAGCAGATGAACATCTAATCATCTCAATCTGCTCTTTGATCAGGCTGAACTGTGTGTGTGTGTGTGTGTGTGTGTGTGTGTGTGTGCCACACCACGGGCACCTGTTGTCTTGTTCCAGTTGACGCTCATCCAAAGTTCAGAACACTCTCATGAAATACGAGTGTTTAATTCAGTCTCGACTTCCAGAAGTGCCCCAGCTTGTGTATTTCTCCTCCTCCTGAGCTTCAAACAGACCCGATGTTTCAGATTCAGACCACACCAGGCGGTGTGGAGCTCGTTAACGTCTCCGACGTTAGCAGAGAAGCTGCCACATAATATTAATCCTGTGCAGCTTCTGTGTGACACGGCCACTGAGCTCTGAAGCATCAAGCATATAGAAGCATTTAACTGGATTTTCCTTGAATATCATCGTCTCCCTGACTGCAAATGTTGGTAGACCAGAAGTGCTAAATTACTGCCATGAAATGATCCAAAAACATCACGAATCTGTTGAATGGAAGAATTAAAATTGCATTTTTTTTGTGAAAATAAATGAATATCTTCCGGGCTAGATTTGTTCTAATCATTTGCACACAATCTGTGGCTGTATCCGCTGGTTTGTTTTGCTCCTCTGTCAACTCTATTTTTTATTTTTATTCCACATGGAGTGTGTTGTGTGGCGTGTTTGTGTACTCATTCAGATGTAAAGAAGAGCCTATAGCTGCCTGGTATTTTCAGTAATGTGGCTTGTTTTATGCGTCTTTAGATCCCACATTATTCAGCCCCGTTCACTGCAGTGTTTATACAGAAAGCTTTTGTTTTTCTCACATGGTTGACTTCTCACTCTTGCGCACACACACACACACACACACACACACACACACACACACACACACACACACACACACACACACACACACACACACAAGGATGCAGAGAAGAATCTGCGACAAATGTAGATTCTGAGCAGGAAGTGCACCACCTGAATTAGCAGCATGTGTCACGCAGCTAAACGCCTGATTGGCCCGTTCCAAACATAAACACAAGAGTCATTTAACCCTGATGTCAGTGGAAAGTGACATTGTTCAAGGCCTGGAATTTACTGCTCCATAAAAGCACACGTAGCACAGCAGCATATGGCTTTATAATGACTGTTTTCCTTAATTGTGTGCCAACAGTCATTAAACGTGACAACAGCTGATGATTTTTTGTATCTAAATTAAATATGGGTTATGGTTGTGCACAAATATGACCTGAAGGTGCTGAAGGCAGATGTAGAGGATTTAGGAAGGTTGAAGGAAATGTAAAATAATTCAATGATTTCCATCAAGTCTTCACTTACAGACAAGTGGGCATCACAAAGGTGGACTTGAACGTATGCAGGTTTTTGTCAACGTTTGTGCTGCTGTACGTGTGCGGCAGCTGCTGCAGCATTAGCAGCAGCAGCAGCAGTAGTAGCATTAGCAGCAGCTGCAGCAGCTGCAGCAGCAGTGGTAGCATTAGCAGCAGCTGCAGCAGCAGTAGCTGCAGCAGCTGCAGCAGCAGTAGCAGCAGCTGCAGCAGCATTAGCAGCTGCAGCAGCAGCATTAGCATTAGCATTACCAGCTGCAGCAGCAGCAGTAGTAGCATTAGCAGCAGCTGCAGCAGCTGCAGCAGTAGTGGTAGCATTAGCAGCAGCTGCAGCAGCATTAGCAGCAGCAGCAGCTGCAGCAGCATTAGCAGCAGCAGCAGCTGCAGCAGCATTAGCAGCTGCAGCAGCAGCAGTAGTAGCATTAGCAGCAGCTGCAGCAGCTGCAGCAGCAGTGGTAGCATTAGCAGCAGCTGCAGCAGCAGCAGCAGCAGCAGCAGCAGCATTAGCAGCTGCAGCAGCAGCAGCAGTAGTAGCATTAGCAGCAGCTGCAGCAGCAGCAGCAGCAGCTGCAGCAGCATTAGCAGCTGCAGCAGCAGCAGCAGTGGTAGCATTAGCAGCAGCTGCAGCAGCAGCAGCAGCAGCTGCAGCAGCATTAGCAGCTGCAGCAGCAGCAGCAGTAGTAGCATTAGCAGCAGCTGCAGCAGCATTAGCAGCAGCAGCAGCTGCAGCAGCATTAGCAGCAGCAGCATTAGCAGCAGCAGCATTAGCAGCAGCAGCAGCAGCAGTAGTAGCATTAGCAGCAGCTGCAGCAGCATTAGCAGCAGCAGCAGCTGCAGCAGCATTAACAGCAGCAGTAATAGCTGCAGCAGCAGCTGCAGCAGTAGCAGCAGTAGATGTAGCTGCAGTAGCAGAAGCGGCTGCAACAGAAGTAGCAGCAGCGGCTGTCACAGAAGTAGCAGCAGCAGCAGTAGCAGCAGCGGCTGCCGCAGCAGCGAGGTCCTGAGATGAGTCCTCCTGATCAAATGAGCTCAGACAGGGGGCTGATAAACGATGTGAGCAGCAGCCTCTCAGGCCAGGCAGAGAGATGATGGGATAAAAAGTGGGATTTGAGAACACACCGTGAACCAGAGATGGATGTAATGTGAGGGGAGGATGAGTAGAGTGAGACAGAGTGAGGAGGCGGTGGAAAAGAGGAGTTAGCGTGGAAAAAAAGGTGGATAAAGAGCATATGAGCAATGAATGCCAGAACTAATGGCCTGTTCCCCTCACATTCATCAGAGCTCATCTTCTCCACGTCTGTCCTCCAGACATTCCCGTCTCTGCACCTCCTTTTGTGCGTACACCTTTTCCATACAAGCGGCTGATTTATGTGGCGTGTGTGCACCTTTCACTCAGTGTTTCCATTATGCATTGTGTGTCATGATGCACAACATGAATTATGCAGATTGTTTCAACGTTTCGCTGCAGAAGATGTGATTTCAGGGGGCCTCCGTAAATGCCACTCAATTTAATCTTGCATGTCTGCGGTATACACTCAGTATAGGCTTTTGTTTGTGTGAAGATTGTGTCGGCATTTAAAATGGAAAGATAAGTTGAAATGACTTAACTTCCTCCGTCGGTGAGGATATTTCACCTGCAAAAATGCAAAACAAATTTACTTCTAAATGATGGATACTACCTTCCATAAAAGGCGGAAGGAAGAGAGAAATAAATGTGTCTTGAGAAACTATGAGCCAATGGACAAAACCCTAACTGGAAAAACCTGCTAGCCGTCGTCGGCTGAACATCGGTGCCCGTCTCTTCTTCAGTTTCTCTGATTTTCTCTGCTTTCTGCTCTGCTATCAAACCAGTTAGCATCTCTAACGGCCGACACATCATCATAACCCACCAACGCTGAAGCTTTAGTGACTAAACTGAGCAATAAAATAAACAGTTACAGGGATGGATGTTTGCTACACGACACTGCATGTTTCCTTCGCTACACTTTCAGCGATTGAAATGCTTAATGTTACGTTCCAGCGAGCTGCCTCCTCTCACAGCTAAAGAGGGGAGTGAAATGTGGAAATAGAAATGAGAGAACTTGCTGAAGGGTGTTTAGAGGGTAGAACAGGTAGAGCTGGGGCATGGGGGAGGAGAGCTAAGTGTAGAATAAGATGTGATATTGTTAATGCTACAGTAAATTAATATTCGTGTGAGGTCATCCATCAGGAGGAGAGCAGGCGAGCCGTGAGAAACATGATAATGGAACCTGTCAGAGGGTGGAGGAGGCGAGGAGGGGAAATACGCACAGGTGCACAATGACGGAGAAAGGCAGAGGGTGGATAGAGAAAGGTAGAGTCAATGAAAGAGGATGCAAAAGAGATAGAGGGGAAGAAAATAAAAATGAAGACAAGTGAAAGAAAGCGATGTCAGATGAAAGTGAGGAGGGTGAAAAAAACTAGACACGCAGAAATGTGTGTGTGTGTGTGTGTGTGTGTGTGTGTGAGATCAGGAGATAACCATGTAAAAGTGATCTCCAGATTTAATTAAGGCTCCTCTCTAGAGGATACGATGGGATGTGGAGAAAAAGAGAGGCAGGAGGAAGAATGAAAGGACAAACCAGAGACGATGGGTTAACGGTGACTGACGAAAGGAAAATATAAGGAAGAGAAAAGGTTCAGAACCTTTCTGTGTTTGACCCATTTTGTGTGCTGTGCTGGCCTGTTCTGTGGGAGCAGACCCGTCCTCACAACTGTCCCCTGTCCTTGAATCGGCTCCATGAGCTCTGAAGGTGGCACCACCACACTGAGCCTCGGACCCTTCAGCTAGTGAAGGCGGATGGTTCCATCAGTGTGACAAACGTGTCCGCTCACTTAGCAGTCAGAGTTTAACAGCAGCACGTGCACAGCGCACACATGAAGCTTCTCTCGGTGTCCGCGTTCACAAATGGAACCTACAGAAACTGTAGCACCCGGCAGCAGCTCTCATCAGTCTGCATTCTGCTCTCACTTCGGCCCAAATGCACCATTTCACGGCTGCAGCGGCGGTAATAAGTTTCCCCTGAAATATGTTCACACCTTCAGCTCATTAGCTGTTTTAATGGCATATTCGTTTACAACCTGATTTGCTCCTGAGCCCTTAAACTATCTCCCAGTCATGTAGCACGCTGGAGCACGACTGCCTCTAAAAGCCATGAAGTGATAACTTCATATTCCTAACATGCATGAGCTTATGTACACATAAAAGCTGGCTTCCGTCACGTTATCCTCCTGCTGCTGCTGCTGCTTTGACTTGGTTCTGCTGATTTTTCCATTTGTCTGAAAGTCCTTGAGAAAAGAGCAGAATGAGGCCGGCCCGTTTAACCTGGTGCAACCAGGGAGGAGATGGATGAGGTGAGAGCGAGCATCTGCTGAGGAGATGACCTGCAGTGACGATCAGACCGACGAGGAGCATCTGAAAGCTGGAACCTTCATGGGATAACCACTACAGCCGACTTTATCTTCAGTCATGACAGGAATTTCTCTGTTATTAGTCATTCTGCCCAGAGTATCAGCTGCCGTCCCCGACCTAATATAGTCTTTTTAAAGCAGGTTAATTTTAAGAAATGCTGCACGTTTCTGCGTGAGCCACACGGCCAACTAAACCTTTATTGATGCAGAAAATCAAACAGGAATTCTCAGACATACTGACTCAGTGATTCCTGCCTTTCCAAAAGAAAATAAGGGAATCGCCGATTATTACTGACAAAACAAACACCGGTTCAGTTTTAGAATATTTAGGGACCTCGTGGCCTGTAGAGTCAATAAAAGAGCAGGAAGTGCAGACTTTGATGGGCAGACGGTGTTTGCGCGTCGCCATGGACAACCGAAGTTATATCGTGGTCTGGAAATGAAGTGACAGGAAGAGTGGCGGAGGATCCCACAGAGGCTCGGGTGGATGCGAGTTCAGGTCAGGGCCACAATTACACTAATTCATTTCACTGTTATTTCATTTTTGGGTATTTAATAGGTAAGTAAATTAGAAAATAAACTTTAAATCTGCTAAGTATATCAGGTTTGTTGAAAAGTTGTGTTTTAAAAGCCTGCTGTGGTATTTTAACTCATAAATACTGGATGACACCAACAGCCTTTAATAGATACTGGTGTATAAATATGTAAAGAGCCATTTTCAGATTGGGATAAGTACCCTCTGAGAGACAGAGCGGAATAAAACCGCCATTCATGTGGACGCCATGGCCATGTTTGCACTTGAGGCTTGAAAGCTTCCAGAAATGCTTCACAATAATCAATGACATTTCAGGAGGCTTACGGAAGGTTGCAGGTCTCTTTTCGAATGGAAAAGTGTCCTTTCATTCACTTTATTCATGCTTTTTCCTCACCATGCTCTTCATCAAACCTTTTTTCTGTTTCTCTCTCCTCTTTCGTGTCGCCCTCATGCTGTAGTGTGTTCGCTGGCTTTTCCTCAGCACTTCCTGGAGAATTGTGCAGATAACAACTGGCCAATTAGTGCCTAATCTCTACAGATAACTGCTTCAATAAATTCTTCTGGTTCAATTTCACTTTAATTGTCCCAATTAAATTTAATTAGATGTAGTGAGCAGAAAGAGGACATTAGAAAGGATGCTTTGACACTGTGGGGTATATTACTGCACTCCCAACATCCCACATGTGCTTTCAGGACGTGGCTGAATGCCCATGGAAACACGCAGGGACACACTCACATGTGTTTACTCTGCAGTGGTGAAAGAACGACCCTGGAGCGTTTAGTAGAACGTAGTAGCTTAGTAGTGCAGGGAGTGATTGTTGGTGGCGATACATCGTTAGATATGTAGCTCAGTAACATGACTGGGACTCTAAGAGACGCTAAAGACAATTATAAATGAAATAAAAATACGGAGCAAGCCAGACAGGCAGCGGAGAGGCCTGGGCGTCACCACTATAATCAGAGCTTTGTAAACCTCTCGAAAGCATCTGTGTGAACATAAACTAGCACGTTGGGCCCTTCTGCTGCCCAAACCTCAACCTTTGCAGCCGATTTCTTTTTCTGTCTATAAATAAAAGTTTACACACCTGAGTAGAAGATCCTGTCTCTGGTCTTATGTCATAAAGGTATAGAAAGGTGACTTGAGTGTGTTTTCCTTCCCTTCCCTTCCCTCTCAGACTCTGGGCTTGGCAACAGATGGTTCCTCGACTGCGTCTCGACAGTGATAGACGAGATAATTAAAAAGCTCTCCAGCAGTTCTCCTTTGACTTTTTAATTTCCACTCCTTCCACTCTTCTCTACCTCTCACATTTCACTCCGTCTTCTCTTTCTATTAGCGTCGTTTCTGCGCGTCCATGCGTGCATCCGCGTGCACGCGCGTGCGTGTATGCGCGTGCAAGACGGGAGACTAAAAGAAGATGAAAGGTGGACAAAGAAAAGAGTCAAAAATTGGGAGGAAGTGGAGAACAAGTAGGTGGGAGGGGATGGACAAAATTGAGAGGAACACAGATAATTATGAGAATCTGAAAGCCTTCTTTCCCTCCATGCTGAACTTTGTTTCACCCCTTTCTCTGCTCCACTCCTGCCAAATCCACTCGTTCTCGCTCCTCACGTCCTTTCATCTCTCAGATCCCGGCCTCGCTCTTCAGATCCTCCCTCAGTTGGACGTTTTTCTCCCCCTGTATGCTGCCTTACACGCTGCCTCTCTTCACTTCACCTCAGACACATTCTCCTAAATGCGCTCTTTCCTTTTTATCTTTATTTGCTGTCTCCATTCCTGTATTTATCTTTCCAGTTCTCCTGGAGGCAGATCAATGATCCGACAGCGGAGCCTCCTCACTCTGACAACAGACCTTCTCGTGGTTTTTCTGCTGCTCCAAACTTTAGATCGTCATTACTGCCGGCGACGCCTTTGAATCTTATCAGAAAGCTTCAATTTACAGTTTAGTAACTTTAAAGAGCATCAAGCCAGAAAAAACTGAAAAAAACTGTACTTGAACTTGTCCTGTCTGTCTTTCTGTCATGTTCTTATTGTGTTTATATTCACTCATCATGTTTTTGTGCTCCTGTCCAATATTCAACAGTTAATTCTAACAAATAAAAAAAAGCCCTCTTAGTTACAGGTATATTTAAAACAAGTACAGTCCGTGTGCGCGTGTGTGTGTGTGTGTGTGTGTGTGTGTGTGTCCCGGTTCACGTTGCGTTGTTGATGTTGAACACAAGGCTGCAGCACAAAATTCCACCGATTCAGTTCTTCCTGGAGCAGAATGTGCTCAGCGTCTTTAGCCTCTCAGCTAGTTGCTTTTCATAGCGTGTGGAAAGATATCAAGAATTAAAAAACACAGAAAAGTTCTGTTGCACACACTAATATTCCTTTAGGTCACTGTCATTCAGGTAGTGTCACCTGAGACACAGAGGCTGTAAACTGCTACATTTTTCAGCAGCATCATGTGAAAACAGCTGTCAGTAATTTCAGCTTTAATAAAGCCACATTAGCTTCTCTAGTGTGTTGAGGTCAGCTGGACTTCACGAATGATGATGATCCTGATAACTGCTGCTGCGCCACAGCAACTCAACCAGGAGCCATTTAGTTAAGCAGCCACATGCCTGCTGGCGTACTGACAGGATCTACACCTACGTGCATGCACCAAACAAGTGTTGTTGTTATTTTAGTGGAAGCCATCCTCTTTCCAACTTCAGCTCTTTTACAGCTGGTGTTGTGTTTGCTTCCAGAATTTGTTGGAATTTCATTGATCCGTTCTTCCCTCTGCCTGTGAGATGGCCCCACCGATGCTAGATGTTTCCACACGTACATTCAGCATAAGACTTTAATGAAGACCAAGAAAGCAGTCATTCATGAAGCAGGGTATACACATACGAAAATACACACGCGGCAGATTCGAGGTCAGAAAATGAAAACAATGTGTACAGAATCTATACATACAGATTGATTCAGGCAAACATTCTTATCAAGTCCTGATTCTGAAAGTAACTCTGTCTTAGTGGAGCTCACAAGGGAGGAGGAGGAGGAGGAGGAACGGGAGGAAGGTGGGCTGTGCAGAGGGGATATCAGCACTGTCTCCACATCCATCAGCTGATGTCAGGATCCTATTACAGAAGCACTGGTGGGAGGAATGTAGACGGAATATACAATATGTATGAATGGAGAAAGGTAAAGATACAGGAGGAGCCCAGAGCTGAGAACTCAGGTCTGGAGTTCAACCAGTTTTAATGTTTACAATCAGTCTTTGCTTTATCAGAGACCTGAAGGTGGATTGAGGATGGTGAAACAGCAACCTTCAAATCACCACCCATCCATCCATCATCCATCCGTCCATCATCCACCCATCCATCCGTCCATCTTCTAACTGCTTCTAAACGTTGGTAAAACCAACCTCAGGCGTAGAATACCTCTATTGAAATCATCTTTGCTTGTGATTTGGTTCCTGCTGGACTCAGATCTGCCATGCCGGCCTTTAAGAACCCTGTTTCCTCTTGCCATCCAGCCCTTGTGGCATTTTGTCTGGCACTTTCCATTTCCTGCCTCTCTCTGTCGCTCTGATTCCTTCCATCTTCACCTGTATTTATCGCAGTGGGAGCTAATGTGACCTTTATGCTCTGCCAGCCTGCTGTGTGACCGTCAATCATCATCTGCTCCCATTAAAACTGCTCTATCAGGAGCTGTCAGCGCCATGGGGCCGCCGACGCTCAGCCTCCCGCCAAACGCAGACATGCCACCCGGCAGCCCCCCCACCTCTGCTGGAGATCAAATAAAAACCCCAGTGAGAAGGAACCTGTCAGAGCTGGTGTGTGTCTCCATTCAGCTCGCTCCATTTCTCCCCCATTTCTCATTAGGTGTGTTTACTTCTCCATAGCTGTGGTTTGTTTCCTTAAGGCAGGGGTGGGCAATTATTTAGCCTGAAGGGCCACATTGGGTTGTAGATCTTGATGAAGGGGCTGGCCAGGTGGTGCAGGAAGCTAAGCCCCAAATGAGGATCAGAGGTTAACTAAAAATCCTGCTTGATGGACTATTGACTGAGAAAATAGTTAGAAGAGCCTGTAAACTGGTCCAACTAGAGATGGATGATGAAGCTCCAGATGATGTTTGGCCCCACCTTCTTGAGAGGACATGTTAGCATGCTAGCTGAAGGGGGGGGGGTCTGAACCTTTTTCTAACCAATCAAGCTGACGACCCTCTTCATTTGGCTTTTGGAGGAATGATTGTGAAGGCTCTGCGGGCTGGATTAACTGGATCATCGGGCCACATGTGGCCCCCGGGCCTTAGTTTGCCCACCTCTGCCTTAAGGAGTCCACGTTTTCAGCATCTGGACCGGTCTCACATCCTTTTCTGTCTGTCTGTCCCTCAGCACCTTCCCTGGCTTTCTGGCTCAGCTGTCTCTCATTATAACGTTGTCCTCCTGCTGGAGGAGCTTATTTCTTCTCCTCCTTCCTCTTCATCTCTGTGTTTACCTGTTGTGGGAGTTCACCGTCTCACCCACTTGCCTGTTATTTTTCCTATTGTCGCCTCTCCTTCCTCCTCTGGAGCTCCCACGGTCTCCATTACCGCTGATGTTTGTCATGATGCGTCCTCCTCCAGTCCTTGAAACGTGTCCGCCATAATAAAAGAAACCTGGAACTTGTTGCAAAGGTATTTAAACACTTTTGTCACTTTTCTTCCAACACAAACAGTGTGAATTGTGGATTTTCAGAACTGATTTGAAATGTTTGTGTCGCACAAAGAAATGTTTTTTTTTTTTCCTAGCAAAGGTCTTGCTAGAAAAAAAAAAAAACAAAAAAAAAACCCAAATCGTAAATCACGGTGTGGTCCATGTGTCTCTATTTTTCAGGGCTGTTTCTAATCTAATTTTCATCCTCACTCTTAATTCCATTTTAATAACCATTTTTGTTTCAGCACTTTTTTCTTTATCCGTCGTTATCCTCAGCTCCTCATTGTTTTTCCACCTTTTTTTCAATATTTGGAGCTAAGAGAATCTAAAACATCAACACACACTCGCACACAGCAATTATGACATGCAAATGTGAGTCCAAATGCTAACAGTTTACCTCACACACATCATCGCAATTAAATGCCGGAGCTGGTGGAACAGCTGCGATGTGAGCTGATGCGCGTGTCTGCTCGCCGCTTAATTGTGTTTCTGTATACAGTGAATTAATGAAACACCAGGTAGCCCTTCTCTTCTCATCATTTAAGAGACTATAAATAGATTTCTAATTAACTTTAAAAACAACGATGGAGTCAGTTAGTTGACCTATAGTGTGACGTGAGGAGAGAACCCTGGAGGTGGAGTTCACCAGAAGGAATTTAAATTTGTCTTTTTTTTAGTTCTTTTTTCTTGATTTTACAATAACAACTCCTTCAACTTCATGATATCAGATTGGACAGTATAAATTCTTTATACAAACAAAGTCTTGGTGAATTTATGCTTCTTACGGTCATCTGGAGCCAAGAGGCTCTGCTTCCGTTTGAATTCTGAGTGAAAACTATGTTAAACAGGAGCAGACACGCACCAGATTTGAGCACTTCTGGCTTTGCATCATTACTGTTTCGCTCCAGGATTCCATCCATAATTCAGCAAACAGTGAAACAAACATTTTCATTAGAGGGGCAACAATTGCTCATCTTAATAGCTCAAAATCTGACAGCGGAGAAAAGGGGTTTTCACGTTTCTATGTCAGGAGTTAACTTCACGCAGTTGTCCTGAAAATGCCTCATTTACATCTGGCGTCGTTGAGCCTGAGCCCTGATGAGCCGTGTTCAAGCGTTCGCACCGTCTCAAACAAATAAAGGAAAAAACCCCAAAAACAAAGCGTATTCGATAACATGGTTTGTTGTGTATGGTTGGGGGGAGCAGCTGTGTGGCGCTGGTCTGCAGGGGCGGCAGGCCTTTTAAAGCGGACTGCTCCAGGTAAAAACAGCCACACAGGCAAAGGTGTGTTTATGTGAGGGAGGAGATGACACAACAAAGCCCTTTTTAAATTGCGTCCAGGCTGTCAGAAGCGCTCAGAGCCATGTGACCTGCTGGCCGATGCTGGCAGACAGCAAATGAGTGACGGGCTGCAGGAAGGAGACGCAAAAGGTGGAGCAACGACCCTGTCAGGAAGAGGTGTCCATCAACACCCCCCCCCCAAGCAACACAGCAACACTTGGCTTTACTTTCCATAATACTCTCAAGTCCACTTGGTGGGGGGGCGGTGGGGGGCTGTGCTGATGTCACTTCTTTGATGAGATGAAGCCATTAACCCGGCCCAATCGCAGGTTCATCTCTGGGAGCGAAGCAATAATCAACGATCCTGTGGCCTCAACGCCAGCCTGGACACCAAAACACACACTCAGACACACACATCTGGAGCGGTTAATGAGCAGCCGAGTGTTAGAGCCAGAGGAGCGGATTTGAACTCTCGTCTGAGGCTTCAGCTCAGTTCTGTCTCATTTTCTACCCTTTAGTTCAGGTTTTTTTAGCTTTTTATAGGTTTTCCTCTTTATCCTCTGGTGTCTGTTCTTATCAGACTCTCCTCATCCTTCACCTCAGTCTGGCAATTTGGGATGTTTTTTTTTTTTTTAATTCTCTTGAATTTCATATATTTTTCAATTGATCTGTTTCCCAGATAATAAAAAACAAATTTTTGGCTTTTACATGTAAAAATTGCACTTTTACATTTAAAATTCACACTTTCATCATAACCATGTTGTTGTTGTTGTTGTTGTTGGTGTGTGTGTGTGTGTGTGTGTGTGTGTGTGTGTGTGTGTGTGAGTGGTCAGAGCCTGGACATTAGACAAACACAGTTTTAAGTCACAAATTATCAGCCTTTTGTTCATTCTCCAGGCATAATGTTTCATATTGGAATAACGATGGAAATGTCACAGTCCTCATCTGTTTAAATGTTTACTATAAAATAAAGGCTCATTTTTATTAGTGTCATTTGTTTTGATGTTTTGAAGCGTTGCGTCCTGACTCCAGCAGCGCTCCGCTACAGCGGGAGACGTCCCTGCTGCCGCCTGAGTCACGCATCATTATGCAGAGCGATATATTGTGAGTACATTTACACAAATATCAAAGTATTCACAAAAACACCTGCTATTTGGAAATGGATGTGGGTGCTTCAGTGGTGCATCTTAGCAGAGTTTGTCCAACACAGACACAGTTTGGAGGGTCACGCCCTGCTGTTTACACATCCTCCCTACAGCAAATTTATCAGAAGAGATGCAAATATAGTTTAGATCAGGTGTGGGCAATTATTTAGCCTGAAGGGTCCCAGTGGGTTTTAGATCTAGCTGAACAGGCCTAGGTGGTGAGGGAAACTAACCCCCCAAATGAGGGTCAGAGGTTAACTGAAAATCCTGAAGAGTCTGTAAACTGGTCCAACTAGAGATGGATGATGAAGCTCCAAAATGATGTTTGGCCCCACCTTCTTGAGAAGACATGTTAGCATGCTAGCTGAAGGGGGGGTCTGAACTTTTTTTTAACCAATCACGCTGACAACCCTCTTCATTTGGCTTTTGGAGAAATGATTGTGAAGGATGTGGGGGCCGGATTAAATAGTTCATCGGGCCACATGTGGCCCCCGGGCCTCAGTTTGCCCACCTCTGGTTTAGATTTTCATGCTCAGTTTTATTGAGACGGCTGGTGCGTGTGCCAGCGATCTGCACCATGACGATGACGTCTGTGAGCTGCTGAAGGTTCGATCTCCTGATCAGTTTTTACTCACGTTTTAAAACAAGAGGGGAACCAGAATGGTGGCCCTGACCTGACGCTCTGAAGCATCAGTCAACGCTTTTAAGACTCTTTTATTCAAGCAGGTTTTTAATTGGATGTGGGTTTAATCACAGGGTTGTTTTTGTTTTTAATGTTTTTAACATCTAGTTTGCAAAATTTAGGAAGCACGAGTTAAACACGTTAATGGCATCCGGTCATTTGAAGCAGTTTTCCTGGGAGCTGCTTAGAACACCTGAAACTGAGCGACCACTTTACTTGAGCCTGCAGCTCATTAATAAAACATGTGGTGCTGCAGCATTGACGTGCACTTTTATGAGTGTGTGTATATTTGTAGAATTTCATTTGAGAATATTTACCTCTTGTTGCAAGGTTATCTTTTAATTGCTTGATAGTCGGTTACATAAGATGAGAGCACATACAAGCAGGGAATAAATTAACTTTTCATTAGAGACACCATGTTCCAGTTCAGCCTCCTTTTGTTTGTTTGCTTGTTGCTGCTGGGTGTCAGGGACGCCGTGACAGACCCAATCAGAGAACGACGTCCTGTCAGCCCAGCGTATAAACCTTCATTTCACTAAAGTAACGAGCAATCACAGGAGAATCAACACTGCAGGAGGACGTGGTTACCTGGTCGTAAATCCCCTTCGCTCCTTCCAGACTTCATTAGAGAATCAACACTTTTTACAGTGTTTTTTCAGTCGTTTAATGGAAAACTTCTAATAGAAAGGACTGAAAGTAAAGCAGCAAACAAAAACAAAATGAGCAGGCGGGAAGACGACTCGACACAAATCCTGCAGCAAAATGGTTTTGGCAGCACAGCATCACAATTAATCTGAGATCGACATTTTTTCTGCATATTCATCACACTGAATAAGCTTTTCTTTTTTATTCTTACTCATCACCAGGTTGTTTTGATAATGTGTTTTATTTATTTTGAAATCCAGCTCTGAGTTATTAGTGACAGAAGGTTGATGCAAAAGACAGCAAACCAGATTGATAAGACTCCCAGACTAGCAAGCAAACAAACTGTTGTAATAAACACAGAAACCAGTTTTAGGGCAGAAAAGTGCCTCTGCCAGCTTTGCCAGTTTCAGAGAGCAGCCGGCCAGTGCAGGAATTTAAATCTAACTAAGAAAGAGGAACCACCTCTGCCAGTAATCCTGCAGGGGATCACATTCACAGCATGAGGCTAAGGTTTGGGATTCAGGAGGAAGCGTCCTAATGATGACAGCTGCACGTCAGGGTCTGACAGCAGAGAGCATCTGCAGGGCATCAGCGTCTCACCTGGACCTGAGCTCCCAGCAGAAGCCCGAGAACTGATGAAAGCAAACACTCCGGTCAAGTCCTCTGACAGAAATCCAAAAGACAAGAGGCAGACAGCCATTAGCCATGCTGTGTTTGTGGGGCGGAATTTGTGTTGCTGAGAGAGAGAGAGAGAGAGAGAGAGACAGAGAGAGAGAGAGAGACAGAGAGAGAGAGAGAGAGACAGAGAGAGAGATAGAGACAGAGAGACAGAGAGAGAGACAGAGAGACAGAGAGACAGAGAGAGATACATCCTCCTGCCCCCCTGTGACTTACCTGTAAGGCAGGATATTGTAGGAGGCGAGTTACAGGTTTGTGATAAAAAGGACCCTGACATCTAACAGGGCAATGGCTGGACGTGCGCTGTGCATGTGTCTCACATGCTTTATCAAATATTGATTGCATTTACGCTTTTGCTGAGGGAAAGTAAAGGGATACGCACACACATAATACACACACAAATGTCCCGCTCTTTTATTCCTCTGTCGTCTGTTCTAGAGCCAAAGTATCGGCCAGTACAAGACAATCGGGTTTACGTTGTGCCCCCGCAGATATTTTTAAAACATTCATTTCCCACATACTTTCAGTCCTGTACACCAAAGAATCTATATTACATTTTTCATCTTGAAAAGGCTAAAGTGTTGAAACAGTGATGATCTCAACAGCAACGGTCTGCAGACACGCTGCGGTTCACCCCTGACAGCACAGATATATCCAATATTTCTGAGATTAAATCTGATTTAAACCTCCAACACCGCACAATAACGACATGGTAGGTCATGGTAGGAGAATGTGGCCTGTGTTAACAGACATGCACGTGCACGGTGCACTGATAGAGCCCAAGAGTATGATAGCTAGCATGTGTGCGTGCATAAACCTGTGATTCAGGCTGCATTAGCGCAGGTGCAGAATAACGAGTGCATGAAGGATGGTGAAGTGCACACGCCAGTCCCCCAACACCCTGAGATTGGAGACTTGATACTTCACATTACTGTGAAATTTTACTGTAAACATAACTGTCCGCCAGCTTTCCCAGGGTTAAACGCAATTCATGAATATTAATGCAATAATAACAACAACACTGAATATGAAACAATAACACCTGGGAGTGCAGCAGGAAAAATAACCATTGTTAAAGTGGGAAAAATAACCATTGTTAATATATTTGTCTCTTCAGAAATGTCCATGAGCTCATTCGTTGTTCCTGCTTTTAACTGGTAATTCTAGCAGCCACCACTGCAAGAGTTCATGTGACACAGATGACACCCGATGTGCAGAAGCGCAGAAGAAAACCAACACGATCAGTAAGTGGACATGTTAGCAGGGCTGCAGACAGTAACAGACAGTATTTGGTGTCTGTTGTAAACGAGACGAGAGGTCCAGTCAAGGTGTTTCCAAGGTGTTCCCTCCCTGCTCTCATTTCTTGAAGATGATTAGCCGTTTCCCGTTGCTCCCATACGTCCATATATCATCCAGACTGGTGCTCAGAGCAGCAGGCCACGTATGCACACACACTTGTGTGTAGGGGCGAGCATTTATTTGAGTATGAGTGTGGATTGTGGTATGGCAGGGCTCTGACTCTTATCTCCAGGGCCGTTGGCTGGTAATTAGTTTTGCTCTAATAGCTGCTTGGTGAGGTCAGGGGATTCCTGTAATCCCTCCTCTATCTGTTCACCTCATGCTCTCCGGTTACCACTAATCTCTCTAACCTATCTGCTCCTGGCTGCCTTCCCTCCTGTCTAACGTCTCTCCTTCAAGTAACACACACACACACACACACACACACACACACACACACACACACACACACACATACACACACACACACACATTTAGGGGTAAAAGGTAAAAGAGGAGCAGAAGGAGAGATCGAACAGGGGGAGGAACAGAAAGAGAAGAGGAGGACATGCAAATACATTAGACATGGTTCAGTGTCCTGAAGATGTAAATGAGGGGATCAGTGGGGTCAGAGGTTAGTGTGGAGCCAGGGATGCCCCTACAGACAGATAGATCGATAGCGAGAGAGAGAGAGAGCGAGAGAGAGAGAGAGAGAAAGAGAGCGAGAGAGAGAAAGCATTAAACTACAGAAGACGTTTTTTTTTTTTTTTGAGGTTTTACCAAACAACTTTATTCACAGATCACAACAAACACAATAAACACATAAGTCAGTCACTTAAAACATTGGAAAATTGCAAATTGTCATCGGCAACAGAGCAGAAGAAAGGTGGAGATAATGACATCAAACACTGGAAAAGGGATAGAGGAGGACAGGAGAGGAGAGGAGAGGAAGACATGCAACCAGAAATTAAAAATAAGATCTATTTTTCTATTTCCTGTCAAAACTCTTGCTGCAGCATTTTGGATCAGCTGATCAGTTCTTTAAGGACCTACCTAGAAATCCAGATAACGATGGATTACCAAAGTCCAACCTGGAGGAAACAAATTCCTGTTTTCCTCGTAAAAAAATGACGTAAAAAACAACAACAACATTGCTTCAAGAGACCAATTTAATGAGAAAACTTTTCTGAATCTTATCCAGCTGGAAATAACATTCAGAAGATTGTAAACGGACCTGATCAGCAGCAACGCTCCTCTGTGGTGTTTAGATGGATCCATGAAGACGTTCCCACACCTTTACACCACCTGCTCAGGTCATTGAGGCGGTGAAGCTCCGGTCTTTTCAGTTGTTACCACACCAGACACAGACGTTGGGCCTGATTTGTTCTATAAGAAATTTCTTCTTTCAACATGTATCACAGGTGATGATGTTGGAGCCACTTAGTCAGGCAACAGTATCCAAACGAGGCCAGAATCACCGATCAAAGAATGCTGTCACTCACCTGACAAACTGCTGGAGGGCTGACACATGAGAGAGGAGGATCTGCTGAGGTGATGGAGGGGACAGCAGATGAAATACATGACAGAAGATGTTTGGAAGACGAGCAGAGGCGATTGAGCGCTGACGTGAAACAGGAGGAGCCGCGAGAGTGTTGAGCTCTTTGAACAACTTTTGCTTTTGTTTCCAACTGCCTACACACATTTCACACGTCCACTCAGCCTCTTTAACTTTGCTGATCACGCCTGAGAAACCTGCAGATTTTTAGCATGACTGTAATTGTATGATTAAAAAAAATATATTTCTATATCGCACATTCTCTCCGGTGACAGCTCCGACCGCCAGACATTAGCGAAAAGAACGGACCATCTGTGGCTCCCTCTCTCTTCCATTTAAATGCAACAGATGGAGTTACGCTCGCGCACACACACGCACACGCACACACACACACACACACACACGACACATTCAAATATGTTTGTTTGTGAGAGGTGGGTTTATCCTTCATAGCAAATATAATTTTAGGGCATTTTAGGGCTTGGAGCTTAAAAAAGTCAAACTTTTGGGTTTGATTCAAGTTTGCACTTTTCTGTCATCTTCGCAGGTGCTCCTGCAGCATCTCAGTGAATAAACGTTGGCAGAACAACATGCATTCGGCCCTTCATCATGGCAAGCCATTAAAACCCAAACAGATCGGGAATCAAAGTAGATTGATGCATTAATCCGGGCTGCCAAGTAATTGTTGCAAGCGGTAAAAAGTTTTGCAAGAAGCTGAAAGTGCTGACATGTTTTCTGTACATTGGCTGAGAGACTGCATGTCGGGGGAGGATCCTGCAATCACCAAGCATGAAGCTCTTCACAGATATTGAATGAACTTTGGTGTCAAATTTGAGAAAATAGCTTCTGTTTTCTCATGTCATGCAACACAAATTAATTCACAACAGTGAACCAAAGACTTTGGAAACTGGAAAACTGTCTCTCAGAAAGGATCGAGAGAGCTGGAAGCCACGTCAACACTTCATACTGGTGGTTGTCTGAACCTTTGAGGCCTCCTCATCCTGCCAAAGAGGCCACATCCATCAGGGATACTGGCTCCATGAAAAGGTGAAAGATGGTCACAGGACCCACAGTTCCCCAGCAGAACATTGCTCAAAGCTTCACACTGTTCCTCCAGCTTGCCTTCTTCCCATGAAGCATCCTGGGGTCATGTGTTCTCCACACACACCCGACCATCCAGGGGATGTAGAAGACTCGTCGTGGACAGGGGTCACCGTGGGAACCCTGACTGGTCAGCAGCTATGCTGGGATGTTCTGTGTATCCTGACACCTTTCTATCAGAACTAGCATGAACTTCTTTAGCAGTCGGAGCTCCAGCAGCTCATCTGTTGGATCAGAGCACTCGGGCCAGCCTTCCCTCCCCACATGACCCTGTCACCGCTGGTCCTTCCTCGGACCAGTGCAGACCAGTAACACCCACAGGAGCTGCAGCTCTGGAGATGCTCTGACCCACTCACATGGCTCACGTCCTCATTATTGTCCTTTTCCTGCTTCTGACATCAGAGAAGAAGACATGATTAAATTAAATTCAGTTCAATTCATCTTTATTTACACAACATCTGTTACAATCAAAATCATCTCAAGGGTCTTTTCAGAAGCCCAGGAACTAACCCCCAACAAGCAACATAATCAGTGTCCTTCACCCGTCAGATGTCCGACCGTTGGGTCTGATGGATGTTAATAATAAAATACCTGATGATACCATTTCTGAACCCGTGTTGAGGCTCTAAATGCGTCTTTGATCGTTAGTAATCCTCACAGTTCAGCTGTGAAGGAGACCCTCCTGCACACTGAGCTGATGCATGATTGAGGATATCCCATCCTCCACTGCTGTTTGGCACACCTGCCTCACTGAGGAGCTCATTTGGAAGCTGAGGATTAGGCCTAATTACTGCTTTAATTAGCGAGTTCCTGAAGGGACGCGTCCCACCCCAGTGGCGGCTCGCAGCATCATCAGACCAGGTGGCCGGGGACGGAGCGGATCAAATGAGATCTAATTGATGGCAGGTTGACGTCATAGAAGCTGGTGATTGGATTGAGGAGGAATTCATAATTAATGTGAGTTTTCAAAGATAGCCAGAAATTTTAAGGGGGAAAAGGAAGAAGTGTGCATGAGCATGAAGCCAGGGATCACAGTATTAGCCGAAGGAGGCTCACTTATAAAAGTGTTCTAAAATGTAAGATAATATGCATCAATCTACATCTGTTCTCTCATAAAGGTAGTTGTGAATAGAATTACCTCTCCAATCAACTTAATTTGATTGGGCATTTCACACGATTGTGAAGTGATTTCTGTTAAATGCCAGCAGAAATGAAGGTTTATTTCATAAGCTCAGGTAAAGTTCACAGCTCTGTGCTCGTCTGCTCAGACTGTTCTAAACACCAGAATTGATCTGACCCATCCTGTAAATGAAACACCTCATTAAGACTGCTGGGAAAATTGATTATGTTTGCTCAAAACTAACCCAACATCCCCAACAAGTAGGAAATGGGATGTAGTCTCAGTTTTACTTATTCGTACGCTTTAAAAAATATATGTTTAGAGCTGTGAAAGTAGAAAGGTAAAACTTTGCTGAAAAAAGAAAAAATAAACATATAAACATGCACTGCTAACACTAGCAGAACAATTGTAAAATGATCTCTTGTCTATACTGTATGTTAATGTCTTTTTGAACTATGGATAAATAATCTGCTGATTAACACAACATCAGATATCTTTTATATTTAAGCATGAACATATGGACTGAAAGTTCTTTCAGGTCGATTCAGTTTTCAGAAATTCTATATAATTTTCTTTGGGGGGTTGGGGGGGGGAGAATCACAAATAGACCACAAAGTGGCTGAAATAAGTTTCCTTTATGGGCTCCATCTTTGAGAGAAGGAGGAGGTGGAGCCGTTCACTCTTCATCAGCCGGTCACACCTCCACCTGGTTCCACACCTGCTCCTCATCTGCAATCACCTCAGTATAAAAGCAGCCCTGACTCTCACCTTCTTTTCCAGTTTGTTTTTGCGTGAATGCCTGACTTTCCTGGATGGGCTTACTGGTTTTGACCTGTGTTGCCTTTGGCCTGCTTTTCTTGTCTCTGCTCTGGTGGACCAAGCAGCCTTCTGTCCCTGACTGTGGGTTTTCCCAGCTGCAATTTCTGAGATATTAATCCAATTATGTAATTTAAATGTCATATATTCATGTCTGAATGGCTGTAATTTGGTTTTGAAGGGGTGTTGGCTGCAGATAGAGAACTGGAAGGTTGGAAAGGTCATAAAAGGATTGTCTGAGATGACCAAGACCAAATATGAGAAAATGTGTATACAAAGAGCTGTGTAGGAGGACGGAACCTGGAGGTGCTACATGTACGTTGTATGAGGATCGGGGCTCTTCTCTCATGAACTGAGACCTGGGGTGAGACCCCAGAAGCTTCTGTAAGTAATCTGCGTTAAAGACATTTAATTGATTCAGAATTGTCTGTCTTCAGGAGACGAGCAGCGTGAGGAACGTGTAAGTGAAGGACGTTTCCTCCTGATTCTCGCAACTGTGGCTGCTTTGTCGCTGCTGTCATTTTGCCTCAGAGGGACGCTCTTGGAGCTTCTTTGTGTCCTCCATCTGTCTGCTGCCACCCTGCTGTTCAACCTGCTAAGAACCGTTGCAAAGGCCATCACCAACTTCACCTCTGCTGTTTGTGCTGCAATTGGTTCCAATTACAACCAGCTACAGAAATAAAGATCCTTCACTAACGTTCTTGGCTGCTGTCTTAAGCAAGAGTGACATTTTGCTGCATTACTAAATGTTTAATATTAGATGGTTTTTAAGCTCATGAAGGTGAGCAGTGTTTAAAATGAAAGAAGCCTTGTGATTTGTCAGATGGGCAGCCTGGACCTGAACTTATTACTTTCACCAGACTTCTCAGCCTGACACTTTCTGACAGTTACACCATCTTTGCAGCTCATTTATATCCCCTGGCGTTGCATCAGTGTAGCAGCTTTGGTGTTTCCTGTGCACTTAAATGATAAAAATGTTTATCTCCTGGTTCTCTTTGCACCTGATCCACATTTTATTGCACTGTAAAACAAAAGTTCCTGTTTCTCAGAGGACACGAATGGACTCGTGATTATAAACATGATTCGGCATGTTTCACTTCCATGGAAGCGACGCCATCAGCTCCCACTGAAACGGCCTCTGCTGCGAAGTTTGCTCTTAAAGACGACTGAAACTGTGCCTGAGTTTAAGAAATGGTTAATTTCTCAAATACCAGAGATCAAGCAATCATTGCAGCACGAGTGAAACCTCCTGCAATAGATTTCACACATTGAAATGTAATTAGCATTGCACCCGAGAGGACTGAGCCCCGTCCTCGCTAATCAATGTGGCTGTGGAGAATCACTTGCATGGCTGTTTCCACTGGGATGAAATTCATTCTGGACTCGCTGAGATAAACACAGTAATTACAGAGCCCCCGGTGATATTCGTGCTGACCGCAGAGCGAGAGGCAGACAGACAGTCCACCTGACAGACAGACACGGGCCGTAATAGTGCCGGCAGTGGGGTTTTATGTGCTCATGCTGAGCTCTTAATGGCTTTAAGAGTACAGTTACTTGGCTGTCTGTAGCCAGAATGTCTGGAGTTGCTCTTTAATAACTTGTGTTGTAAAGAGTTCCCAGAACCTCGCTGGCTGTGGGACATAAGGCACTAATGCTTATTGGTAGTGACAAAGACGAAGCTGCTATGGCCACAGCTTCCAATAGATCTCTCATTAACCATGCAAAGTTCTGCTGAAGACACAGATGGCCATTTAAAAGCACAAACAGCAGAAACGCTTTATCTTTTGTATTTGTCACAAAAATAATAATAAAAAAAAACCCAACTAAATCTCCCGCATTTGCTTTAACACACTGTAGATGTTGAATTCTCACGTTTGTCCTTCTGGTCCACCAACAGACTGTGGACAAGTGAATCCATCATGCTGGGTGATAATTGATGAGGAGCAGTTGTGGTGTCACATTTCTGAAAGAATCAATGGATGGTGGTGTTTAAAAATATGATTTTCAAGCTCAAGGTTGCAGCTTTATCTTTTTAAAAAAACAAAGCGCTAATGAGGTTCCTTCTACTTTCAGGTGACACAACTTATCAGAGAAACGCTTAAAGCTGCAAAGAACGAAGACAAAATTGAGAAATGAGCTTCCTGTGTGCATGGAATGATCATATAATGATGACAAATGGCTGTTTTTAGTGGGTTGATCATCCCAACAGCTGATACATACAAAAAAAAAGAAATTCTGATTCAGTAGGATCATCAGCATGTGCACGTGCACATGCACATGCACGTCAGCGTCCTTTTCCTCCATCCTGCAGCTTCAGATCATTGCAGGAAAATGGAATAGTAGTTTCTCCCCACACAGGTCACCTCTCTATCACAGGGCACACACACCCAGCACACACACTCAGAACCTGAAGAGAACAAACAGACTCCACAAAGCCAAACACTTTTCCACAGAACTGACTCCTGATGTCACACACACACACACACACACACACACACACACACCTCCTTGATGCAGGACGGGAAATGTGACAGACGTCAGGAGTTCGCACATAAACCTTCTTCTATGAGACATGAGGTGGTTGACTGGGAAGGGCAGAAGAGTCAGAGGTGGGACGAAGGAATTAAACAAGACTCCTTCCTCCTCCTGCTCTCTCCTTCATCAGTGAAGTGAAATCAACAGGTTTTCAGGCCTCAGCAGTCAGATGGAGGCTGAGAACAAGGTCAGCAGCAGAAACGCTGGATTGAAGAGAGAACGAAAAGAAAATGACAATATTTAATCAAAGAAACATTTCTTAACTTATTTAAGTCGTGTTTTCTTGTTCTCAGGCTTCAGATATCTTCCAGACATCCCAGGTCTCTGGCCAATGTAGCCACAACTCTCAGAACTACTATGCTTTCTTTTATCCAGAGATTCTGCCTCATTCATACCAGTGAAAGACTTCCAACAATGAAGTGCTAGCAGAGACGCCCGAGGGCTAACAGGGATAAACGCAGAGGCATTGCTCTTAACCCACTAACGGCGCATTTCACTACATCATTAAACAGTTCATCACGTCAATATTCACACTAAAACAAGAGTCTTTGCCACCATCCAGAATCCAGAGCTAAAACACTGAAGAGAACACAAACACAGATGGTTCTGTGGCTGCCGCCGAGGCAGCTGCGTGTTAATATTTGTGGTGTTTGTGAAGATTGTGCTGCCCTGACCTCCTGATTGCAGCCATGCTGAGCAGCAGCGTAATCACCAAAAGTGCAGCATTCGCTTCTATTTAAATTCCCTGATGCTCAGAAGGTCAGTGATTATGGTCGAACTCTCTAGAGCGTCAGACAGCGTCTTCCTGAAGGTGACGGGCAGGTATTTCCTCTAATAATCTGCATTCAATATCAGGGTTTGCAGCTTTGCTGTGTGATGTAAAAATAATAAAACTTGTTTTTGTGCCCGTGTTGGGAAACTGGGTTGCTTCTCTCTGCGCACCCTCATTTCCAGCAGCTGCAAAACCACGTTAGCAGGTTTTCCATCTTCACCCTCCACTGCAGGGAAGAGGTAGCGTCACCTGTTCTTCTGTGACATTGTTGTATGTTCACGCTCAACAGCAACATGTCTGTCCTCTCGTTTTATTCACCCATCCAGAATCAATGTCCATCTCCATATCAGTCCTCACCTCGATATCACTTCCTGACAAAGAGCCTGTGTGAGGATCGATGCTGAGCGGAGCTGCAAGATTAAATTAGGATTGAGTCAAAGATCCCCCCATTCACAAACTCACAGAGGAAAATGCGTCAGGTATAAAATGGAGTGTGTGCGATTAATTAACAAATGAATTGATTTATTTTAGTGCTTGCTGATGAAGCGATTGGATGTGATTGGAGGTGGTGCTTGAGTTTTCACTCTTTCATTGATCATCGTGGCTGCAGCTTGCAGGAGTTGACCCATGTAGGAGGTCAGCTGCATGACACGTTGATGTTTAATACACGCAAATTAACCTTATCGACACTGAAAATGCAAGATATTAAAAATGCTGTAACATCAACATGAAGCTCAGCATCCTGCAAAGAGGAAATAATCAAAAAATAAAACTAAACTGGTACATCCAGTTTAAAACCCACGAGCTATCTGACTGAAACGGAATCGTTTAACACTGAATTTTTCTTTTTCCTGAATTAATGATGGATTACACACACTCTGCATTTGTCTGAATATGTCACCTTAAATAATTCAGTAGGCTCTATAGAGCGCAGAAAGGATTTATGCATATTTTACAGAAGTTCGGTCACGCCTGTGTTTGCCAGTTGTTATGTGGAAGCTGTTGGGACTGGAGGAATGTGGTTTTTATTTATTTATTTTGTTGCTGGGCTGAAAAACCTCTGGAACTGGGAGGCCTGAGGTGTGTCTCAATGCTTCCAGTTGATGGTGTGCTTCAGAAAGAAAGAAATGGGAACATTTTGCAAAATCCAAGAAAAAAGTATGAGTTAAGATGATGAAAATGTTAAACGACTGATGTTTGATCCATAACTAATTTACTGTTTGCATCACTATTAGTCTCAGACCTGCGTGTCCAGATTATCCATCATTGTTCCTGTATATTTCAGATTTTATTTTTTATGTAGACAGCAGGAGAAAGAGACAGGAGGAGACAGGAGGGGACAGCAGGGGACAGGAGGAGACAGGACGAGACAGGAGGGGACAGGAGGGGACAGGAGGGGACAGTGAGGCAGGAGGGGACAGTAGGAGAAAGGCGGTGACAGGAGGGGACAGTGGGCAAACTCTGGATGGATATTGTGGTTAAACGCTGTTTTTTCTGCCCTACTTTAAACACGACTAACAACAGGGAACCGTGCACAGGGGAACGTGCACGCAGCCTCAATGTGCAGGTTCATATTGCGATCATTAAGAAACAAAGATGGAGGAAAGCTCCTTGAATGTAATTGTGTTTTGTGCTAACTTGATCTCAGCAGAACTGTAACTTTTAAACGTAAAAAGTTTGCAAAGTGAATTTTCGGTGGCCTGTGCCGACTCCTGTCTGTAGCACCAAGCGGCTGGAGATGAGTCACCAAAATTCAAACGTAATAAAGGCAGCATGTCGGACATAAAAGCCTTGCTGCCGAGCCGCCTTGAATCACATGACAGAGGAGTCATAAATCACGGAGCAGCGGCCTCGGAGCGCTCGGACTCAAGGCTTCTTTAAGTAACTGCATTACAAGAGTGCTTCCTGGAATCACCGTGACAGGAATGATTCCGGGCAGGTGTAGCTGAAGGCCTGTGGCCCTGCTGCACGCTGTGATCTTATCCTTTTGAGAACATTTGAAATCTGCTTTGTTTTTGTAAAACTAAGCAAAATAAAATTGACACCCCATTTAAAAACCACTACAGGAGCAATCGATGGATGGATTCCCTAACCAAGCAGAAGACAGCGGTTAACCAAGGAGAAGACAAAGATTTTATTTTGTTCTCCACAATAATGATCAACCTCTGAATGTTCTCGCGATGGTTTCTGTTATTATAGTTTTACATTCGCATCATAAATCTCACCATCTGCTCAATTATTCAACTATAGATTCCATTTAAAAATGACCTTTTAAAACCCTCTAAATTTGAAGGAGTCATTTAATCTTTTCTTAACGCAAATATATATGATATAACGTCTTCAGAGGCTGTCTGATGAAAACAGCACTGACCGTCACAACAAGCTTTTATTGTGAAATGACTCCATCCTCGCTCTTCTCACCTGTTCTCAGGTAACTTCTGCAGGTAACTGGGCTGTTATCTGGCCTCCTGCCCAGCTGTGTGAGCGTCTGCTGAGCTTGTTTGCTGGACCACAGGGTGATGTGTGACTGGCAGGAGGATTATCTCTACCTCCAACCTTCTGCCGCCCTTAATGACACTCATCCTCTTTTTCCTGGACTCTGTCCTCTCCTCCAGCTGCTGGGGGGCTGCACGACTTTGTCTCTGATACTGTACTTTTCCATAAAAACCTGCTCTCTCTCCTGCTGAGGATGAAAGGATAGACAGTTATAAAGAAGAGGAGGAGAATGAGAGATTAAAAGAGATTAAAAGAGAAGAGGACGGAACAATTGTGGCAGAATATAATGGTCACGTGTGTGCAGGTAAAAAGGGAACCGAAGCTGCTCCACAAAAGAGAGAGAGAAAGGGAGATGAACTGATAAAGACCCGAAAGAGACAGGAAATGGATCAACATTCACAACTCATTTTGCGCTCCGTTTGACTTTTGGAGGGGAGCAGATGTGCCTCCGTGCGCTCGGCAGCCGCTGTAGCCGCGCGAGCTTGCGGATGAATATGGAACAAGCTCAGCTCACCGCATTAGCAGGTTCGTTTCCCACAGAGAGACAGATATTCAGTCAATTCTTCACTTCTCCACTGCTCTGAAAGATGAGGGGTGGTGTGAGACAGAATGAGGAACGCAACCACAGAGACTCAGTGACAGCAGGAGGATAAAAATCTGGGGATTCTCGTATCTCCCTGAATTACACTACAGGGATGGTGGAAATGATGCGATCAGCTGCATGGAAGAGTCCATGCGATACACAGCCGAGCATCCTGAGTGTGTTCAGCTGTTCCATGGGTGAATGGCTGTTGTCACTGACTCCAGCAGATCTTTGCTAGAAAAGGTGGAAAAGCCAAGCTAACATAACATCACATATAAAACCTGCACAGTATAGCACAAACTTAGATTTAGGGGGTTTTGTTTTCACACTATCCCATTGTCCTCTCCTGCAGGACCTATGTAGGGTTTTTATGGTCGTTAGGACCCCACACAGCTGCGAGTCCCCTGTAAGCCTGGTGCTGTTGATCTACACCGCAGAACCACACCTGTTAGACTGTTACTGACTCGGGGTCAAAGGTTAGCTTCAATGAGACAAATGCACAGAACGACCTGACTTATCCTGGCGAAATTTTTATATATTAATGTATCTGTAAATGCTTCATAATGACTGCGTTCAAACAAACATTGTTCTTTTTGTTAACTAAGGCAAGTTATGAGGAAGAGGCGGGTCTCAGTCCTCGTGTTGACTGTCTCACTGCCTCAGATTAAATCCCTCTGAGATGCTGTTGGAAGCACCGTGTGTCTCGCAACAATAAAATGAAACAGAAGTGCAATATTTTGTGATTTAATAAGATGCATATGTCTTACTCAGTCCAGAGCAATTTCAGTCCAGTTTATAAAGAATGAGATGGTGGAAATCGGAGCTGCTTCCTGCAGAAGACCCTGGAGCTTTCAGCTATAATGCAGATACAGGGAAGGCAGTCCTGGTGCAGCGACAGCACTAGGAAAATCCTCAGTGCACAGAACAATAGAGCGCCGTATCCTATATATTCAACCGCACAAGCTCTGTTATAATTTATGCAGCAAATGCAAGCTGAGCAATCTGGCTGCCGCATGAGGCAGCAGGTAATTTACACACAACAGTGAAAATGCTCCAACTGCACAATCCGTGTGCACACTCACAGGGACACACACGCACACACATGCACACATCCTTGAACTTCCATCTTTGTGAGAACTTTTATAGACATAACACATTAATCCCAGACCCCAACCTTAAAACCAAGGCTGCTGGTTTTAAGGTCTAAACAGGTCTTTGGTGAGGAACAGCCGAAATATCCTCACTTTGCTGGTAGAATGCAGATTTTTGTACTCACACACACACACACACACACACACACACACACACACAATCCATAGGAGCAGCTGCTGCTTACACCTGAAAAATCCCTATATTGCTGACACGCCAACATCAGCTGTCTGTGTGAGGACATGGGGGGGCGGGGGGGTTTGCAGAAGGGAAGGGCACAGATGCAATAAGGACATGAAAAAGATGCTGGAAAAGCACCAGTTTAAGTTAAAAATATCATAAAGCATTATTTTAATGTTATGCATACAGTTCATCCTTTAGCAGCCTGTGAGGCACTAATTGCTCTGCCAAAGGATCTTTAGATGGGAGAATAATAATTATAATAATATTTACAAGATTTTTCAATAAGAAGTAAAGAAGTAGTGACAGGTTAGTTATTAAAATCTTGAAGGTAAAGTTAATTTAGCAGAACTGCTCAGAGTACATGTATAACACCCTTAAAGTCTGGAAGCACCATAAGTCTAGAATATTTCCCTCCATGAAAAGTCTGGACTAAACTTAAACTTGAAGGTTAATGTGGGTCATAAATAAACAGGCCTGCCTGTGTGTCCCTGTCATCACCTCTAGCTCAGCAGGATAAAAAGTAGCAAGAAGCTACTTTTGTGCTTGCTGAAGTAGCAGCACATGATTACGTATTACCCAGAAGAAGAGGCAGAGAACACGGCCCAGTCCAGACAAACCTGCAGTGGTGCTCACCGGGACTCTGTCCCTCCTTGTCTCAGTGATGAAGAGTGGCAGCTTTTCCCCACCCTGCAGGACGTCATCGCACAGGAAACGGGCTTATTACATCCACACATCTGCTCTTCCAATCCCATACTAATAAACGTCACGGCGCCATATGGCAGCCGCTCAGAGTCAGGTGCAGACTCCAACTCTGACAGGTAGGACAGCGAACATCAGCTCAACATGTGTTCATCTTTAACAAGGAGACACAGGAAGCGTGCAGGAGAAGCCGGGGCTTTCGTTTCAGGAGACGTCACCATCAGGTTGATGAAAATAAAGGCTGTAAGATGGATTTTATGTGGCGCTGCTACACAGTAACTGTCCAAGGTCTGAAAGCTCAACTAGCCCAGCGTGCTAGCCAGGACCGCATAATGGATATAAAGGGATAAAACATCAGTCAAGGGCCCATCATAAAGTATCACTGAAGAGCTTAGAAATGAATCACAACAGAAATGGTCACACCATCTCCTCAAATGTAAAATTAGAAGCTTTTACCTACATTTCACACTCAATTGATAAATGTTAAAAATCCTCCTGTGATTAATTCATTATTTCAGCCCAGTTTAATCCAGCTTTATTTTCTGCAAATTAAAAACTGTGGAAGCAGTTGCATTTGATTTACTAAAATACGGAGAGATGGGAACCAGAAACAGAAAAGTACAAAGGTAGCAAAAACATTCAGTTAGCAAATATGGATCTTCTTCTTTTCCTGTCAGCTTTTCCCTTCAGGGGTCGCCACAGCGAGTCAGTTGCCTCCATCTAACCCTGTCCTCTGCATCCTCTTCTCTCACACCAACTACCTTCATGTCCTCTTTCACTACATCCATAAACCTCCTCTTTGGTCTTCCTCTAGGCCTCCTGCCTGGCAGTTCAAAACTCAGCATTTTTCTACCAATATATTCCCTCTCTCTCCTCTGGACATGTCCCAACCCTCTCAGTCTGGCCTCTCTGACTTTATCTCCAAAACGTCTAACATGTGCTGTCCCTCTGATGTCCATCCTGGTCACTCCCAAAGAGAACCTCAGCATCCTCATCTCTGCTACCACCAGCTCTTTCCAAAGGGGGCACAATTGTGACCTATTGAAGAATGTCCACCTGGGCAGCAAAACCAGGTTCTAAGATGCCTCACAGGGGAGCTCGAGACCCAGAGAGACGCCATCACTGCCATACCCACCCATCTCTCCATACCCAAGTTTGTCTTGAGGGAGAGAAACAAAGACTAAACTCCTTGTTTCCCTCATCCCAGACAACAAGGATCCTGTCTGGGCCCCTAAGGGACCGAAGGAGGAGCCAATGTGTGGACACACACCCATGTTCACCCATGTGGGGGGCCGCCTTGACGGAGGGTGGATGGTGACGCTGGCTTCCATGGTCACAACCTGGAAAACTCTGGCAGGAAGCTGCTGAAGCTTCAGGGATTCAGGTCCTAACTATGAATCTGACGCTGAATGAAACAACCCAAAGTTCAGGGAGGTTTTGGGATTTTACTTACAAAGGATGGAGGCTGGTGGACGGGGCGGGTGAGGCTGGACGGGGTCGAAGCGGGACGGCAAACTGAATCAAAGGCGGCAGACAGGCAAGTAAAACGCTTACAAATGATCTGGTGACGAGCAGATGGCGAAGCTGCTTCGTTACGCTGCACAGGTGGAGAGTAACTTCACTGTAGGTGTAGGACAGCCCCACCCGCCTAAGATCACCAGGGAAGGAAAACAAACAGGCGCAAAGAGAAAACACAAACTCAGGATGTGCTTCCAAACAGAAAGTGTTCATTTTTCTGGGACACTTACGCCTCATGTGTTATTTAGTACACGTGTCAAACACAAACAAGCCGTGCGCTTTTACAGCATGTTCAGCTGGGACAGCAGCCAGTGGAGATGCATCAGCTAGAGGCACCGAAGCAGCGTGCTCTCTGACACACGCAGGCCTCTGCAGCCATTCCGTTCAGGACCCTCCACGTCCCCCCCTCTGAGGACAGGGGTGACCTAGTGAGTGGGCAAGGACAGCGGAGGAGGAGCTAATGAAACGGAGCGTGGGAGGAAGACACAAGCACACACACACACACACACACACGCACACACACACATCTACATCAGTCATAAACCTGAGCACACATAAAGCTACAGTATCAGCGATGATGAATGCTTTTGCACATGTGACAAAAATGAAAGATTGTGTGCGTGTGTGAGATATGATATGATATGATATGATATGATATGATATGATATGATATGATATGATATGATATGATATGATATGATATGATATTGGATGGATTCATCCGTGTTTTTCACATATCTAATCTGGATGTAATTAGTCGAACTGAAACACAAATCTGAAACGAAAACAAAACTAATCTTCAAAAATCTGCATAATTGAGTTATGGTTAATCTTCACAACTCTAAGCTGTCGGCAAAACAACATTTAACATATTTAATTACAAAGTTGTTATTTATTTTTTCGATTGGATGCTGGCATTACTGTAACAGCTGTCATTTTATCTCTTAATGTTATTTTCAGGAGATGATTAATCCGTTAACTCAGAATCACACGTCGCTGTGTTACGGAAAAATGTCCTTCTGTTGCAGCGTCCACTCGTCCTCCCTCGTCTGTAAAGGTAAACGCACACAAGCCATTAGGCCAAAGAGCAGATTTTTACCTCCTCTTACTTACTGAAGTCCACAATTGACCTCTAGTAGCACGTGTGATGTTACAGGAAATCGTCATCTAGCTAGCTTAAAGGTCAGAAGTGCTTTTAAGCTCTTACTTCCCTTCACCTCCAATATGTTAAAAAGCTCTGTTTTTTTTTCCTTCCTCAATTTTTCCATAATTTACATCTGAAGGTAAGACATGCTCCCAACAAGCTCATCCTATCTTCCATCTGAAAACCAATTTAATCTCTCTGCATGGTGCAGCACGTCCTCACCTGCTCTATATGTCCCTCCACTATATCAGTTCCTGCTAAAGGCCTCCCTGCACGGTGCATGCATAGGCCTCGCTCTCATTTCACATTTGATATATTACACACGGAGGCAGTTTGAGGCCGCATGAGGCAAAAACGCAGACGCATGTGTGAAGCACACACGTGCACACCGATATCCGTGCAGGGCTAATAAACAGCAGAATAGAAGTAAAGGAAAAAGGGAAAGGGACCAGTAATAAAAGTGGGGAGATGTTGACAGGGATGGGAAGAGGAGTGCAGCAGTAACTGTGAGCGCAGACAAAGATGTTGAAGTGAAGAGTCCTGACAGCAGCCGTCTCCACCGGTTTTCAGCAGCCAGACAGCTGGACAGACTGCTTATGCAGCAATACCCTTCTGTGTCAGACTCTTTGCTCTGTTTCCACACACACACACACACACACACACACACACACACTCACACACTCACACACATGAATATGGCTCCAACAACAACCTCTCTCCTCTTGTCCATGCTTCCACGTCTTTAAACACCTCTCACTTCTCCTCTCTCTGCACACAGCCTGTCTTCTCTAATATTTTCCTATCTCTCTCTTCCCCTCTTCAGCCTTTATTACCTCTCCATCTCCTCTTCTTCTGCCTCTCTTTGTCATTCTCCTTAGCTCCTCTTCTCTCAGTCTCCCCTCTGCACCTCTGCTTTGCTTCTCCTCCCTCTCCTCTCTTGATCTTCCCTGACGGGACCTTCAGCAACGTTCCTCCGTGTACTTGTGGAGAAGACGGCGTTCACTGAGCCCGGCAGCACCTGTAGATTCTGTCGGTTCTTAGAAAACCCAAAAGTAAAGCTGTCTTGTGCATCCTGGGCCAGATTATTGTCTCGTGTAGAATAAACTGTTAGGGTCCAGCTTGCCGGCCCTTTATTGTGTGTTCAGCTTGTGCGGTGTTCTCCCTGCAGAGGGCGCAGGTTCCCGGGATCCAGCGGTGACTGCACACCTGTCGCTGATCGGCTCATCAGCGGCTGATTTAGGGAGGCTGCCAGCTGGTCCCCGTAGCTGGATTGCTTGTTCTTCCTTCTCTTGCAGATTGGTACTAGACTGTCTCAGACTGAAGCTTTCCTGTGGTTTTTATGAATAGTGACTCATGAGAGTTTTTGCCCCGGTTCCCAGGTCGCCATGTTCCGTGAGAAGAGTCTGAGAACCGGTCTTTGGACACCCTGCAGTGGAGCCTCCCCGGGAAGAGTTTGGACTCTGAGTTTTGCATGGACATTTGTTTTTCCTCCACTGGAGCGCTTTCTGTTTACACCCAATAAAGGGTTGTTTTTCTTTTGAGAGCCTGCCTTGTACCTGCGTTTGGGTCCTCTACACTCCGCTACGTAACATAACCGGTCTCTGTCATCAACAGCACCAGCTAGAACAACTTTAGCAGTTACTTATAGGCTAATGTGAAGCGATGTAATCACAAGCTTCATTCTTTTTTGGTTGACAGAGGTGTTAAAGGGAAACGGATCCAAGAATCTGTTTATGAAAATGTTTTTAAAACACGTCTGGGTCATGGTCTTAGCTGCGGTGGAGATGGTTCATTACTGCACAAACTACTTTGTAATATTTTCCATGTTAATCCTCCATTAATTGCTCTGCTTGAAGGACATGATGGTCAATCTTGGGCAATGGTTAGAAAGAGATCCTTAGTGATGCACATCTGGAGCTGAAAACTAGGAAATCACATAAGGAGCAGAAGAGCCAGACCTTCTGACTCCTCGGAGACGCCGGGAGACTGTAATGCCTCTTTAACAAGCTTAAGTAGTGGGGAGTCGTTGAGTATTGGTCGAGAACGAGATGCAGTCAGCCGTTCCCCTGCTGAACACAAACAATGCCCGAGAGCTGTGTGTGTGTGTGTTTGTACTTGCTACATACAGTGTCACAACATACTCAATCTACTAGCAAAGTGAGGACATTTTTAGCTAGTCCTTACAATTAAAGGCCTGTTTGAGGGTAAAGACTTGGTTTTAAGGTTGGGGTAGAGGTGTGTTTGTGTGTCAGCGAGAGGGAGAGTGGGAGCGAAAGACTGACAGATGAAAAGTAGTCTGTTGTTGCTGTGATGTGTGATGTTGGGGTTCTTCTACCAGCTGCTCAAACTGGTTCTGAATAATGAAACACATTAGCATGAACGGCCATTTCACACTTTCCACCTTGAAGTTCTTAGACTGAGTTTGAAAGGAAGAATAACGTCCATTGTCCGAGTATTTCATGAACTTTTCGGTTTTCAAATTTGTGAATTTCCTCTTGAAACCAAACTCGGCCACCTCAGGGTCACGTCGTCTAGCATCGAACGTGAAACACAGAATGTTAATTATGCTCTACGTTAACGAGTGTTGCAGTAAATATCATATGTCTCACAAACACCACACCACAAACACCTGTCAAAGCTTTTTAATGTAGTTTTTTGGAAATGGAGGAAAGTTTCAGAGTGTTTTCAAAGCAAAGACCTAAAAAGACCCTTTGAAAACAAACATACTGTTTACTGTTGATGCAACTCTGCCACCTGTTTACAATATAAAGAAAATCGGTTCACTTTGACTGCGTCTGTATGTTTGGAAATGTATTTTTTCTGTCTAATTTAATTAATAATTAATCTCATGTCCAGTGCAGGATCTGCTGCATTTTAAACCTGACCCCGGGGTCAGGAGATGACCTTGAATTTGTCCTTGATGTTTGCCTACAGAGTCAGGAGGATACAGAGATCCAGGACCTGCTCGGTCCTGATCCTGATGTTGAGATTGTCCTTGTAAGGGAAAGGTTTTGTTTAATTAGCAATATTTGTGCTGGACAGGTGGGAATCGTGTGTTTCCTGTGTTCTTTCAGCTTCTCCATGTGGAGCATCACAACGTTCACACTTCCAGGAAAAAAGCGACACTTAAAAAGCTTCCAAACTAGGACTGTGCTACCAGAATCTAGTGGAAGCAGCTTTGCAGACTGCCTCGCTGTGTTAAACCAGCACGCCAACACCATCAGGGAAACCATTTCAGACACTCTGATCTTCCTCGGCGTGTCGCACACTTGTGCTGCACATGAAGTTCTGCTGACCTAGGAAGGGAATGCATTACCTGCACGCTATACATTATCCAAGTCTATTATGTAAATTGCTCACTTTTGTCCTGGTTGTCAGTGTGTGTGTGTGTCCGTGTGTGTGTCGGTGTGTGTGTGTGTTTGTAGCTGCAGGCCGGGCTGATATATACGTATTTACATTTTCTCTTGTCGTTCTGGGTTTGTCATAAATCTACCTGCAGATTTCTGTGTTTCTGCTGCTGTGCCTGCAACCATGTGCACTCCTGAATTTGCCTGCTCGAGTGTAATTGTAGCCAGCAGACAAGGACATTCAGAGCGATTAAGCGAGATGAAGGACATCAACAATGCCTCAAAGTATTGATGGCTCCTATTAGAGGAATGTATGCCATATGCCAAGCTAATGCACATGATTAACCATTCCTCTAGCTGATTAACTACTCCTCCTCTCTTTCCTTTGTCCTCCTTAATTTTATTTCTGTCATCTCATTTAGGACACAAACAGTCCCAACTCAGGTGAGAGTGCTGTGCTTCTCTCCTCTCCTTTGTGGCGCTGCTCCGAACCGCAGCGAGAGGCCTCAGATGCAGATGTGGGAATTTTTAATGAAAGCAGCTTTGGATAATACGAGCGCACCCCCGGGACCGCTTGTTTGGAAATAATTATCACTTACAGCTGCCAAAGAGGTAAAAGAAGAGCTAAAAAGAGAAGAGATAGCCTGAAGAAACTGTAGGAAGGGGAGAAAACAGAGGCTGAAAATATGTTTGCGTGACCGTTCAGAGCCAGGAGAGAAGAAAGAGACATAAGCCGACTCTATTTGCATATGTATACAGCTGAAAAACAAAGGGAACGGTGTTTTATTAAAGCTATGAGCAGCATAGATGGTAAACAGCTTGTTTTTATGAGTTTACCTCTAAAGGGAAGTTTCTGAGAGAAACTCTGGTTGCAGGTCTGAATGCAGAACAAAGATGATTGTGCACTGAGCAAAGTGTAGCCGTACACCGTACAGCCGTTTTCTGTAACTTGACACTTTTCTATTTAATTACATTCTTGTTGGATAAGGGTGACACATAAACAGACTTATAGATTTGATGGATGCGCTGCGCTTCATAAATAATGATGTTGATTGAATTTACCCTGGTGTGTCTCAAGGTAAAAAAGTTCAGATCAGCAAGAACCTGCTCTCTCTCTCTCTCTCCCCCCTCTCTCTCTCTTTCTCTCTCTCTCTCCTCTCTCTCTCTCTCTTTCTCTCTGCATATCTGTGTACAGGTGTCCCTTGCTCCAAGGCTGACCTCTGACCTCTGACACTGACCTCTGACAGTGCAGCATTTGTTCTTCTCTGCTAATGTAACTATCTCTCCTCCTCCTCCTCTTCAAAGGATACAACCTTTAAATATACACATATTGAAACATGTTTGTGTATCTTATAGAATAAAGTTTCTATCTATCTGTCTTGGTTGGCCAAACATCCACCTTTCGACTCTTTATTTCTGATTACATTTACAGGTGCTGACGGAGGTGGGAATACACCCAGACAGGTCAGCAGTCCATCACTCACACACGCACACACACACACACACACACACACACACACACACACACACACACACACACACACACACACACACACACACACACACACACATACAGCGGTAGAGTCTCCAGTGGGAATGAAACTCTTGGTCTTAGTCATCTGAAGACATTTCGTCTCCAGTTTAGTGGTCGTTGGTAGTAACATTATTAACAGGGTGGGGATTAAAACCCTGGGATTCCTCCAGTTCATTTCCCAGAGTTTTTCAAATTAAGACTTTTCTTCAACCTGGATGATTAAAAACATTCCTTGACACCCTGTGGGAATAAAATCACTGAACATCTTCAAAACAATCCAAATCTGCTTTATATTATCTGATCTGTAAAGATGTTTGTTGTTCCTCTGGATAACTGGAATCAACAATGAGCAAACTGCAGTGGTTCCCAGTACGTTAGCTGACATAAAGGCTCCTCTTTGGCTAAAACAATCCAATTAAATTCAGATTTGAGACTTTCAGTAAAAACGGTTGCATATGAAAGGAGAATAAGAATAATAAAAGTTGTGTAGTAACATCCTGATCGTTGTGTTATGACTACAGTATAGTGGAAAAAAAAGAATACTTGCTTCTGCCGTGCTGCATCCATCTGCCTGGTCCAGTTACATACCAACACGCAGACCTGTCCCCCCCTTCAACCCCGTATGTTTTATTTCCTTCAAGCCTCTTTCATCTTTCTTTCAGTCGCTCTGTCTTTTCCAGCAGCTTCATAATGCTGATAAAGCCAATAAAACAGGCCTCCAGTGAGCTGGGTCAATGCTGCAGTTTCATCTTATGCACAAAGACGCTTTCAAACACAGCACACAAAGAAGAGGTCAGAGGGGAGGAGAGGAGAAGGCAAGAAAGGGGGGAGGAGGGACAAGAGACGATGGGAAACGGTGGGGAGATAAGACAGATCGTGAAGCAGAGGATGAGCGATATTAAGCAATAAGGCCAAGGACGACGGGGAGGCTGGGTTTGCAGAAACAAAATGGCGGAAGAAGAGGAGCAGGTGGATAAAGACCAGATTATGATAAACCAGCAGCATGTGTACTCAAAGCTCTCGCTTCCTCCCTCCCTCACTTTCCATCAGTGCATCATCTCATTTCTGTGACCAGCCGCTAATTTATGAGCGATCGTCTCAGCCGTGCGCCTCAGAGGCAAACATAAATCTGCCTCGCCACTGTTAAACACAAGGGCGCGTCAAGGACAGCACCCTGGAGGAATAACAGTTCTCTGAAGCTCTTTCATCTGGACTTCAGCCTCAAGATTTTCAAACTCTTTTTAAATCTAGTGACAATAGTTCTGCCTGTGGCACAATAGAACCTAATTCCCACAACTGTTGTCTTGTTTTTGTCTTTTGGAAATGTGTCAGCGCTTTGGATAAGCTTAAAAGAACGACTGCTAATGAAAATGACACATCATTAAATATTTAGCCCTGAACGTGTTCGCACACTTTACTTATTTTAAGAAAAATGTTAATAAAAGCGCTGAAGGGATGAGTCCAAATCTAATGAATCCCTAATTGTTCAGTGAGAGGGTGGATGAATAACAAGTTTTAGGACTCAAGGACACGTTTTGTCCTCCAGGCCTGCAGGAAATTAAGAACAAGTACTGTAGAATGTATTTGATTTAGTCACCCAGAACTACTTTATGAGATTAATAAAGATGATTAATTTGGATTGAATACCAGAAAAGGTTTCCAATATTGTATAAACATAAATAATTACATGCATGCAAAATGCAACTTGACTGAACAAGGAAAGCAGAGAGGATCATGGGAGCACCAACGATCTGCAGAGTTGCCTTCGGAGCCAAACGCTCGGCAGCTTTTCCGTTTCCCATGATGCTGCTGTGTTCTGCTCTTGTCTTTAGATTCCTCCATCTTCACACAATCAGAGCACATCTGTGTAACTGAATTTAGGCATTATTCCCGCACTGTGAGTGTGAATGCTTCCGTTTCAGCCTTTAAACAGCGGCTGAAATGAAAAACCAGTGCTGCCAGGTGAGAGCGTGAGGACCGACAGTCAGCTGGCTCGTGAGAGGAACGGCCTCCCAAGGGCTGCATCTCATTCCCTCTAATACAATTTCTTGGATGTTCGCCTGATAAATAAATAAATAAATAAACTCCGCTCTGTGTACGACGTAATTAATTTAATATGTCGGGAATGAAATTAAGGTCTGGATCTCACAGACGGGGGAGGGGCACCGGGTGTGCTGAGGTGCCGGAACAAAGGTGCTCCGTGCTGTTTGACAAGGTTTATGTGAGGGGGTGAGGGCTGATTGGCAGCTCTGGAGGAGAGACCCAGTCCCCCAGACCAGCTAAAGCTGCAGATAGGTTAAAATGATAATGTTAAGCTAGAAAAATAAATAAAAAAACAAGCTTAGATTCAGTCAGATTTTCAAAACATCTAAAACACGTGGAGGGACAGAGAGTGGACCGGTGCCAGAGGACCGGGGATTCTGGGATGGAGCGCATGGCTGAAGGGGGTTGGAGAGGCCCCAGGAAGCCAGGGCATGTAGGTGAGCAGGAGGATGGTTTCAGGAAGGCACAACTTGGCCAGAGGTCAGTGGAGGAGGATGAAGATGAAGGTGGGCTGTGGGAGTTTTGTGTGGGTGAGAGCTGGACGTATTGGAGCCTGACCGAGGCTCTGCAGGAACCCTGGGCAGGCTTCCAAAGCCAATCAGCCCAACCTGACAGCCTGATAACCACCCAAACTTAAGCTCTTAAACTGGTCATGTCTAATCAAAATGTGGAAGAAACAGTGTTCCAGACCAGGTTTACGATCCCAGAATGTTTGAACCGGCTCCTTGAATCATATTTCTCTTATTCTCACCCCGTCACAGCTGTGACAGGGCTCCGGTAGTAGCACAGATGGCTCTTGTTTGCTCCGGATGCTGAGGAATATACACCACCGACCCTGTTCCACCCAGCTATGGCTGCACATCACTGCGAGAACACCACTGAGGGAGAAGGATAAAGCTTTCACATCCGGTGACAAACAGGCCTACAGCGTGGCAAGAAGCACGCTCCAAAAGGCATTAAAGATGCAAAATGCATTTACAAGCAGCCACTGAGGAGCGATTCAACAACAACCCCAGCAGCACGTGGAACAGCATCAGGGCTTAACGGGCTATAAATCACAGACCCTGCTGCCCGCTGACGGCGCTGAACTGCCCCATGTGCTGAGTCACTTTCTTGCCCGTGTTGACGCCAGGAGGCAGAGGTCTGCCCCACATGACGCCTCCTGCTGGACGGCTAACAGTGGTACAACAGCGTGCTGTGCGTGCTACTGAAAACACGAGTCAGACACTCGGGAAAGGTGGTTAGTCTTCTATTCAAACCGTCAGTGTAACTGGCTGCTGCAGGCCTCCACCTTCACCTCTGTAGTCCATCACCTGTGAATAAATCAGCCATCTCCATGAAGTGCTCGGGGAAACTGCCGAAGTCGTGATAATCAACCGTTTGCGAACAGAACGATTCGCCGCCTCAGGTGGCGGATGGCTGCTCATGTGAAACAAAGGACGTAGGGCCGACGCTGGACCCTGCAGACTACATGGTGACGTGTCTCAAAGCGAGATACTAATCCCCCAAACACTCCAAGAGCTGCTTCTTCTTGGCACAAATGTGTCCCTCACGCATCAGACGTCAGTCTCGTCCTCCAGCATATGAATATAACTACAAGTGGGTGAACGTGGAGCTCTGGAGGTTCAGGGATACAGAGCTTAAAGACCAGGACAGAGGGAGGAAGGTCAGCCTGGAAGTGCCTACGACCCACACAAGTCAAAGGAGTCAGCATGTTTATGGACAGTAGACACGCTGGTAGCTCCCTGTCTGGAATACCACCAACTAGAAAACCAAATCTGGCACCAACAGCCTGAGCGCCTGCTTTTATCCCAGAGCTGTGGTTCCATGCCAGAATTCATTTTATTCTGTATTGTATAATGACGATAAATCAGATTCTCTTCTGTTCTAATGATGACTAATACGCATGTGCTCAACTTATTTTGCTTCTGAAGTTTCTGCCTATAATTGTCCGTGAAGTTACGGTAGGAGCTGAAATTGGTGATCTGATTTTTCACTGTCACATTTTCATTTCCTCAGACATTCACAGCTGGCAGCCATGAAGCCGCTAAGCTAATTTCCACTTGCTGATTAGAATGCTTCCTTACTGCCATTTAATAATAAGAGCAATAACTTTCAAGGCGGTGTTTTACAGCGTTGCGGTTTGGAGCTCTGTCTGCTCGCCTTTCATACACGAGTGCAGCGCAACATCAGCATCATGCAGAAAGCTCTCGCCCATGATTTTCCATTTGATTTAGCACGGCTGATTGATAGTGTTGCACCAAATGAGAAGAAAATGAAAAATGTGTGTGGTTTCGCCTCCAACCACTGGGAAAGGGAAGACAAACTCATAAGCAGACAACAATGCCATCATCTCTTTGTGTGTCGTAAAATTTTTCACTCATTCTACACTGTCTGTCATCTGTGCATCACCCAAAGACGCACACACACACACACACACACACCTCCTTGTGTTTGCTGCTGTTTAACGGATGGAGAGAGAGGAAACCCTCATTTGCCAAAGTGTCAGTGCGGACCGATTGTGTTGGGGTGATGAATGGCCGATCAAGGCTTGGCAGGGGTGCAGAGGAAACAATTAGTGCCATGTTGATCTCTCCTCTTCTCCTCCACCCTTCATCTATCCCTCAGCCCCCATCCTCTGCCTCTTCTCAAATATAGTCAATCATTTTCATCCCTCCATCTTTCTGTTCACTGTCTACATCTCTTTCTTTATCTCAGTGATCTTTTTAAATCCTAAAGGGGCTAATGTTGTTAGCGTCTGTCAGCTGTGTATGCTTATTGTTGTTGTTTTCAGTTTTGTCCTCCCTGCCTCTGTCTTCCCTCCTTTTCCTCCTGTCCCCTACCTTAACCTTAACGTCCCTCATGTGTCTCACCTGTGTTTAATTGTCCCCACTCCCCTTCTGGTGTTTTTAAACCTGCTCCCCCTTCTCTTCTGTGCCAGACTGTTTTGTTAACGTGTCCGGCGTCACCTCTTGTGTCCCGTTCTTCCCGTCACTGTTTGGATTATTGACCTGACTTTCATCCTTTATTTATTTGCCTTCTGGTACAAATGTAGACGTTTTCCTGTTGTGTCTCTTGTATCTTCATTGGAATCCGGCCAACCTGCCTGTGACATGACTGCATTGAAACGTTGATTATAAGATGATTCTGGGAAATTTTACAGCTTTAAAAAAAGAGACTTGTTCTGAGGTCACATGAAGGATAAGTTTTACACACACGTGGGAAGAGAAAACAATATGTCGTGTCTGTGTGTGTGTTCTTTTACTTGCTACATATAGGCTGGGTAGCACAGTCCTCACAAATGTAGAAGCACCAGGGTGTGTGTGTGTGTGTGTGTGTGTGTGTGTGTGTGTGTGTGGTGGACATTATATTAAATGCATCTGTCAACAACAAGGTCAGGCTGATGAATGGTTTCACTTCTTGAATTTTGAGGCAGGACCTGTTTATGTCACCGTATCAACACAGTTACTGCATGCAGCTTGTGTACACGTGCAGCCATTTACTTCATGTCTACAGTATGAACATGTTCTTCTGTTTTGTGGGTCGCTTGTGCTCGTACCAGTCATAGCAGGAGTCAAGAAATTTAGCTTTTTAGTTCACTGAAATTATTTCCAATGAGTCATCACTACAAAAAGGTCTTGACATAAACAGGCTGTAAGGAGAGGGTGGAAGCAGAAAGACCCTCCTGTAGAAATCTAAAAGATTAATACTCGGAGGAGGACATAAGTAACCCTTAAAGACCAAATGTGCTTTAATTTTTCATCTATATCTAGTAAAAAGTTGTAAGCTTTCTCCAAAGTATGAAACTGCTTTTTCACTCCATATAAACTTGTCACACATTCACATCCACATTCAGACTGTCCAGACTGTTGTCTAACTGGACTTTACTAGTTACTAATTAGTAATTACTAATTACGTCTACTTATATCTACTTGTTTCAGAATAAATTAAAGTTATTTTATATTACTATGGGCAGAACTGGAAGAGTTTCTAACTTTATTGGAAATCCGGAAAGAGACAACTGTTATTTAAGGATTGTAAATGTTGGTTTACGGTTAGAAATCTGAAAGTTGAGGTGACCAAGAACACAGCCATCGTGAGACTTGTGATGTATCTAATTTCACATTTAGGTTGTTAATTCAATTCAATCCACAACAGAAAAGAGAGAAAAACACAAAAAGAGTGGCTCCATTTCAACAGCAGGCTTCACTTATTATACAAATGACTTTTCACTTTCATTTTGTAGCATAAATGAAACTGGCTGCTGCCTAAAGATCCATCACGTCACCTTTGTGGCAGCACATCAGAAGAAGTGGAGTCAGACTGAGAGGAGTTCACCAAAACGACAGCAGGCGGCTGCTTTTGATGTCCCATCTTCTCATGTCTGAGTGGACGCAAATAAAAGCGGAGTTTTTTTTTTTTTTGTTTAAATGGGTTTACAGCCATGCAAACACGTCTGTCAGCAGGACTCACTGACTTCTGCTCACATGAAAACTCTCCAGGTTGTACCTGAGGTGGGCAGGCAGGTGTGGAGTTAGCGTGCACCGCTAATGACCACAGCCAGCAGAAAGTAATAAACTATCCTCTATCTGCTGATATGATGGAATTAAAATATATATTACATTCATTTCAGTCAAATAACCCAAGGCTGCATAAAATCAGTAGTGGCTGAGGTAATGAAACACGAGACTGTTCACACAGAAGAATAATGAAAATGAAGACTGGTGAAATGAGAAGACGCTGTTTTACATCCTCAAAATACATAAAACCAGCTAAAAATCTGTAAAATGAAAATGTAGTGTTCAGTGTGCAAATTGGCTCCTAGCAAAAAGCAACACAGAAAACTGAAAACCTTGAAACGAACAGAAAAAGTGAAGTATTTTTGCTTTTCGAAATATGTGGGTTTATAAAAGAAGCACATCAGCCATTACAGCAGTCAGACCTGTGCACGTGAAGAGCTTTGAATGAGCTCTTGTCGAGGTAATGTGTGTGTGGGAGTGTGGCGTGACTACAGCAGGTGAGCGAGTGAGAGCGCGTCAGAGAGACAGCAGCTACCTGTCTGTCTGCATCGTGCTGTGTGCACCTGACCATGTGAGCAGACGTCGTGCTCCCGTCCCCGATGGCTGCTGCCGAGCCTGGGCCTGATGCATGGGGCCAGGGTGGCTGCTGGGAGCGTTTGCAGACAGTGACAGAGAAGCAGGACGCTGGGTAATGGAGTTTGTACCAGCGGAGAGTGAATCACACTGCCAAACGCTGGCCCCCCACGGACACTGCGATGAGGGAAGTGCTCATTCTCTCTCATTGCCACCTTGTGGGAGGGCCGGCGGTACATCTGGACACACGCACACGGATACACACAGGCGGACACGGACACAGTCACCACAAGGGTGGTTGTAGAGCGAAACTGGGTTTGGCTGGGATGCTGTAGGTTTCGCTTCTATCTTCTATCTTTGTAACCCTTCTTCTCGTCACTTATTATATTTACCCTCTCTTGAATCTGTGACCATAGCTGGGTGAGGGCCACCTTTACGACAACTTGCTAAATAATGGAGGAACTAATGGAGGTATTTTTGTAAAAATAAAGTCTGTGACCCATTTAGTTCAGATTGTGCAGATTTTTCATCTTTCCGTTTTGTCTTTCTGGGGAATACAAGCTTTGTCTCATTTCCATGACTGATGTTGGAGCTGGAATTTTCACAACAACAGCTGGCAGCAAAACTTTAAAACAACACAAACACCAAAAAGTACCACTGGAAATCTGCCTGCTCACTCCCTGACCAGCTCTTTAAGTAGCACACACACACACATACAAACACACACACACACACACACACACACACACACACACACACACACACAATCTCATACAAAGTTACTTGGTTGGTCCAAAAGCACCTTTTCTTCATTTTGATCACAAAAAGAGAGAGAAGGAAAAGTGCCTTTTTTGAGGAAACTTTGTGAAATTGGATCATTTCTGGGACACTTTTAGTTTTCAGTCTCTCTAACTTTGCGGTACGGTGTGTATCACTAAATTCATCTCACATATCCGGCTTTTGTTTGAACTCTGGTATCCAGCCCACGCAGATGAAGACACGACTGCAGGGGTGGAAGGATGCTTCCTCCGCATCTGACTTCTTCTAGTTTCTCCTTCCTCCTGCTTCCTTTCTCCGTCCTCCTGCCTCCTTCCTCCTTCCACCTGCCTCTTTCCTCCTGCTTCCTGCCTCCTTCCTCCTGCCTCTCCTCTCTGGTCGTCCATCTGTCAGTTGAAGCAAAGATTTTATCGCTAGTTTAAAGCCGGTTGGAGACGTTGAATGTGCATCCATGGAAATGCTTTGTGCTCTCATCTGTAGACCTGTGACCGACAAGTGTAGAAGAAATGAATCAAGCCTTTTACACTCGGTCTTGCTTCCTCTGCACACCGAGGAGGCTCTCATCATTATCTTCCAGCCTTTCAGGAGGGAGATGAATCTGTGTACTACACAGCCTCCGTGTTCCAGACAGATGACGTCTTCTGAGAAATTGCAAGTCAGCAGCAGGACGCTGGCATGATGCTATCTCCGGTTTCCTGTAGGCTGCAGAATGAAAACGTGAGCTTGTTTTAAAAGCAGACGACTGGTGTTTGGACTGGAGGCATCTTGTAAGAGTTCCTGCTTAAAGACAGTGTAAATTCACTTTGATTCAAGTCATCCTGAGTTTCAGCGCTGTATAAAATGCTTTTCTGCAGGACTAAACGTTATATTATAACGTTTTCATTACTTTTCATTATAAGAACAGCAGGTAAATAAATGCGCTGTTGCAGCTCAGATGAAGTTTTTAAGTATTCTTTTTTAAAATGCAGTGGGAATAAAAGTCATTTGTAATTTATTTCAATGGGAAGGACAAAAACGTTTCGTTGCTGTGCCAACCGTCCGTCCACTGCTCCCGTCATACTGACACGTGCATAACAAGATATCTGACCAGCAGCCATGTTGAAAGGAACACTAACAGCTGTTATAATAAAATTCATCAGTACAATTATGCTAAGTGAGTTCCGTTGTTCACTGTGGGTCAAAACCATAATTAATGAATTTACTACATTACACGAGGGTTCAAAACAAATTATTAGATAAGATAGATAAAGTGTACATGTTTTATTTTAGCCCGAAGTGCTTGGTGACGATGTGATGATGACAGTTTGGAATGACAGAGTTTGATGTCTCCTCTTCTCCTCCCTCCCCATCTGTCCATCAGCAGGAGGCTCCACCCACATGAGCCTGGTCCTGCTCAAGCTTTCCTCCTGTTGGTGGGATTTGTGCCTAGTGTGTAAGAGAGGCTGAAACTGGAGAGAGGTGAGGTATTAACAACCCTTTCCTTTCATTCTAGGCTCTCTATAATGACAACAACACTATCATCTTCTTAAATGATGCCATGAAACTCACCTTTTTCTGTCTTCCAACTTCAAAAGATGTTATTACTCTTTGCAGGATTTTATGAAGAACAAACCAGCGAAGGACCTGTAGGACACAAACAGCAGAGGTTCCTGTAGCTGATGGTCCAGTTTCCAACTCCCCATGAACTCAACAGAAGAAAATTCCGTTATTATTGAGAACACACAGAATGCACACTGTGGTTGCTATAGCATCGGTACCTGACAGTAAACCACCTGTCAGTGCCCCTGTGATCGGTGGTGCTGTTCATTTTAATGTATTAACAGCTCAATTATCATCTTTCTTTCTCTTTGACTCCTGACAGAACTCAGCATGTGAAACACCTGCAGTTCGGTAGATACGACTGTTAAATGAATATACGCTGAAACAGCGGTGAGTCAAACATTTGCTGTGTTATTACATTGCATAGATGGTTCATTATGTTTTCAAATGTACATGATGGGATGGGGGCTGCTCTCATGCACACGTGCACATTTCCACGTGCAGCCCCCGGGAGTCCTAGAACACGCAGAGCTAAACCTCATGTAAACGCTTGTGCGTTTATGGGATGCAGAAGCATTTGAACTAAACCTTAAATAACACACATCTTGTAAATAACGTGTTCACATTTCACTGCTTAGCTTTCAGACCAATCAATAAGTCTTCAAATGAAATGTTTCAATATCGCACCTCCCAAAAATGATGTATGAGGCTTTTAATATTCCGTCACAGTCGGCAAAGTGCGTTACGTGACATCTACATTTCAATAAGCAAGTGGACGCACATATAATAAAACTAAACCTGCTTTTATTCACAAACCTGAAACGTGTTGATGGTGTAAATCCAACTAATCCCAGTCAAGTGTGCAAATTCTATTTCATCTTCATGGATTTCCTTCTATCAGTTGCATCACAGGCAAAATCAAAGGGCTGCAGAAGATTTTAAATACTTTTCATTTCATAAACATGGCCAGAGGCCCGGTGAAACACAATTCTGGCAAACCAGTGTTACTTGTAAAGCTGCTTGTTAGCTGCACTTAACTGTTAGCTGCACTTTTTTTTTTCAAGAAGGGCTTTGATGAAATTCAAAGTGAAGGATGACAGCACGTATTAAAGTGTTGGTAACTGATGAAAAGAGAAAGAATGTCGTTAAAATCACGCGGGGAAGGAAAATGAGTATCAGTGATTTTTGAAATTTCTGCCTCACCCACTGATGGATCACCGACTGCTTTAACATTTGAAGAGACGTGTTTATAAATGCACGGAATCACGAGTATCTGCGTTTCTGTAGTAGTCCAACAAAACCAGTAAAGAATCCACCCTAAAATGACATCACGACACCTGTCATTTAAAAGTGGACTGTGACATCTTTAAATATGAGAAAAATGAGGCCAGAATGGACTAAATTATATCAGAGTTCAACAGTTTCCCATAGAAATGTCATGTGTAGCTCGTTTTCTTTTGGCAAGAGTGACAAAAAATAGAATAAAATACATCCTTGCCTAACTTGACCATTAGCAGCAGAATATTTTGCTGTGGTACAGGAAGTCAACCGTGGAAGCTCTGGTTTGGCACCAGTGACTGATGATCAGTCCTGAGTTACGCTTTGCTTTAACAAAAGGTCTGACATTCACATGCAACAACATCAGAAATCATCCAGAAATTCAATGACAAGTGGAAACCTCAAGTACCCGTGTGCAGCGGAGCAGCTCAGGTAAACACGCAGTTCCAGTTTTAAAGCCTTTTCATTTTATAAAAGTTATTCAAGCATCAAACTTATACAAAAACAAAACAGGTTTTCTGAAGACAGCAGGACAGCAGCAGTCCAAAGAGACCCTTTAGAGTTAGAGGTGATGTGGTCAAGGTCAAAGAGAGGAAGAGAGATTGACTTCCTCTGCTGAGCCTGGTGATATTGATGTCCTCTCTCTCACCAGCCAAAGAGTGATTTCTCCACAAACCCGCCTCTGTCTCCCTTTAAAAGCCTCTTTTCTTTTCAACCTGCCTTTTCTCGTCTTTCTGAGCTAAACTAGAATGGCTAGGAATGCAGGGCTACTCCACGAAGCCACTCATGGACTGGAAGCTCAGAGAACTTTCAGCAGCGTAGCGCATTGCTAAGCCGCATATGTTCTCAGCGTTTTCCACTTGCTGCTCAGGTCTGTTGATTCAGACACACAACGCTACCGTTACAAAAGGCTGGGACAGACGCACACGTGCACGAGAGGCAGAGCAGCATGAACAGGAAGCCGCCATAATGTGATTCTGTCTTGATTAAAATGGTGGGAATTGGATCTGAGGTAAAAGGCCATGTCGAAAGGGAACAAATGGAAACGGCGGCACGTGGAGGAAGATGAACGACCATCTGGGAGATGAAGAGATGAGACGGAGGGGGGAGAAAGGAGGGAGAAATGATAAGAAGGCCAGAGTGGAAGAAAGAGGGGGTTGCCTTGGGTCTGCATTCATCCCTCCCGAAGAGGACCCCCTCCCTGGGATGTGGACCGTTGCCCTCCACACATGGTGACAGCCATGACCTCCTTAGCAAGGAAGATGAGCTGGGAGCGCCGGACACGCATCTTCATCCTTATCTGTGCTGCTCTGTCATCGGCTTTGCCTTCACCTCCATGTTCTCTCCATTTTCTGCCGTTACTCATGCTGCTGGATCTTTATCTGTTTCCTTCTCCTCCATCTGCCTTCTTGTTAGATCTGCTGAAAAGGATCATTTCTCATCACCATGAATTCTGCTCATATTTTGTTCTTTTTCCATCAAAATCTATTAGTGTCTCAGTACTTTGTGTCCAAAGATTAGATTAAACAGGAGGCAGTTTTTGGCGAGTTATATTTCTGTTAATTACTCCTGGGGGGGTGAGTGATAGATGGGCTCCTCCAGCACTTGGATGACAATTAAAGTCTTCCAGATAAATCATTAGCCAAATAAATAAATAAACAAATAAAATAAAAGAGATGTGCCTTTTGTGTCCCATCATTGAGAGGTGTGCAAAGTCCTGAACAGACAAATGGATATTATTTCTCGACTGTAATCTGCTTTTATTCACAAACCTGAAACGTGCCGATTGTGTAAATCCAACTAATCCCAGTCAAGTGTTTGTGACTTTAAATTCTACTTCATCTCCATGAATTTTCTTCCATCAGTTGCATCACTAAATGAGAGGGCTGCAAAAGATTTTAAACACTTTTCCTTTCATCAACACGCCCAGAGGCCAGGTGAAACATAGTTCAGGCAAACCAGTGTTACCAGGAAAGATGCTTACGAGCTGGCACAGTCACATTTGAGTCGGAAACTTTGTGTGAAACCAACATTTTGCTTTTTTATCCTAAAGAATGGCTTTGATAAAATTCTAAATGAAGGATTACAGGATGTATTAAAGTGTTGGTGACTGATGAAAAGAGAAAGACAGTGCTTAAATTCACGCTGGGAAGGAAAATCAGGAGTATCAGTAATTCAAAACTGACCAGCTCATCAAAGGTTTCCTGTTTATTTTAGATGTTCCACTATGATAATGTCATAATGTTATGTCCAGCCAGACATGTTTAGTCTTTTCTGTGGCTTCCTGTTTTATTTTGAAATCCTACTCTTCTCTTCTGTCAGGTAACTTGCCTTTCTCTCCTGTGTCTTGCCTGATTGTCCAGCCCTGATTGTTTCCACCTGTTCCCTGCTCAGCTCAGGTGTGTGTATTTATTCTGCGGTTCCTTTTGCTCTGTGCTAGTTGGTCCTGTGCAGTTGCTACAAGCCCTGTTTATGCTCTCGTCCTCGTCTTTGCCAAGTAAAATCAAGTAATTTTTTTTTTATTTACAGCTCTCTTGTTTGCCTCCTAAGAGTAAATCTTATGTTCATACTTTCTTGTTGAAATTTTGATCCTTGAATGAGTGATTTTCTTTTGACGCTTTTACGTCTTTGTAGTTTTCCTTCCTTTGAGTGATTTTCCATTTGCAAGATTTTAGTAAAGATCATTGATTTGTACTTTGTTTCACAAGTTGTTCATTTGGGTTAAAACAAGAGTTCCTCTGATTCAGATAACATTCAACGGCCTTTTATTGAAAGTGTATTTCATATGTGTGTTGATGTATGTGCTTGAATTATGTTTGTAAATGCCAGAGGCCATCTGAGTATGAATGACAGAGATGAAAAGATGGCCTGAGACTATGTTGACCCTTGGACCAAGACAAATATGATATTACTCATCTGCTGAATGTAGTTCTGAATCGAGCAGACGCTTGACTACATGAACATACACCCAAATCTGGCTTCAGTGGAGCTCAGTTGTGAATGAAAGTGTCTGATTTTAACATCGGTAGAGGGGAGAAGAGGGAGTTTAATCTGGAATCTGAGGAGATTCTTGTATGAAAATAAAAGAAAACATGTAAAATGAGAGCCAAGGACAAGCAGAGGCTGAAATGGAGTGCAGCTTATCTGAATGTTTCTCTGACTCTCTCTCGATGTCCCCGTTCAACTTTGAATAGAAAAGAAAGAAGAGCCATTTAAAGTTCAGACTGACTCTCACATTAGCAGAGAAGATGAGATTTACACACGGTAGCTTTATTAGCGCTTCACTCTTTACTTACTGGTAATTTGCCTTTCTTACTCTTTCCTCATGAGCTGCTTCTCGTCCTTTTTGTCATTTAATTCTGCCTTTTGACAAGTGAAATGTGAGATTATGCCATTAATATTCTCGCTGCTGTGTGTAATGTTTTACTGGGTTTCCTTTTGATCTGCAATCATATTGCATTCTTCTGTGATGTTTTAACTTTTTATATATATAAAAATCTAAAATGGAGGACAGACAACACCGTTAGATGACCTGATATTCTTAATAAGTCTACAATATATTTAAATCAGCTTGTAGCACAGGCTGAAACAGTGGATTGATGTAGTATTTGATCTGTTGATGTAAATTCTTGTATTAATATTGTCTTGGATTTCTGTCCTGACCTGGATCTCAGTTGCTCTTTTGTGGTGAAGGGAGCGCTGGAAGCTGGAGTGTTCTTTCATCTGGTCAGGATGAGTCCTGGGTGAACCCACCTCTCACTCAAAGGCAGCTGGGAAAGGCTCCAGCCCCCACGAGACTCCTGTTGGGCCGTTAGATGATGCTGGTGAGATGACTGGTGATGGTGTGGACACTAAACCGAGTGTTTGGTCCACCTCTCCTTCACTGGAGCGCTAACATTAGCGTAGGTCTGTGACTGAGACTTTCAGATGTTGCACGAGATGTGCAGATGATGCTGTGACCTCCAGAGATTCTCTGTGGCATGTGTGAAGAAAACATCTGATAATGATGCTGTTTTTCCAGTATGTAGAGTGATTGTGTTGGTCTAACAGCAGTACAGGCAATTCTCAGAAGTGATGAAAATGTCTGGGGCTGCTTATTTTTCTCTGCCTGTCTGGGAACACCAAATCTTCAAAGATGATGCTTTTGGACAATCATCAATGACAACACACGCGCACATTCTTGTACTTCTATTTTTGTGAGGACATTAATAGGCATAATATATTATATACCCTTACCGTAAGCACCCCAAGTAACCCCATGCCCCTAACCTTAACGTGAACCCATTTTAATCCCAACCTTAAAACCGGTCAACAGGCCTTTAAAGTTGTGAGGACCAGCCAAAATGTTCTCACTTCCTGTCTCAGCCTGGCTCTTACAGCCATGACAAATGGAGGGAGTTGTCCCATGGTCACAATTAACACAATATTTAACAGAAATAAGGTTAAACCATAAATCACAATTTAGGAAGTGGGATCTCAGCGAATAGGCATGAGGAGCATGTTCATCAGGGTACAAGCCTAGAAAAGAAAGGAAAAGAAGGGAGAGAGCAATTACTACCTGGCTTTTACTAAGTGTTGCCACACTTCCAAACAATGTCCACTTTGCTAGAAAGAGTATTGGAGTTTTGTCCATTTAAACGCACACACACACACACACACACACACACACACACACACACACACACAAAATGCTTCTCACAGATTGCTGCTCTTGTGCTGAGACCATTCCTGGAGGATGTGAAGCATGTGGAGCCCATCAGTCTGCTCATGAAACGTGTTTCTCTGAGCTTGATCTCACACACACACACACACACACACACACACACACACACACACACACTGGGAATGAAGGATGAAATTATTCCAGTCCATAGCAAAACCCCCCATGAACACGCGCAGCAAAGCTCGCATGCATCCACAACAAAACTGATGCTTTCAGGCATTTTATGCATTTCTCAGCTGGTATAAAAAGCAGAATAAAGCTTGTAGGAGCAAAATTGCTTGATAGTGGTTGTTGTAGTGAACAGAATGTTATTCTACTTCAGATCATTATAATGCAAATTAAGACTATATCTGTTTCAAGCTGGTATGTTGGTGTCAAGCTGCATCCTAGTTATAGTGATCTTTTGACTTTGACTTTTTTATTTTAATAAATGCACTTAAAAAACAGGCTAAAGGTTAAAAATCCCCTTAAGTCAAAGGTTGTACCTACCTGCACTCAAACTAGTATCACCATCAGGTAAACTTAAGCTGCCGGTTACACGTGTGAGGAAATTTGACTTCAGCATCTAAAAATGCAGAAGCTGAAGTGGGCGGATGGACAATAGACAAACAGTAGAGCTCAATGCCACAGCTGAGACGCAGGACACTTTAAATGTGTATCATTACCCAGCCGACAGACCGCAGCCCTACAATCAGGAGCCTGCAATGATCCAGACAGCACAGAGAGACACTGGGGGAGAGAGATTAAGCTGTGGTGTCAGTGGAGACCAGTATTAGCTAAAGATAGCCTGTTTAATACCATCCTCATATCACCATAATCTGCAGATTACTATAATTTATCAGGTAATGATACATTTTATTGGTCATCTAATGCAGACAGGATTAATACTTAACAACATAAACTATTGAGATTAACATACCTCCACACTACGTGATATAATGTTTTACCATGACTAACGCTCAACTAAGATCAATCTTTGGCAGCGCATATAAATTGTTGAGGATGTGATGTTTCTTTGTTTAAAAAAAAAAAAAAAAAAAAAAAAAAAAAAGCATTTTTAGACACCTAAAAACTGTCATCTTTTTTTCTGTTAAATGTGTTTTTAGGCAAGATCCCTTATACAGTTACAAGTGTAAAAACCTGCAATATGTACTTTAATCAGCTTTTATTTTTTTTTTTAAAAGTTATAATCCAAGCATTTTAACTTTAACCTTAGTGACATTACTGTCACTAGGGTGGTTCCAAAAGAGTGCTCCAATGACCAGGACAAACGGGTTTCTGCTGTGCTAAAGTTTTTTTTTTTCTTAGTCACTCTTCATCCTGAAACATCACAGGTGAGTCCTGCAAGCCTGTCTCTGTTTTAAGAGAGTTTAGGGAGTCACATCCATTTACACTTTTGGACCAAATCACCTCACATTGGCTGCACATTGAGGACATTAACATAGAACAGGTTGATGACATTAAGAGTGATGATCGATGAAAATAGTTGGAAATCACGCATTAGTTATAGTCTCATCAGATAACGCCACCTTTCGAGAGCACCAAAGCATTATTTATAAAATCAAAACTCGACCATACAACATTTAGAAAAGGTTTCAAGAAAGGGAGGGGGAGGGTACAACTTAAGGAAAAAAATCTAACTTTAAGACTCAAAAAATAAGCAGGTGACATTAACCTTGTCGTCATTGTCACCGTTAGTGTCACTATGATATGTTAATTTTATGATAAAAAAATAATAAAGACTGACAAAAGGTCTCTAAAAGTAAAGCACCTTTGTCTCATTGTCAACATGAATGTTTGAGCTCAGCACTGTAACACCCCATGCATTTGTCATGTGAAGCGTGTCATTCTGAGAGGTTATTACAAAATAAACATTTTAAAGTGGTAGACCGCAAGGAGTCCCACAGCATCCTTCACAGCGAGCTAATAGCAGATTGTCACTGTCTCCCAACCTAGTCATGGCTGCCTCCAACCAACAGATGGATGAACTGAAGAAATTCTTTCAATGTTTTAAAAACTGCAATATACACGAGATTACCACATTGTATGACAGCTGGTCACAGACATACAACCAGGTCAGTAGAAAGAAACTCTTTATTCAGACATGCAGTATGTGAAATACCTCATGCTAACAAGCAGAAAGTGTCTGAAAATGTGGCTGATGTAGTCCAGTTAATGCTTTATACACTATCATTTATACAGTAATATACAGTTTAAGGTGTGTAATCTGTATACAGTATTGGTGGAGAGAACCATTTGACAACATTTGTGTTTTTACAGAAAAGAGAAAAAAAGATGAGACACTAATCTTGACTTGTGCCGTTCAAATGTTTTACAATTGTGTCTTTAAAACAAGCAGGTCTTATTGTCCAGTACAATTTGATTGTCTGGTGTTGGAAAGCTTTGTGTACTGGAAACAGATATGTCACTGTATCTGCCACAAAGGTGATAATTGTCACAGAAATAACCTACATTTGTTTAACAGGATATGGACATGTTGAACTTCATGCTGCCAACGATGGCAGCAAACTTCCTGAATGAAAACTTCTCTGGGAATCGTAGCGAGGTTCAGGTCCTGGATGTTGCCTGTGGAACTGGAAAGGTTGCTAAACAGGTAACTAAAATCAGTGTAGTTAAGAGACTGAGACATAACGAGACACATTCACATTCTCCAAGTAGATATTTTTCAGTTTGTTTTGTCGTTTCGTGTTTTCTCCTGTGTGAAGTTGTTCGACCTGGGCTTCAGAAGGTTTGTAGGAGTGGACAGCAGTAAAGGTATGCTGGAACAAGCGGCAAAGATAGGCCTGTACCAGGATCTCAGACGGGCCATGCTGGGACCTGAACCACTCCCTGCAGAGACTGGTATTTTACTCAGTGAAATACAGCAGAGAACTCATTTTCCCTGCTGCGGAGAACACTTTCCCCCATTTTCCTTTGTACAGTGCATGTTGGGAACATTTTACTTTAGCCGACAAAGCTAAATAACTGACTGCTAAAGCCATTGTGTGTCTAACACACTGCCCCAATTTGACAGTGAGACTATAATAACCAATCTCCTTGGCCAGACTCCCACCTCATTCATCCATTAAAACCTGCTCTGGTCAGAAGGCCGTTTTGTGCCAGTTTTTCCCTGTAAACAGCACAGACACTTCTGCTGCCAACTTCCCTCAGTTTGTATAAAGAAAGGTTTCTGTCGTCTTTGACCACAAACACCAGAGCCTCCATTCTTTTAAACTCATCAGCCCTCCTCTTGGTTTCAGATACCTTTGATGTGATCATCAGTGTCGCTGCTCTTGATGTGTCTTATATTCCGGTTGGCGTGGTCAGGGAGCTCTGCTGTGCCACCAAACCAGGTAACTGGCTGACAGCTGTTAGCAGGGCTCGCTGTGATACCTCATACCATCAATACTGTAAAATGGTTTGGAAAAGCTGCTCGGTTGTTACCCTTCTTGCAGTACCGACAGATCAACCTGACAGTGTGTGTTCTACAGGGGGTTTGGTCTGCATGGCAAGAGGTGAACATGCTTGTACCAGTGAAACCATCCGCTACAAGAAGAATTTTGAGACTGAATGTCAGCTGATGGAGGCAGAAGGCCTGTGGAATCTGCTTGGGATCAAACTTTTGGACGGCTGTATGACAGACCTGCAACTGAATCCTGTGACCAACAATGTTGAGGAGTGTAACATCAACGGGACCCTTTATCTGTACCAGAAATCCACAAATTAAACCTTTATACTAGGTCAATAAGGATCTCAAAAGGCTTTGTAATGAGAAACGAGAAAATATACTATTTACGATATTCACTGCATTCAGGAATAAAGATGGCGCCAGTGTGTGTGTGGCTCGCTGTCACTAACAATGGTGTGTGTCTTTGTGTTTGTGTCACTGCTAACGTCTATGATTGCCAAACACGCCAGATCTTCCACTTTATTCCAAAGATCCAGTGAATTTGACACGAAGGTTTGTCCTCGTTCCTGTCAAAGATCCCAGCTCCCCTCTTCGTCTTAGGTCTCCCAGTTGTCGGCTCAAACCATTCGGGTGTAAATGTGAATTTTTTAAAGTTCCCCCTGTCCTCGAACAGAGTTCATGGGGTTTAGATGGGATTTTTGGCCGGTGGGACAGGAGCTGCTGTGGCTTTTCAGTCCCAGACACACACACGAATCAGTAAACGCTCACATCGCTTGAACTGTAAAAGCAGAGAATGAGACCTGAAAAGTGAGTTCATGTTGTGTGTGTAACACACTTTTGCTGCTTAAACACGCGGCTGAGTGGAACTGGACTGACTCAGACCCAACGATCAATCGATTTCATCTAAAGCCAATAATTGGAGAGGATCCACCGGCTGCGTAGGCTTAGCAGTGTTTATTTACACACACTGATGGTTCCTCTGGGTTCATTTGTGCTGCACACACACACGTGCCTTTGTCAGTGTTTGTGTGTGTGCATATTAGTGATTCCATAAGATGCACATTTCTGTCATATTATTCTTCCAAAAATGCTCAGACCTGTTTTTTCTGCCCATATTTGTCTCATACGTTCTTATCAGGTAACATTTAAGTGGTGAAATGATAAGGCTGATTATGGTGGAAATCTGTGTTTACTATGAAAAAGGGTCTAAAGAAATTAAGTCACCCTCAGAGTCATAAGTCAATATTCACCTGGCAGGAAACACACTTTGATTTATGGTACGGATTTCTTTTTTCTCCTGTGGTAATACGGTGATAATGTACTCCCAATGATATCAATTATAATTTAGCAGTCACATCGTTATGGGTCATAATTACATTACAGTTAGAACGTCGAGAGCTGCTGCCATAGAGTGTAATATTGTCTTTTTTTCTCTAGTCAGAATCACCACGGATAAAGGTAGGACATTCCATTTCCTCGCGCCAGGTTATTTTTATCACACCAGATTGGTAAAACGGTAAAAACCTGTATTTTGTTGTATTTATCCCACTGTGTTTCAGCTGAATTATGCCCATTATCTCGCGATTGTGCAACGTGGTGTGAGTTCTGATCAGTGAGCCAGAAAGGCTCAGAGACTCTGATCCTCTTATCCTCCTTCCATATTTATGAATCCAAGATCTATCTGTGTTTTCATATTCCACGACTTCTGCTCTGTAAACTTCCACATGCTCCAGTATTTCCGCTGAGGCTGGTAATGTCCCTCTGTGTGGGTCCGGTTTTGGAAAAAGTCCACAGTGACTGGCAGGATGCTTTTATTTTTTTTTGGAATTGGGTTGCTGTCGTGTGCCCAGAATGAGATATCAATTTCAAACACCTCAGAATAATTGGAATTTACCAGCCATCTTTTTTGTTAGCGCACATGAGGATCTGTTATTCATGCTGCGCCACATTTTAGTACAGAATATTGGAAAGTTCCAAATTAAAATACGAGAAGCAGTGTGAAATCATTTAAAAAGCATCCAGTTGGTGCCGAAGTGAAAATGGGGCCGACGGCTCTCCTAAGCGAGCCCTCATTTGACCCGGCTCAATAAGATCTTTTTCCAATATCTTTCCCACACCTGAGGCCTCTGCTCAGACACTGTCTGGAAGCCGCACCCAGCATCCTTGGAGACGGAAATCACACGGGCAATGTGAAGACACCGGTGCCTGAGGGCATATGGAAGGATGGTTTCATTATTATTAAAAAAATAATAATAAAACAACCAGATGCAGCCAGTAGAAAGATGAAGAAACATGAAAGGAATGCAGGGGTCACATGTGCACATGTGGGTATTAATAAAGAGGTGATTAGTCTTATGTGGGAGGACTTTGGAGGTAAAGAGGAGAAGGAAAACAGAACATGACCTCAAAACAAAAAAGACAGGGAGAAAAATAGAGGTAAATAGTTATAAGCATCACCAGACACCCCATCACGTTCATGTTTGCAAGAAGAGGGTGGAGTGGGGGGTCAGCATGTAAATTGCAGAGAACTCCTCCTTTTATCTTGGATTTGTACATATTTTCCCAAACATGCAGCCAAACAGAAGAACTGTGCATGGTCCTCCGGTCAGACTCAGGCCCAAAGGCTTCGATGACGGCCCTCCTGAGGTTCTGGTTTACCAGCGCTTGTGTGTTCCAGGCAGAACGTAGCTGCCAGTTAAGTGTCTCCGCTAATTATCTGTCATTTCCTAAATGTTAACAAATGAGTCAGTTCAGTGTGGCAGCTGACAATAAAACTGATTTGTTGGATTGATTTCCTCAGACGCAAAAGCACCATCGACACTGAGGTAATAACCATACCAGAGATTAATAGAGCTTTAAATAGGCTCATTAAATCCACATCTGCAGACACAGATGACACTTGCCAGCTGTGGTGGTCGGTTCCTCTAACCCAGGACGTTCTGGAGCTCCTTGCAGGGCTTCTGCAGCTCTCTCAACCCCTACGCCTGACTGGATTCTCATTCTGAGCCCAATGAGGCGCTTTCAGCTTGGAGATTCAGACATGTTTGGTAGCAGGAAGACTGTGAGATTATTTCTGTTTTTGTATTCATAACCGGGAGGATTAAGGTGAGGGATGATTGGATTGCATATACGTTAGTTTTCTTTACTCAAATCTATGCATAAAAATGGACAAAGGATTCAGTAACTGTTCAGATAATTTGGTGTTTTTTTTTTTGTATTTGCTAATTTGCCTGAGGATTTAAAACAGACTTTTTTTTTTTTAGTAAAAGAACAGTTGGTTGGGGTGTTATCAATGAGTTTCCTTCATGCTGGAGACTTTATTATATTTGATAATATATTAAGCACTTTGTTCCTCTGAAGTGATGGTCATAGAAAAAGAAATTGACAGCAAATTGAATGTTTTTGACTCTATAAGAGATCATCTTCTGTGCCCTGATGGGTGGACTTCAGTATGTTACTGGACTCACTTTGCTGTTTTTGACAAGCAAATATTATAACATTGATTATTTTAGACTCTACTTTTGCATTTAAAACACAGGATCAAAGATTAAGCAAAAATATACAATTTATTATTGACTTATTTAATTCTTAGTGTTTGCACAAGGTAAAGAAACAGAAGAGCAGCCACAATTATTAAATAAATATATATTTTGGTTTCTGGGCTGTCAGAAGTCAGGGTCATAGCAACTAGTCCATTTGTTTGGTTTCCTTCACCTTTGACCTGATCTGTGACTCCAGGACCTGCACACTTTTACTTCTGTGTGGCTGGAGCACATTTATCAGGAATGAAAGTAAAAGCAGCATGGCTCTGTCCTGCCTCCTTTACTTTCCTACTGTCATAATGATCATCTCTGCAGAATGTGTTGCACTTTATCAAAATGTATCTCTGAGGCAAAGAAAAAGACTTGCTGACGTGGGAGTGTTTGCAGAGAGCAGCAGCAGCAGCAGCGTGCATTTCCTCTCTGGATAAATGATCCAGCCCTTCACCCTGCATCACTCTCAAAAGACATTCAGTGTTTTTCATCATCAATGATTTAAGCAGGTTAAAGACGAAGCCCTTCCTTTGTTTAATGCTTTCTGACAGTATTTGTTGTCGGAGGGATGCTGGGGCCTGACTCCTGGTGAGCTGTCGCATCATCCATCTTCATACAGTCAATTTGTTTTTGGTCCAGAGATTGTTGCTGCAGTTCATGAAATCAAGCTGCCACAAGTGAAGGTTAATGGATCTGACACTGAATTTGATTTTAGGAAGGAAAGTTTGAGCCTGCCGTAGAAACAGAGGTTTATGCCTGTGTTAGCATTTTCATGGGCTGTCCTGAACTGCATGAGTATAAATATCTCCTCCACAGGGGACGCACGCAGAGGAAACGGCGGCCCAGAAAGCTCAGGGGCTTCAGGTCTAAATATGCAAGCTGACAAACAGTGTGTTCACATGGATTGCCTGGGGGAGCAGTGTGTGTTCAGACAGGTTCTGCTGGAATCGCTGACCGTCCTAACCTGAACCGGAGTGAATCAGGGGACTTCTGTCCTGCCTCTTATCAGCGTTTCAGTTATGTCATCTCCTTAAGCTGCTTTCTGCAAAATCCCCACAGCAGACAAATCCCTTCGTGTTTTGATTTATTTATCTTTAATAGAAGTTGTGACTGTATTACTCTCGTGTCTCTTTAAGTTAAACAATTAAGTTAAACAGATTCCATGACAATGGAATCTGTTTTTGGATGGCAGCAAAAAGAAGAGCAGAAATGTTTGGTCCTGATGCTCTGACAAGGTCAAAAAACTGATTGGCAATGGATAGCGCCAAAAAGAGAAAAAGCTGACACGCCATCTTCCTGTCTGTCGTCCTCCTTCCCTCCTTCCTCCCCCTTTTCCTGTGGCAGCTCAGACCGGATGAAAACCACTGACACCTTCATCCTCTAGGCCTCAGCTCAATAACAACATCCCACAACATCCCAAGTAATCAATGCAACTATCAATCAGCAATCACTCCAACATGACTGCGGACGCTTCTCATTCTAATGACGGACCAACGTTGGCTACACAATCAGCAGCCGGCAAGCTGCCTTTGATTTTTACGCCGAGCATCTTTGACGTGTCCAGACTTGGTGCAGCAGCAGGAACGATGAAGTCTCCACACATTAGAGGCAGGATGCGTGTTTGTTTCTCCACTTTACTTATGAAGTCGTGCTGTTTGCTTCACCGCTCTTCCTCTGAGGTTGCATCCATCTTGTTCCAGGCAAAGTGCGCTGTTTTCACTCCTCTCTATCATTATTTCCATCTCTCACCAGCAAGTTTCTGCATCCCATTTTATCTTTTGTTTGGGCTGGATATCAGCAGTCTGAAAACACGTCAGATCGTTAGTTTAATGATGCACTTAGTTGGGAAAAAAAGAGAACCTCCAGATTTGGGTTCTCGGAAGGAAGACGTAGCAGCAGAAATGTTCAGTGTGGCCCTGATATCTGGACTTCTTGGACCACAGTCAGAGTTTCCTTCTCTGAGACGCTCGTCTAGTTTCAGTTCAAATGGTCCCTTTATTATTTATTTACTGTAAAAAGCACTGATCTTGTAAAGTTGTAATTGCTTTTTGGAGGAAAGGTTGTGTTAACATCAGTAATGTGCCATTTATTTTTGCCAAAAAAAATTTAAAAATAATACCATTAAACCATCATTATTATCATTACCATTAGAAATGTGTTTTCTCTGCAACAAAAATTGATATGACACATGAAAACCTTGTTGTAAAGAGCAAGAGTTCCTCGACAAACGTGTTTCATAACACGTTTGTCAGAACAGACCCCAAGAGGGAAAAGTGACAAAATGAACATTTGCATTAATAGCGTGCCCTCATCAATAGCAATTTCCTTGAACACAGAAAGGCAGGAAGGGCTCACACACACACACACACACACACACACACGCACACACACGCACACACACACACAATGACAGACCCACAGTCTCTCTAGGGAGTCTTGCTAGAAATAATTGATTGGTTCCATTTGTTAAAGACGTGTTGAGCATCAACCGGCGAGCTGCAAAGTGCTGGATGGCAAACTGAATTTTAAATATGCTCTCGATGTGGCAGCTTATTTTCAGATTCCCACTGATTTCACTCCCATCCTCTTCGGTCGCGTTTCTCTTAATTACTGGGGGTGCTGGTGAAGATCCAGCAGATTGAAGCTTCGACTGACTCTGCAGGGCTGCTCGTTTCAATTATCGGTCAATTGTGATTCCAGAAAGACATAACAAAGCAATCATCCAGTAAAGCAGTTGGGAAAAACCAAAACCCACCTCAAAACAATAGTTTGTTAGCCTAAAAGACTTCCGTATTTATTCAAGCCTATTTATTTAAATCATTGGCGAGGACAACTTTCTTTTTTTTTATTGCTGAGGTTGAAGTCTATGAAGGCATTTCACAGCGCATCTTTTACAGGACACGCAGTTATGTCATCAGGTTTGTGTACATCTGGAGTGATGTTAAATCGTTGAGGTGTGTCTGTGACAAATGATGCTGCACCTTCTGCTTTCTGCCATCATAAAGGCTATTAAGCCAAATAAAACTTCGAGAAATTTTACTGTTTCTCGTAAAAGACTGCACCTTTGAGCAGCACGCTGGCTCAGATGATGAAAGCATTGCACAGAAAGAGTCACCCAGTAGTGACTCTGTGCTTGGTCATCATGGAAATGAGATTATTACTGGAACTGAACAAGGCCTCTATACACGTTCAAATAAAACCTTGCAGCTTCATAAACAGAAATAATTATAATTAAAAGATGCAGATAGCCATCAGCTCTATCTTCCACTCCACTCACATAATGATTGGGCTCAAAGGTTCTGTTTATTACTGCTGCCCAGGAGTTTTTATGATGGCTGGCGTTTATCTGTTTGTTTCTCTTTTAGCAAAATAACTTGAAAAGGTAACAATGGATTTTAATGAAATTTTCAGCGAATGTTGATAATGGGGCAAGGAACAGATGATTGAATTTTGACGTGACGTTCTGGATTAACGTCTGGCTCCTGGAAGGTTTTGAATGATTGTGAGTTAGGCCCATTTTCAGCATTTGCGTATGATCAAAGAACCAAAAACCAAGGGGCTTTGACCATAAGCAAACTATGTTATCTAACATTTTATCACTACTGCCTATATATACTATACTTCTGGTACTGGTTAACTTGTAGTTGTTTTTAAGTTGAACAACCTCCATTAAAGGAAGACGACTCTGATCTTTCCAAGTATCTAAATTCTCTGATCGGACTCATAGTCAATAATCTGCCTCCTCTCGCCGAGGCTGACCTTCAATTATAAGAGCAGCAACACACGGTGGCAGACAAGCTCACTGAAGGTATTTCAGGAACCTGGAGTATTTGTTTTGGGTGCTTGGCGGAGGTCTGCGCTCTCCCAGAGCTTTTCTCGTGTTCAAAAGGGTCCAAACCCGGTTCAACCAGGGGGCAGCTGTGGTCTGCTGTGGTTCCCAACTCCACCCAAAATACGAATGCACCAGGTCGTCTCTCTGGTCGTCTTTGAGAAGAGTGCCAGCACCATCGGGTATAAACAGCATCAGGCTTTGACAGATTTAAACACAACTGTTTCTGTCTGCAGGACAGAGGAAATGACATCATGCAGCGGAAACAAGAACATGTGTGTGAACTCTGTACAACCAGGAGTTGTTTTTTTGCTTTCTGATGTTCAATGCCATATGAATAATATGACTAGTAAAGAGAAAACTGTTTATTACCTGTTTATTCCTGTAAGTAAGAATGGATGAAAAAGTCTACAAAAATATACATTAAATCATGATGCCAATCAAAACTGCAGTGAAAAACAAACGGAATGATTTTCATTCGGCCAAAAGCAATCATTAATACCAGCTGTGACTTTTTAAAGACGCCGACGCGCTTGCTGAGGGCAGAGAGGAGAGGAGAGGAGAGGAGAGGAGAGGAGAGGAGAGGAGAGGAGAGGAGAGGTGAGCACGTGGTCACACGCGAAACATTGCTGATGCTATTGAGGTGAGTGATCAGCCGCAGCAGGACGTCTGCAGCTCTGCTCTTTCAAACCGTGGCGGCGGTACACTCATGAATCTTTCATGATGCATGGGAGAAAAAGACGTTTTTAGAATCACAGATTAACACAGCGGGGGGGCTGAAGGTGATATGAGAGACGAGTAAAGGCAGGTGGAACAGAAGGCGACACAATCACCTGTTTTAGTCTTTTGATGTGCGTCACTGCCGTTGTTGGGTGTTTATTTTAGGTTACAGTGGCTTTTCTGAAAAGAAATGGACCATATGTACTCAAAACCCTCCACAGAAGCGACAGACAATGAGCACTTCATATGCGAAATGTGTGCCTCCACAAGCATCCTTTAATGCTCATTATTAAACCACAGGAAGGATTAGTGACGCATTTGCTGCCACATCCTCAAGATGTCCATCTGACCTCATCTGGAGGCCCAGAATGAACCAGGAAGATATCACTAAGCTGCTTGTTATTTTTGAACATTTGGAGATTGAATATAAATGTCTGTTTAAGGGCACGTCCTGATTATTTTCGGTTTATTTTGGAGTACTTTTATTTTGAAAGCAGCCGGTCTCTGGGGATGCCAGGATGAATCTACACAGGTGAGTGGGGAGGTGTAGGCCAGCCAGAGAATCAACCTGTTATTTGTTTGTCTGCTTACTAATGGAAAATAAACCTGGAGAAATGAAATGCTTTGCCTGGAAAATTGACTTTTCCCTTCCTGGGAATACGTTTTCGGTGCCTCATTGGCCATTTGATTTACTGTGTTTGTTTGAGTTTGCTGAGGTTTCACACTTTATTTTAGACCCTTTCAGACACGGCAGTACTCATTACTTGCAAATATTCCTTTCCTACAGTATCACATCTGAACGGTAAACCTCAGCTACATCGCAGTGTTATGGCTGATCCGCTTCCAAAATGAAAAACATCTATCAATACCACATCACGTGTCTGCCGCCTGATTCCCCCATCCTCTGCACGCAGCCGTTTCCGTGACGACACAGGCGGGCTGGCTCTTTTTCATGACACTTTTCTTTTTTTTTCCAGTCACATTTATTGAGGCAACAGCTGGCAGCCGCCACAGGGCCGTCCGCCTTCTTCTAGGGAGGATTTGACGGGAGATTAAACTTAGCGGCCGTTCGGCAGTTATATAAGATAAAATCAACATGAGTCCTTTTGTTAATGAGTATTTATGTAATATTAAGTCTTTGCTGTGTAACTGAGCTGAAAAGTGTGCCGCTTGTTCAATGAAAGCTTTCAGTTTAATTGAAACTGTTGTTTTCTTGAAGATCCTACACCGATGTACAGAAACATATAATATCATTAAACAAAAGAATGAAAAAAGCACGTGTGTGTCAGGGAAACAGTGTTGTGATGGGTGTTGAATAAGGCCTCTGCTTCCTCCCTTTATCTGTTTATCTGAGAAAGCGAATCAAGGAGTGAACAGCAACCGTTCAAAGCGAACTCTTCAGTAAACAAACCTTTGACAATTGATCAGTGCTACAAACGGATGATAATTTTGCTTCCTGGTGGTTTTGTTGTTTGGCTTGGCTTTTTAAAAAACATGAAATAGCTCTCCCAGATGAAGAATTCTTTGCGGTGCTGCTCAGGGACTACTCCTGTGCAACAGCCCGCCGTCTGCCTCCAAACAGCACTGAGATCAGCACAAACCTCGGCGCCATTAATAGAGGCATTTTATTTTCAGGTTGTCCATCGATCCTATATTCCATTCTGAGAATATGCTTTTAACAACACACCGAGGGGGGTTCAAAACTGCACTTCAACTAAATGACAAATTGATTAATATTTGATGGTCAAAGGCTCCAACAAAATACCATAAATCATGAGTCCCGATGCTATTTATGACAAAATGTCACGATTTTTCATGCAACACTGTGATTGGAGCACAAGATTTAACTTGTATAACTTCGGGGTCATATAACACCGTGTGTGTATTTTATGAGGTATACATGTCTGGTCCCCTTTGCCTTAATTTAACCAGAATGGAACTTTTTGTAAGGTCCTGACTGCACCTGCAGAACACCTCCAATTAATGTTACAAACTTAAGAACACACATACATCGTAAATATCCTTTTCTCTGGCCCCCTTGTGACTGTTCTGTGGTAGACTGATGCAGCATTGAGAGGCTTTCTCTCTTCAGTGCAACAACAGAGTGACGGGGCATCAATCTGAGCTCGACAGCTCAATGCCCCACCACGAAGACGCCCACCTAGATGCAGATGATTGATATTCATGAATTCTCCCTTCTACTTTCTGCTGGCAGCGCGGCATAACAAAATTAAGACCCGTGCCCTCACAACCGCCCGCACACATGTAAAAGACAACCTGGGGGGGAAGGCAGTGGACATGTCCAAAGCCTGCAGGTGGACAGACAGTGAGCAAAGCCCCCCTGCTGTGGAACCTTAAAGGGTCGTTGCCTTCGCTGTCACAGTTCCCACCTGCCTGGCTGCAGCTCAGCACATCGCACAGCGTGCCCACTGCTGGAATATTAACAATTAAACATTCTGAGACATATATTTTTATCTGTTCACTGATATGATAACTGGTTACAGTCTGACCTGGTAAATAAAGAAAGGTGATGCACCTTAGATCAGGGAGCACATATTTACTTGTAGCCTAATCTAAAATGTTACCAGTAAAGCCGATCAAGATCAAGGAGGATACAGCTGGTGAACTCTTAGTTAATGGTGTAATAAACAGAAACATGCTTTGTAATGTAACACGCACCAATATGCTGCTAATACACATGTATGTGTATGTGTTCACGTCTCTAAAGTCTTACCAGGAATTCCTATTGCCATGGTAACAGGTGGCAGCCTGGAAGCCACACAAGGCAGCAGCACAAAAATCTGAAAATCTGTATGTAATTTGATTACATTCTTCATGACATCATTTTACCTCTGAGCCCTGGGAGACAGCACTGGTGCAGCTACTCTGTTGTTGGTCAGACAAGAGTGCCCAAAGTTTCAGGCCATTTAGGGTTAAATATAACTTGTCTGGTAGCCTAACAGATCAGACTGCGACAAAATGTGCTACAATCTTAACAGCTTTATGAGCAGAGGAGAAGCACCGGCGTTAACATGGATCTTTCTGTCAGGGTCACGAAGCCACCGCTGACCTCAGACAGGCCTGACTCCTGTTCGTGACGAAGAGCAGACTGATGTGACGCAAGTGGAACTTTTTCAACTGTTAGCTCTGCTATAAACGTATCCACCTGAAAGATGAAAAGGCTGCTTGTTGTCTCTGTCTCAGCTTCTGTGCCTCCTCCTTTGTCAGCTTCCTCTATCTCCCCGCTGAGGATGAGCTCTTTTCTTTCCCTTTGATCATGAAGAACCACATCTGGAAGATTTCCCCTGATAGGAGAGCAGGCTGGTGACAGAACACACTCTCTGCTGAGCAACTGTTGCCGAGGGCAGGTACACCCACGTGGATGGAGCGGGCACCCCGGTGTCACCTCTATCACCCCCGTCATCCCCGCAGCAGCGAAGGACAGTTTGAGTCTGAGCGGAGAAAATAATCCAGCCCATAATCCACATTGACCTGATGGCTGCAGGAGCAAAATGAAATGCTTTTAGCCCAGCATCGTTTCTGTTTTTGGTGTTACGAGAGCACTTTGAACATGAACAAGGACAACGAGGGTCAAGAGGATTGAGAACCGGGAGCAGAAAATAGAATCCAGGTCACAGTCATCGATGGAAAACTGCTGCTCCCTTACCTGGAGGTAACTTATTCCGTCCTACAGCTTCCTTTTACAGCCAACAGTCAACAGCAAGCTGGAGCTTTAAATACAGCTGCCGGCTCATTTCAGTGTAAAAGTAAGTTGATGTGTGGTCGTCAAGGCGAGGGACGTCCCGCTACTATTTCACACACGTGGGTGAGTGTGTGTGTTTCGGGTGTAAATACAGTGTTTTGGCTGGAAATTATATTTGAATTTTAACATTATTAAATCGGTGGGTTAATTTTAAGTAAATTGCCATCCTGGGCTTGTTTCCTGTGTTCAGCTACCAATTTAGCATCTTCCTCTGTGTTTGGCTCCAGAAATATTAAGCGATAATAAACTAGCTGAACACCTCTTTGAACTGCTCAAAATATAGTTGGAAAGTTTTAGTTGGTGTAAAACCCGGTTACAGGAACGCAGATGCTGTAGTCCCAGATTCTTTTTGGGCGTGTTGTTTGACCACACACACACACACACACACACACACACACACACACACACACACACACACACACACCCACACACACACACACACTGAGGTCGCCCTGAAGGAAACATTCCATCATTCATTCAGTCACTCATTTTTTAATCACCTAAATCGTGATTAGAGATGATGGATAATATGCTACACAATTTTTTTGATCTGCCAGTCAGTCCCAATCATCATGTCAGACACCCCTTCATTACAGGATAATGGTTTGGTCTCCTGGCAGATTTAATGAGACAGTTGACATTTCTTTGCATTTTGCTCTTCAGCCAAGCATGACATGCTGAGCCTGGGCAATGTGTTGGCTGCTTTCTGAGCATGTTGCTCTTTTCATCACATAAAATCCTGCCTGTAAAAGTGATTTAAGAGGAGGTTTCTGTGAGTTCCCTAATCTGGTCAGCCTGATTGCCCTGAGGCTTCAACCTGGACTTTGGGACGATCAGACCTCCACCAGAGGATCTGTATCACTACAGATATACTGATTTTAGATGTTCAGATACAGAATTTCCCTTTTATTTCTATGTTGAATTACAATATAAAGGTTTTTTTCTCACAGATTTAGATCATTCCCCTTATCTTTAGAACTTCACCTGTAGCTGTTTACACCTTTACCTGTGACTCCAGGACTCTGGCCCCTCCCACCTTTTCTAAGAGGTTTTGTTGCCATTCATTCTGTCAGCCTGGTCTGTAGGAAATAAAGTGATGTTATATTAAAACACACGGCTGTAAAATAAGCTGCAGAAATCGAGCGGCTCGTTTTGCATTGCGTCAGTAGTGTGGGCCGCGCTCCCTCTGTGTTTGTGCAACCAGCTTATCAGATCCCAGCCACCAAGCCTTCTTATCATATTGCATGTCTCCGGGCTGTGAGTGGGTTCACTCAAATTTTCGCAAAACTAAAGGGTTGAAAAGGAAACTTTCAGTCCTCCAGATCTGTTGCCCGCTGTGTGAACCCCAAATGCTCACATTCCTTCTCCGCACTGTGGTGGAATGGGGGGAAAATGGGGAAGGAGACGGGCTCCGAGGGAACGGGAGGAAAAAAAGACGCTACGAAAGTGGGGATGGCATGTTCAGTTGTCTTTGCAGATAAGAAATAAGCTCATATAGGCTGAAATCTCCCAGGATGTGCTTTCAACCAGGTGCCCAAGCAGATATAAATATATTAATGGGAGCAGCTTTCACATTTATTAAAGAGGGAAGCCACCATATTTCTGCCGGTGCAGGGGATGGCACCCTGAGGGGTAATGAATGGCAGAGTAATGCTGCCTGTGCAGGCATCTGGAGCTGATGTGCTGTTTGCATGTCAATCAACGGAGGCCAGATGTTTCACTGAGTTCACATGACACATCTGGTCTTAAACCCCAGTTCGCCGACATCGCCTCGTGTCCCATCAGATTCAACCTCCACAGTAAACATGGTCAGTGGTTGTGTTTAGTTGAGACCTGAGTCGAGTCTTTCTTCTGTCTCTTTACCTTCACTTTCTCACCTCCCCCCCCTCGTACAGGTTTTACAGGTTTTCATTTGTCTCGTGCAGCTTGCCTACAGGCTTCTATATTATTAATGAGCTCCATATTGTTCTTTGGCTGATGCAGGGTGCCTGGTTTTGCTCCTATACCACCTACAACCTCCTTGGCGAAGCCTCATCTACAATTTAACAGGGCTAAACTTCGGATTACTGTTGGTTACTGCATTTATTATTCATGTTTGCTCCAATTTCATCTCATTTTAGAGGTGGATTATAATCAGATTAATGTGGGGGCTGTGGGGAATGAGGCTGGGAACAAAGCTGAGCTCAGTCTACTGACAATGACAGCTTCCATATTTAAATTTTCATTTTTCTCTTACATGCATTATTCACCTACTGGCCCAGATTGACTTATATTTTACAGCAGGTTGACAAACGGCAACGTTTCAAATGGCTTGGTGGGACCAGCAGGACGGTCACACTGGATCTAAGGCCAGTTCCCACCCTCCTGGTAGCACCGAGGGGATAGTGAAGCCTGGCACCAGTAAAATGGGCGACTCGTGTGTCACGAGGGATTATGTCGGGTTCCTCTTGATGGACGTGTTCTGGATTGTTCATGTCCTGCAAGTTGCTTGAGACTAAATTGTAAAGTTTTTTTTTTTTTCCTTTTCATCTTCTTACTTTTAGAAAGTCCTAATTACAGCAACACCTCTGCCCATTTCATGTATGACTCATTTTCGATTAATCATCATCATTGTTTGACTGATTCTCTGTTTGTCAGTGTCAGGTCCAAAGGGTCAACTTAATTATCCTGAAACTGCTGATTTTCATCAAACCTTAACCCGTGGCTTTCCACTTGACCTCAAAGACTCCTGGAATTCTGCTGTGTGCGTGTTTGCACTATGCATTCCCGTTTATCGTGCGCACTAAAGACCTGTCTGCACTCTAGACACCAAAGCGGTTTCATTAGGGTTCCTGGTTCCCAGGAGGAGCACATGTGAATAATTACCAATTAGGCTGTTGTCAAGAGCAAGTAGTCAAGCAGCGCTGTGGTCCAGGGAAGGTTAAGGTGAGTGTGTGTGTGTGTACCCACGCACTTGTTTGACATGAGTATGCTCGTGAGAAGTTCTTCTGATTGCACTCCCAGAGCTCTGGAGCATGCGGTCACAGCTGTTAAATATAGAGCGCTGGTTAATCCACTGCTTCAGTCTCTCACTAGCGTTCTTGTCAATTTGTCAGCTAATTATAAAGTAGCCACGTGGATTAAACGCTGTTGTTATTCTCCTCTATTCTTCTCTGTGGGAGCTGACAGGAGCAGGATGAGAGACACGCTGACATTTTGTGGAACAGCCGTTAGTGCTTTCAGAGGGAGTGCTGTATGTAAGTCACCTTGTTTTTATTTTGGTTAAAAGCCTGTTTGACTGCTGAGGCTGTGTAAGAACCTGTGATGATAAAAAGCTTGACCTTTAGTCAACATTCTCAGTTGCATTCTCAGTGCAATGTTGGGCTTTCAGAGTGTTTCAAGCCAGTCTGCTATTTCTGCCTGATCTGACGGTTTGTGTTTTATTTGAAAGATTAACATGTGCTTTTAGAGATGTGTGTGAACTTTGTACTTTTCCAAACGCGACATAAATATTCAGAATCTTTATTCTGTACTGAGTGGAAAGACCATCAGCAGCATTTAGTGAGCAGACAGTCTGAATTATTACACCAAATTCTTTTTATTTATGTAAAATAAAATTTAACTGGCACTTTTTTACTTGGAGGGTATTTATTGTAGCAGAGACCAGACTGCAACCAAAACTTCTGCCAAACTTTCAGCATCCCTGAAAATCACTCCCGTAAAAACAGGGTGGAATTTAATAACTGACTAGCTGAGCCCTGCTTGCAGTTTTCCAGACACATTTATAGCTGGAAAATCTCCACCCTGGATCCGATTATCTGTTGTTATTGGACATCGGGCCAAAATGGCATCCTCCATATTACAGGAGCCGCTAGGCTAACTTTAGGGTACTGCAGACAAAGTTCTCCATAGATCTGTATTGATGTTTAGATGGACAACAGTATGTTCTGGAAATGCTACTATGCTAATTCTGAATGCTAGCAGGGCTGCAACATGGACGGTTCTCCCACTGAATTGGACTGACCTGACCCATGAGGTACAGAGCCGTCACAGCGGTTTAATGTTAAACACAGGAACTCCCTCCTAAGCAGTGACATATTCAGAATTAAAACTTACTGTCCTGTACAACAGATTAAATATGATAACACAAGTGCAAAGGTTGGATCTTCGTAGCTAACCTTTAAAGTATGAGATGTCATACACATGGAGAACATCACAGTTTTGCAACGAGGACTGATGCGAGCCAGCTAATCATCTACATGCTGATCAGCTCTCATGCTGCTGCTGCTCTCTGTCTATTTAAAAAAGCTCATCTCTCTAGAAATTCTCTTCCATACTCATAAAATAAAATATAAATTAACACGTTAAATCGACATGAAGGTTTGTGGTTGGTGAGTTCACATCTGGAGATTTGCAGAGTGAGTCTGTAGATGATGGATTAACATTTGACAGATTAAAGCACCATGTTGGAACCCAGTGACCCAGGCTGAGATCTGCTTTATGTCCATCACTCTGTTTTTAATCTATCTTTGTCGAAAACAAGGAGTCTTGAGCGGAGGTCCAAAAAAACTTCCTAGAACCAACATTAAATTACACTGAGGGTGAAGTCATATATCTGCTCATTGGGAGATAAAAGTTATTTCTGGGAAGCTTTGAGATGATAAACACTCATCAACAATGACCAGCTATGTTTTTTTGGAGGGGGGCAAGGTTCCAAGAATTTCATATCCTGCACTTTGAGATAACTATAAAACAGTTCCCAGGGATGGTTTGACTCTTTGACTCCTTCTATGGATTTAACAGGTTAGTATCTTAAAGCTGTTTAACTGAGGGGTCTTTCCTTCATCTGAGATTCCTCTGCCAGCTGTCTACTCCAGCTTTATCTATGTCAATTTTAAAGTGAACATGAGAACACAAGATAAATGTGAAAACTTCTGTCACTATCCTCAGTTTTAATAATCCTTTTGATTACCTCTGGGATGACCATGTGCCAAAAAAAAAAAAAAAAAAAAATGCAATTAATGTAAAAGGTACCCGTAAGTTTGAGGCAATCTAAACACACACATCCATAAATATCCAGCAGTCCCCTTATTAGCCTGTCAGGCCAGGCTGATTCCAGATCAGATTGTGTAACTGTTTCAGCTTTATCAACCTGCAGACCTGCAGACAACAACATGAATCATCCAGCTATGAGCACAACGCTCAGAGTGACGCTCAAGCCGCCTGGATGAACGTCTGCCTGTGTGAGAATTCAGTAAGTCATAGTGTGTGTTTCACAGCGAGAACTGAACCTGCCGGTCATTCCAAAGTCGTCTGGAGCCCTCACAGAAATTAAGGTCTGTCTCTAGTGACTAACGCCATCAGTCACAGCGGGAACAAAAGCTTGTCTAGGCAGGGCGACAGATCGACAGATTAGGTGGTGGAGAATGAGAGGAAGAGGCAAGGAAAATGAGGCATGAGAATTAAAACAGCTGACACACACATGCACCGCATTTCCCATATATGGATGGGTGGCAGTGGGTGCTGGGGGCAGTGGGTGCTGGGGGCGGGTGGGCCGGGGCCTGTTTGTATAATTTGATTTGGATTTAGTGTTGCTTGGAAGAATGACACAAATTCTACAGGGATTTATCCAGATTTAATTCAATCTAGCCGCCACTGCCGCCACCTCAAAGAGCCCTGCAACTTCTCTGCAGTGAGAGGACTGTTTCAGACTAGCCACATCTGGGTGGATGGATGGATGGATGGATGGATGGATGGATGGATAGATATCTTCATATAGCTTTTGTTTCTTTTTTTTTCTTTGGCTTCGTGTGAGAAACAAAGACTGACCTACTTTGCTTTTAATTTTGGGGATCGTCACGCTTAAAACAGTGGAATATGGGCCGCGATGCAGGGTGCTTCACCGAGCAGCTGATCTTATTTTGCATTACTTGTTTGGATTAGCTGCTACAAATTTGGATGCTCATTAGGACTCATTAGGAAGGAGATCCAGGCACCAGTGGCCTCATTTGTAAAGATGAGCCCCGTGATAACGTCTGATCATACCCATGTTTGTCTGCAGGGAATCATGTAAATAACTTATTAATATTATTGACCTTGACGAGTAATTTTTGAAAAAACATTTTAGAGCCAGATTTGAGACATTTTTCCTCTCATAAATCAGCAACACCGTTGGGATTGTGCTGGACTGAGGTTTCAATTCAGATAAATGAATTTTAAGAACTTTAAGCAGATGTGACAAGAATAGAGAGACAGAAAATTGTCCAAATATGATAAGGCATTGAAATACACCCACATTCATATTTTTTTATTTCTAATTAGCAGCTATAGGCCCTAAACCAACAAGATAATGTGAATTTGCTGCCCTCTGTTGGTTGGCTGTAGTACATCCTCATTTCTAGTGAGACCTGTCTTTTCTTCTGAAGCTTGTAAAAGGACGATAATCTCAGTTTCCTCTTGCATTTCTGACTGGCCGCCTGTTGTTTTACTGTAGTTTACCAGTGAGCTTCTATGGTAACGCAGCAGTATTTACCGTCCTACCGTAGACTGCTAGACTGCTGTACATCTGCCCTCTCCGCTGTTGCATGCTGGGACGCCTGGCTCTAACTCAATTCTGCCCTGCAGGCCTGTAACATCTTATCATGATAGACATATGCATGCACATTCAGACACACACCAAATTTAATCACTGATGCCGTTGGATCACAGTGGAGAAGCACTCTGTGAGGTGGAGTTCAGCCTTAAACACCGCACGCAGCGCTGTTGTCGGCAGAGTGTTAGTTCTGCATGGTTAGCTGGGTGACTTGGCATTTAGACAGCTGCTGATAACAGAGGCCTCAGGTGTGTGTGTGTGTGTGTGTGTGTGTGTGTGTGTGTGTGTGTGTGTGTGTGTGTGTGCGTGTGCAGGCTAATCATGTCCCCAGAGAGACTGTAAAGGAGACCGAGGACACCCACTGTCTGCAGATCTGTCCTCATTCAACCGCTGTGTTAGCAGTATTTGTAAAACAACCAGTGTAATAGAAGAGAAAAATTAAGTTTTCATTATGTTACTTAATTCCAAAGAGAATAGTAATCGTGTGATTATCTCCCTCAACAAACCCTTTGAATGACGTGCTCTCACAAGACGTTAAAATGGTGTTAAAACCAATCAAAGCTGGTGCTGCGGCTGCATCACTGCCTGCATCTCATTATTGGAGTCTGTGCACACACCGATTTTGCTTTTGGCACTGATAAAGGAAAAACAAATGTTGTTTTTTAACACCTGCCATGCTTTTCCAAATGGAAAATAAATAAGAGACACAGCCAAGTGAGTCATGAGCTTGTCTAAATTTTTTTCTTTACCGATTTCATTAATTGCATTTAGATATTTTAATTTTAAGTTGCAAATGATTAAAAGTCAACAGCCAGGAAGAATATGGAACAGCTCTAAAAGTAGTCTGCCCTTGCATGTATTTCCACGTCAGGGTTTGAATATTTTTTTTTGTTCATTTCCTGTTTTATTTTGATAGTGTGGTCCCCTTGTATTGTCAATATCTTTACTTCCTCTCTTGCTTAATCTCCCTGATGATTCTCACCTGTGTCTCCTTGTTGCTCCGCCCTCTCGTTTATATAACTCAGGCCTTCACGTGGTGGTCTTAGTCGGTGAGTGGTGGTCCAGTGGTTCTTGTCTGAGTCTGTTTTAACCTTGTTTTCCTGGATTTTACCTGTCTATCCTGTTGACTGAATAAAGGCCCTGAGTACTGAGGTAGGACTTATCTGACCACTGTGCTCCTTCTGTTATTTTAGCTGAATTTAAGTGATGTTATAGGCTCCTTAAATGTATTGTAAATTACAGGCCTTGACTATTTTACGTTCTGGATATTTGTGTGGAAATTAATGTGTGGGGTGGTTTTACTGGTTCATCTGTCCTCATAAATGACTTCTTACTGTTTCAGGTGCCTCCTAAAGCCTTCGGCGTGATGAGCAGGAAACGTGTGAAACAACTGGAATTGGATCAATCCTGAGTCAGGTTAAAAAAGCTGCTGTTTGTGGAAGAATAATCCATGTTCATGCGTGTTTTTCTGAATGCAGTGAGAAATGCTGCTGTCGGTGTGACTGGGCTGATTACCTGAGTGGGTTTTAGCCAGTTGGCGTGCGAGTCTTTCTGTAATGGCTATTGGCAACATTAATTGCAGCTCTGCAGACAAACAACCATAATCCATCCTCCTCTTTCTTTACCTCCTGCCCCCCCGGCTGCTGTCTGATATGGTTGGAGGCCACTAAGGAAGTGTGTGCTGCACGTAGAAGGAAGTGCGTTTCATGCCTTTGCCCGACCCTTTTGACAGAAACAAGAACAAGAACAATAACAAAGCAGCATTTCTGTTTTGATGGACTGAACAAAAATCTCCAAATTCCCTTTGAAGTCTTTGGTGACGGCAGCGAAGAAGCGAGTCACGTGTCTCTGTCAGCGTCTGAGGTTCACACAGAGGTCACGTAGACGCATTTGGCTGCGTTCACGCTCCACCGAATCGTTGTTACAGGTGTTTGGATGAGATAAAGAGGGGGGATCAAACCGTGTAAAACAGTCTGAGGCTCTGAGAGAGCTCTTTGAAATCAGGCTCCCAGAAGTGAGTGTTTGAGCAACAATGGTGAAGCCCAATAACGTCTCAGTTTATGCAGAGTTCAGCCGCCTTCATGTCAGTCACTCTGTCTGTTCTTGTTAACGTCAAAAGATGTTGCTTTCAACAAATAATCATTGAAAAACTAAAAACAAGTTAGGCATTTTAATAGAAATGTTTAATTTACATGAATTACAATATGAACTTGTTTACTTAAATACCTAATTTTTAACAAAGTGAATGTTTTCATTTTTCTGAAGGTCACTGACTCTAATCTAAGGATATTAAATTTGATACCACTGAAGAGCCAATTAAAAAAAATTGAGAACAGGAAAAAAACCCTGTAGCGTTAAAATTGTAGCGAGCAACAAATGATTACTATTACTTTCAGTAATTAGTCTGTAAATTAGAAATATCATTTCACACAGCTGTTTTTAAAACATGTATTGTAGTAATGCAACACAATTATAATAAAAAAATGGTATATCCTGTCATACTTTCTTGGCTCATTTAAAATCCCTCTTTGGAACATGCGTGTTTTCTCATTAATATTCACTCTTTACTTTTGGACGGGCAGCTGAAGGTGCAGCCTGCTGGAGAGGGTGGGTGACCATACATCACTTGGTTTCCTTCCATGAAAGTGTCTCTAAGTGGCAGATCAGTCATTTAAAGATGTAAAACATCTCTGCAGAGCTTTAACAGTGAAGCAGTTTACACATTCTGTACATTAACACTGGCGGCTTCACCAGGGAGGAATTTGAGCTTCATTGTCTTGTCCAAGTCTGCAGGAGGCTGGGATCAAAGAGGACAGGCCACTCTGCCGCATTTATGTATGTTCATTTACCGACAAAAGTAGAAATAGAGCTGAAAATGCTCAAGTTGAGTCCTTTTTATTGTAACTATCTCCTTTGTTTTCAAATAGTTGTGCAGTAACTTCTTTCGCACATAATGTATTTCAATCTAAGCTCCTTTATAAACCTAAGGTTTTCCTCGTCTATAATTCCATTTATTCATCGTAAATGTAGTTTTCTCCCTCTGCGTCTTCTCGACTGCTGCTCTTTATTTTGGGGCCGACATTTCTATGTACTTTGCATCAGCAGCCGCCACACTTTGATGCTCCCATTCTCCCTCTGTTCGTCTTTATCTCACCTTCATCTCCCTTTCTGTCAACCTGTCTACCTGTTCTGGCCCTTTGGGGGGCGGGGGAGCTTTGAGGCTCTTCATCTGTTCTTTCTCCACTGCCAATCCAGTATGAAGGCAAATCGTATATACTCTGAACAGGATTCTGCAGTTGACTGGATACTATATGTTATCTCTTTCCCGTGTTTGTGTGGAAGCATTCCCTCTGGAGCTCGCTGAAATTCCTGCGCTCAGCCAAAAGGTTCCGCTGGCTGAGGAGCATCACAGATGAGGAGGGACTCTGGGGAGAACCTGTGATCAAACACCCTCCTCTGCTGATGGCCGCTCATTGGAATTCACATTCCTCCACTTCTCCCATCACTCTCTCTATCTGCCAGCACAAGAAAGAGATCAAAGTTCTCCTGAAGTTGCTTCTTTACAGTTCTGCTGTTTATCTATTCCTGTGTTTTATTTTGCTCTTCATGTTGGGATGGACACACGCCCCTATGTGTTAGCGATTGTGTGTGTGTACGGAGGGATTTCATTAGACGACATTAATACACACGGAAACGGTGTTTAAGCTTTGTTAGTTTGATCCCAGCTTGAGCAGATACTGAATCCTAAAACAGCCTCCAAACCCCCATCTTCGGTGAACGATGAGTATTCCTAACTGTTGATTGGTTTTTCTCTCTTTGAAAGTAAAATGATGCACTATTTATGTTAAATACAGTCCAATGACAGGTTTACGGTCCGTTCAGAAATATGCTGCTCTCCTGTGACACTTCAACTTTCCCTTTTTTGCCTGTTTGTGTGTGATGCCATGAGCATTTTAAATGAGAGCAGCAATGTTTGACTGCTAGTCTCAATTTTTGGAAACTTTTTTGGAAGGTTTATGAGCCGCTGTTGAAACGATTCCATGCTTGTGTTTTCAGTTTGGTCCAGATGTAAATGAATAATCAGCATCTTGAATGTTGTGTTTTTAGTTTTTTGGAATTTAAACAGCAACAACTGTGATGTTAAAGTTGCCCTGAAGTATTGTGAGAGTTGATGGCAGCGTCCATGCTGAGGCTTCTGGGAAAGTTTCTGAAACATGACCTAGTTACACCAGGCAAGAAGCCGATGAAGACCTCCGCAAGTGTCATCTCTGAAAGCAGAAGACTTGGGAATATTCGGAAAAGCAGCTTTATTTGACATTGTATGCGGACGGCTGGCTGTGCTGCTCTCATGGAGCCCGTGGTGCGCAACAATGGAGCTCTCCATGGGCGCCGCGATAGAGATAACAGACAGGAAGAGGAGGAAAATGGAAAGATAAAAAACAGAAGGGACAGAAACAAACATCAGCTCTGAGTAACAGACAAGGAAACAAAGAGGAGGCAGCACACCATGGTAAAAAAGCACCAGAAATGTGCAGCTTAAGAGCTTAGCTGGCATTAGAGGCGGCTAATTTTCCTGTGAAACCATCTCAGCCACTCTGCAGCCAAAGGAAGAGAGCAGCAGCCCAGCACGCACCAGCAAGAATAAAAGCTCATTTTATCATTTGCTTCTCTCTCTGACACGTTGATTCCGATATTATTTTAGGAATTTTGCTAACACCCATTTTTCTTAGGTGTTAAAAAGAGAAATATAAAGATATAAATACTGATTTCCCATGAATGTGCCCGACACTGAATGTCTGTGCCGGATGCTTGATGAAGTTGTCTGGCAGCACATATCAACAGGAATTCTCACAAAGAGTTGAGTTTAGAGTTGTCTCTTCAGCAGCAATAGAGAGAGAAAGCCGCCGGGCGTATATCTCCGCAGATCAACTCTGCTTTTCCCACATCAGGCTCGTCAGAAGGCAGCAGCTGCGGCTGGCCTCCGAATGTTTGCAGTATTGGCTCAGGAGTGTTTTCAGATGTCGCTGCTCTTTTGTTGTTTTGACGAAATGATGTTGAGACATCAGCGTGAAAAGTCAGAAATCCACGAGTGCACATCTGTGCTTGCAAAAGTTGAGTGTTTTCTTACGTCATCTAATTTACAGACATATTTTCTGGTTCTGAGGGCGAGAGATGAGCGAAAACCCTACATTACTGGCACTGGAGGGATATGAGCTGAAATAAGGAGGTAAGAGTACCAGGATCATGGATTAGAAGACCCCAGTCCACTTTAAAGGCAAACCAGGCCCCAGAAGTTCAGAGGATGAGAAATGAAATCAAAAAGAGACCACTAAAGAATCAGGCTTATTTTCTCCCCCCTGGAATACCTCAACCACTCTGGGACAGAGAGGGAGACAGGAGAGGGTTCACTGAAGAGTCACAGAAGGAGAAAAATAGAAAAAATAAAACTAAAAGTTGCTGAGAAAAACTGCCTAAATAGATGACAGGACAGGGAACCTTTACCTGCAGCTGTGCTGCCTAAACACATCCCTCAGCATAAAAAAGGTCATTCATTCTTCCTTATCTGCTCAAAAGTTGTTCCATGAAATTGTTTACCTCTAAGTAACCAACAGGATTAAGTCGAATGTTAGAGCAGCATCAGACTCTTCTACATGCGTGTCATGACAATAAACACACAGAGAATCTATTTACTCTGACGTTACTCCAATGCAAATCTTGTTGTCTTTGCAGATTACGTCCATCTCACGTAAACTTTCATGGTACTTTTTTCAGAGATATTTTTTTGCTTTTCAGTGCAGATGAGAATGGAGCTGCCTTTAGAGCACATATATTTAGATTTTATGTTACTTAGTTCAATATTATAAAAAAGTAAGAATAGATCAGATGTAAGTTATCATGCATAGACACTATATTCTGCATTTATTCCTGCAGACATAACATCTGCTGTTTTCTGAACCCTTATTTGTGTCCAAATCACTGTAGTTTCCACAAAACCGCAGCTCTCTGACCTCTGTGCAGTTGTTTTTGTGATACTGTGATCAAAACGGGCTCCAGGTTTGCTTTCAGAAGCAGCAGACGCCAACACAGTTAAAAAGAATTGTGTTGCGCTTTTCTTGGTGTATGCGTCAGTGAAAAGATGCTCTCCAAAATGTTCTATTTGCGTAAACTGTGTTTTAAATTGAAAAGCTGGGCTTGAAAAGAGCTGGAGTGGCCTGATTACCCCTGTTTTTAGCGTTTGATGGCTAAAACAGGTGATCAGTCAGTAGGTTTATGACACCTAAAAATGGTTAAAAGCGAAGGTAAACATGGTAGCTGGACTGGTTGTAAAAGTGAAGCTAACACATTCATTGACAGGCGATCTATTCCTGCCCAATGCTGACCAGGAAGTCAGACATGTGCTGTGGTAACCAGGGGAGATAATGGAAACTGGCTTGTTTGTTTTCACCCGTCATGATGATTCACCTCTAGATTTCCAGCAAAAGTTGATTGATGGACACTTTTTTACATTTTGAAACAATGACACATGAACCTTGGAGAGTTTCTTTTTTTCTGTGTGCAAACTTACAAATTCCCAATGAGAATAATCACCCTGAAACATTTCAGTAAAAATAAAACGTGCGTTTCCCAGCATGCACTGGGCCCAAGTTCAAGGAAGAGTCAGGGCGCAGCTGCTGCTGTTTCCATGGCAAGATAAAGATCTCTCTCGTTGCCAGAGACTAAATTAACAAGACCTCCTGTAATTAAGCAACTTTATTGGCCCCTGGAGAGTCCCTTCTCCTCCAACTCTTCCCATCCAGCCTTGTTTATATCCCTTTCTTCTTTTTCTACTTCTTTTAAGTATGGAGGATGTGATCTTTATTATGATTAAACGCAAATAAGTGCTGCTGTGTGCACGCTGCTGAGACCCAAGAAAATAAATACACCCACCCACCTACACACACACCCACACACACACACGTATAACATGTACGTGTCCACAGAAAATACTACTGCTGATTAACTGGCCAGGATATTTACATTCACATCAGAGTAAGTGTTCACGTCTTTGTTTGCACGAGAAAAGATGATAAAAGATGCACGTGCAGGGGAACCATCAAATCCTGTAAAGATACCACACCAACACACACACACACACACGGTGATTTACACCTTACAAACATATGTGCAGCTAAGCAGAGGGACAGAAAACTGGCTAATGAAACACATGAAGTGGCTTCAGAGGTTTCTGACTGCACATCTGTCACCAGCATCCTGAAGTCTTTCATTAGACGTTTATTTTTGTAGCAGCTCAGTGACACGTTGAGCCCCAATTTGCTGCTGATCCAACCCAGAGCCGATGAAAATAGAACATCCTTCTTATCCTGTCCAGACCCCCTAAACACACAGGCGCGCACACACACACACACACCGTCCATCTCCCTGACATCTTATGCACATACTTTCCTGTGATGTCACTTCCTCCTCTTTTTGGTGAATTTTCCCTGCAGACTCTATAAGAAGTTTAAACAGATATTTTAACGGTAAAGAGAGACCAAAGGCACAAATGCAGGAGATAGAAGGATAAAACTCAGAAAGTTGAACATGCTGAGGAAGAAGAGGCTGAAGGAGACAGACAGGGACCTCCAGGCTCTGCTCTAGGATCTCATCTTAGCTGAAGCTGGATTTGATGGATCCTCTGCACAAAACAAATGATTAGAATGTTCTTTAAAAGAACAATAACTGTGCCTAGTTTTGGGTTCTGCTGAATGAACAGAGAAGTTTTGTTACACGTTATGCTGAAATGCAGAAATCTAATATCTGAATGAAAGATTTCCTGATCTCCTGATGTGACGCGGTTGTTTTGAGAATCATTTCTGTATTCATGTCTTCTGGCATCAGAACCAGGTGCAGAATAAAAAAGCACAGCTTTACAGTTTGCCAGTGAATGCACCATCATCCTGCCTGTCTGAACCCCAGCAAGTGAACACAACATCCAGCTGAAAGAAACGCAAGAGCTAATGGAAAATGGATAATTGAAACTTTGATACGTCCGTCTTGGTTTGGTTCTTCTTTTCTCCGCTTGGTTTGGTTTAATTAGGCTGACATGAAACGTAACAATTTGAAACAATTGCACCAAGTGAGTCGACGCTGATCAATTACGCACTTTGATGCTCCTGATGTTTGCAGTTATGTCACAAAGTCCTCTTATTCAGCTGTGTGTGTGTGTGTGCGCCCAGAGCCATAGATGATTGAGTGGCCCGTGTGCTGTGTTGGGGCTCACCTCCTGGATTTCCTGGGCTGCAGCCCTGGGGAGTCAGCCCACAGGCCCATGTCCCTGAGGGGGACAACTGTGGACTCTTCTGGGCTTGGACTGTTCTCTGGATCTCTCTCAGGCCTCTCTGCCTTCAGGGCTCTTTTGAGACTCAGATTTCATGTCTTCTTGTGTTTTATTGGTGTAATTTCGTGTTTTCTGCCACCTTCAGCGCCTCTTTTGTTCTTTCCTGATTACTTCCTGCCCCGCCGGTGCCTCGTTGTCTTTCCCTGGAGCCTCCTGATGATAAAGATGTGATTTAGGTGGTTCTTTCCTTTCCCTGTCTATGTTAGATGATGTGTGCTTGTGTTTTTTCCTTATGTTTCACAGGGTGTTTTTGCTATAATCGATCATGTAAGAACCAGGCTGCCTCACTGGTTTACCAGCTGGGTCCATGAAGCTCCACAAAACACCGACCTGCTGCAGGTGATTCTGATTTCACACTGATGATTGAGTGCGACACATTTTGTTCTTTGGCATGATAAAGGTGTTGTCTTTGATTCAAGACGGCCATTCAGAGCAAAGTAGATGTGACAGCTGATGGGCAGACTCAGTGTCGCCGTCACCACCATCGCATATTTGGAGAGGGGAGCTGGTTTCTGCCTGGTGGTTACCTGATTCATGCTGATGCTGTGGATCAGCAGGTAGCTGAACGGCTGTTTTCCTGCTTCCATGATGAAAACTGTTGCTCAACAGTCTTGTTCATGCGAGGCGCGCTGGAGACAGATGCTGCTGCTGCACTTCCTGAATAACACATCACTGTCTTTAAGACACACACACACACACACCTGATTGTTAATGAATGATGATAATGGTAGAATACATGAGTGTGGAAAACAGGGACAGGGACTGGCTGCAGGCTGCAGAACCAGCGTGGGCTTGTTGTTCTCTTTGTGTGTGTGTGTGTGTGTTTAGGGCAGTGAGATTACAGCCCATTGCTACATAAATGACCTCAGTGTAAAATGGAAACTGCCGCTGAGGGAGTCAGGGAGGGAGGGGAAGGAGAAAGATTTAAAATATAGAGGTTGAGTCATTGATTAAATGCTGCAAAGTGAGAGTAATTCTACTCGCAGTGGGAATACACACCATACTCATTCCATTATTCATGCCTCTGCATTTCTCCTCACCTTTCTCTCCCTCCCCATCCCTCTCTCTCTCTCTCTCTCTCTCTGTCTCTCTCTCTCTCTCTCTCTCTCTCTCTGGGGTGGCTGTCGATGAGTGATGATAAATTGTGGCCGGTGTGGAACCTGCATTTAGTTTTGTCATTATTCAATAACAGGTGGCGCAGAAATCACAGCAGCCTGGCAGCTATTGTACCGCTGCTGGCGGTGTGTGATTATTCACCGTAATTTAGCTGCATGGCCCTGTCCTGTAGCGCCTGAGCTGTTTGTGGAGCTGAAGCAGGGCAGCAACTGTGGGTGTCCACCAGTTTGAGTTACTACTTCAGTTTAATAAGAGACAAAGTCATTGATAATGACACTGCTGGCAGCACTTTAGCAGCGAAGTGGTGCATTGTGGGTTTGATCTGTGGCGGCTTCAGCAGACACAATACGGATGTTGCAGAAATTGATCTTCAGACCATTAAGAAGTAGGATTAATTGCACATACATTAAAATGGAAAATGTATTATAGTTTAAAATATTAAACATCACAGTCTCCTCGACTAGTTAGTAAATATTCAGTAGCTCAGAGTTATCAATGTTCAGGACTTAAAGGAGCCATCTGATGGATTTAGGCAGGTATGGATATAAACTACACAATAAGGAGCTTTTTGAGCCAGTATCAATAACAGAAAATCACCTGCTTCTAGTGGTCGATGCTGATGCAATTAAGAAAGTTTGTCCACATTTTAGGAGGGAAAATAATGATCCAACTACATCCTCATGAGACCTGGAGCTGAGACCTTGTCAGCACGTACTGATGTTAATTACAGTTTTCACTGACACCAAATGTCCTGAGTCCTGAGATAAATAAAAGTTGTGGCTCTTGAACGGTTGTTTCTCTTTAACAAAGTACATGAAAAGCTGAGAACATGCATACATTCTGCCACGGAATCAGAAGGAAATGCTTTGACTGACTGTCTAAAGCTGTCTGTTAAATCAACACTGACGTGCTTGCTGATCCCTGATTTGTATTCCTTCCAAACTTCATCATCACGACAGAGGAATTTTCAGGTGACTTATAAGATTAGCTGTATTAAAGCTTCAGGTGAGATCTTTGCAACATGTTTTGCTGATTGTTATTCCCCTCAAAAACAGTGAAAAACAGCCACATCAGTGTCGCTACGGCGACTCTCCTCACAGCTGCAGCTGATGCATCTCCTGCGCATCTTTGCTTACTACTGAATGTAATAATGTGTACATTGTTTGCTTCTTAAATAGATTAAAGCCATTATTATCACTTGTTTTAAATTGTCCAAAAGTGTATTATAAACAAAGATTAGCAAAAAAAAACTTGGGGCAGAGAGTTAGTCAAACAGATAAAAGCAGCAGATCTCCAAGTCCATTAGCTGGTGTGCACACTGGGACACACGCACACGCGCCTCTTTTGCGTTAAGCTTGTGAGCTACAGCCTGTTGCTTCCAGTGCATTAGGACCTCAGACAGGGCGGGTTAATGGGTTAGCAGTGGGAGTGGAGGACCCAGGAATTAGGCCTCTGCAGCTAATTGCACCAGAGAAAGATTTGCTCCAAAGTCAGGACATAAGTCAGGAGGGCTGTAGGGGATGGAAGTACCCCAGGCCGGCAGAGAGGCAGCACCGAGGACTTCCAAAGACAAATGGCAACATTGGGATAGTCTCTCACTTCATTGACATCCCCATTTGTTCAATTTATGAGAACCTTTTGCCATCCGGCTGCACTCAGATAATTCTTTATTTTTATGTTCAGCTAAGGCACCGTAAGTTTGGTAAATGTGTCCTGTTTGATTTTGCAGACTGGTTATAAGTTAAAAGAATTTAAGTTGGACTCAAGCCTGTGTGTCTGTGTCTGTGTGTGTGTGCGTGTGTGTGTGTGTGTGTGTGTGTGTGTGTTGGCCTGAAAAAGATCCATGTTATTTATGTGCTGTGCAGGTTTAAACAGGCGGATTAAGCAGATGATGAAATCAGCACCCTGAAGGACGACAGTATATCATGACCTCAGCAGCTACTGTGACTGTATCTTCTCACCCGCCTGTCGGTCACGCTGCTTGTGTCCTATTTAAATGAAACAGTTTGTTATGGTGCAAGTCTGTGATCACTATTTCATTAAGCTGGGAAGCTAATTCTATTTAGCCTGTTTTAATTTCATGTAGACATCACCGCCAACTGCCTGGGGTCCCAGATGATGGGGAAACTATGTTAATTAGGAGCAAACTGGTAAAGGCTGCTCACTGACTGGCTGAAAGGACCAAATAGCCAAATGGCTTCTCTTCTGTGTTCCAGTCTTGTGCAAAACCACGACACTTTCCTTCATCCTGATGCTGCCAGGGTGGTTCCTGGAGGCGCTTTGCTCCATGGAGCAGGAGTTTTTATAGCTGTACTAAAGTGTTTTATAAGATCTTATAAATCTTTCCCTTGATGGAAACTTTAAAACTAACCTTCTTAAATGTTCTGCCTCTGTGCACTGGTGCATGTGCACATATATTATTCTGTGGACAGTATTAAACACTTGTACCCTGGACAACAGAGAGGGGAGGAAAGGAAAGGAAAGGAGAAGAGGAGAGGAGAGATTAGGAGAGGAGCAGAGGAGAGAAGAGGAGAAATTTGTATTTCTGTGTCATGACAAACTCTGAATGGTGACTGAAACATTAGATACGGTTCCTCTGCAGAACTGTGGAGGCTGACGATGAGCCTATAGTTTGCTAACATTCAGGGACATTTTAAAACAATGGTCTGATTACTGCAACCTCAACCTGATCTTAAAGATTCAGATAACCCTAACCCCCTAACCCTAACCCTAACCCTGGTTCACATTTACCAACTGTACAAAAAAACTCAAAAAGGTCTGACACATAACTGTTATATCATAAAAGCATCAATTAAGAGTCCTTCATCTCTCATCTGGCTAAAAAGACCTATAAACTAAACAGTTTTCAAGATTCTATATTTATATAGGTACTTAATAAGAAGATGTATATTTAATGAGATGTGGATGCTCTCTGGTGCTGTGGTTAAGGGTGCTATCTGATGTATTAATGAGGCGCTAATGAAGCAAAATCTGGCTTCATCTCAGGCAGAGAACGAATGGTTCTAAAGAGGACATAAGATTAACAGAAGGGATGCTCCTTCACATATCAGGGCGTGAGAGAAACAAGCGCAAAGATGAAGTGAAACAGAGAGAGACACAAAGGTGAGAGTTGTGTACATGTGGGGTGTAATTTATTTAGACTTAGTGATGCTCTGTTGAGCGCTAATGATGGCGCAACGTGAGTGGGTGGGAAAGAGGAGTTGAAGGCCAGAGCAGTGACCCTGATGGGAAACAAATTATGTGACAGAGTAATGCGTGCACATTTCACTGCACAGCCAACTCATTTCAGCTAAATTAAAATTATTATAACAATGCATATTTTTATGTACTCAGAGTTATATCAGGTTATTACCATGGCATTTGCTGAACGTGCGCTATGATTGTGTGTGTTGTAAAGTGATCCTGGAAGATTAAAAGTTGTCTCCTGCTAACACTTTATAAATCTTTCCCGCTGTAGCTACTGTAATGCATTTTATTACATTTATAAACCAATGATATTGACAGGCTTCACCGTTTTCATGATGGGCTTTTGCCAGGTGGTCCAAATGAGTTTCTTTTTTAATCATCAGGCACAACAGCGTTCACGTCTAAAACTGGGATTATGGTAGAGAATGATGCTGTAAAGATGTTGATTTAAAATAAACTTACAGACAACATATATGTACATAAACAAGGATTAATCCAAGAACATGCAGTTCATCACCCTGCAGTTGTCTCTCTCTCTCTCTTCCTCAGGTATCTGGCAGGCTAGTCTGGCTCTTTGTCTTCTGGCTCCCATCCTGGTGAAAAGATGAAGGGATGCCCTTAATTTCTCTCAATGAAAAGTCTGTGCCGCAGATGTTCTGTCACTCCCACCTCCTGCTTCTGGGATCCCTCTAATCAATCAAGTCAATTACCAGTGAAGTCTCATAATTTCCTCTCATCACAGAGTGATTTGTCTTTGATTCACTTGAAAGTTTGCCGGAACGACTTTATCCTGACTCGTCGGAACTTAACTGAGACTTAAAACTTTCACTTTTGCTGAAACTGGGAGGAATAAATGAACCCTGGAGAAGCGACTTTCATTGGTTTGAAATCAAACCAGCGCTGGCTTTTCTGTTGCTCAGGAGGAGTTGGAGAACTTTTGAGTTGTGGCAGAGTTGTAAAGCTGACAGTTGATTTTGCCGAGTCCGAACCATGCCTACGAAGTTGCCCTCCTGCTCGCCCTCGCACTCTTTTTGTCTGATGCCATATGTTGCATTTTTGACCAAGATTCTGCTAAAGGGATTATCTGGGATTATACGAAAGTCTCATCTTCCAGCTGCAATCCCACGTCTGCCCCTGACTTCTGATTCACCTCTGCTCTGGTTTTATGTGTAGCAGCTTCATCACTGGAAACGCACATAAGCTCACGTGGAAAAAAAGACACGGAAGCTCTTGGAAAAAAACAGTTTGAAAGAGAAACATAATGGCAGGAATGTTTGCTTTGGAATCCATACATTTGTTCTGACTCATCCATATATTACACAGAGACTGAATTATCCTAACAGTAAGTAAGTAAATAAATAAAAAAAAATAACTGCTGACTGTAAACAGTCTGTAAACACATGTTCCATCTTTAGTCATAATGTTATAAACAGACAAAACATAATTTCCTTTGTGGGACAGCTCTCAGTTCGTTCACATGGAATTGGAAATGGTTGTGGATGATTCTCTACCTGCTCGACATCCATGACCTTATTCTCTATTGACAAACCCTGAGTACTGGACATCACGGGTAATAGATTAATAATGTCTTTGTATGCAAACATTCACAAAATCTTTAATTTGTTTGTGACATATTACACTTTACTGGGATTTACTGTATCTTTATCATTTGATTCGATGGTTAGAAGCGATAAAGGAAATCTTTAATCATTTTATACATGTTTTTAGGTGACCTTAGTGACCTTTGTCATCCTCTGAAGTACAATCAAGGAAAATAAGTCAATAAAGTCAAATGGTTGATGAATATATGCCAGTTTTTAGGTGGTTTCTTCTTATCTCTTTACTGAAGATTATATAGATGTCATGAGGATTCTAACATCTGTATGTATGATGGTGATTTACACGCTGGGTCCTGGGTGCATTTGTTTATGTGCTTTACACACAGATGGCTTCACACACACACACACACACACACACACACACACACACACACACACACACACACACACACACACACACTGCAGGCACGCAACCTATATGGTCACAGGCAACCAAAGGGCTGATGTATTCTAACCGTAGCATAAGTGAATTATGAGCTGGGACTTATTCAGAGAAAATGGATGGATGCTACCCTGTTTAAAACACTGATGTTTATGACTCTTTCAGTACTCTATCACTTTTTTCTCAGCAGCTGAAATGATAAAGGTTATTTACCTTTTTACTCCTCACCTCTGTGAATCCCAAATCCTTTAAACAGCCCAGACTTTATTTACATGACTGAAACCTAAATATGTATAAACTAAAATGGACACTTGCTCCCGCAGCCATGAGAAATAATGTATTCAGATTTTAGACATTTCATTTACATGCCAGTAACATGTAAATAACATAACCACATTTACATATGTAAATTATATGAAAGTATGGAGATACTTTTCATACTATGCTCTGATTAACACTGTAATGTGTCCTGAGATGTCCTGTCTGTGTAGAGCACATTTGTTATGCATATATTCTTTCAAAAATGGAAAATAAGGGTTGGAATGTAGCTGCAGCTCATCATTAACAGATGAGATCTCCTCTCTGGTTGGTACCTGTAGAACTGAGACAAGAGACAACTGAGACAGAGCCTTCGGTTTCAGGGTGACCAATCCATGGATGGAATTCTCCTGCTCTGCGATCTTTCGCTGTTGTGTGACACTAACTAGACTGAATTTACACAGCGAAAACGTGAATTAGCTTGTGGGAATGCGCCAAACATGGGCTTCTGTGGGGGTAGAGGCTGCCCTTAACCTTTAACCCTGACTCTGGATGGCTGGACCCTTATAGATCGATCAGACAGGATCTCGTCCTAACCCTTCACCAATTGGATGCCTCAGCACCACTTGACCAGCACGTCATTTGGCTACTTGGGTGGGGACAGAGAATCAGTTCAACCACCCCTACCCCCCATGTAGCCATAAACGGTGCTGAGGAAGACCATCTACGAGCACCAAAGGACCATCACCAAAACCTTCAACAGTTTCATTGCAGATTTGCACATTTTAAAGTATGAATATTAACATGTGACCATATAACTGACACAGAATGAACTCCAGAAACCTGCCAGTGTGGGTGGGTGGGTGGGTGTGTGTGTATGTCCACACCAAGGCAGCTAATTAAACGACTGTCTCCTGACCTGTCCTGATTATGATAATTGACTGCGAGGGAGACAGGTCTCCACTGATCAGACAGAGGATGTCCTTGTGATTAGAAGTGTAGCAGAGCAGGAAGGAGAGGACCAGGGAGCAGATCATTAGTAGCTTCAAGTGTGGCTGAATCATTTGGGTGCAGGGTGGTGGGGGGAGCTGCCATGATCACTCCTTAGAGGATGGGCGATACGGAGAAAGAGATGAGGGAGACTGAAGACGGCGGTTGTGTGAAAGCCTCTTTCCACTCAGTTTTGTTCTGCAAGCCGAGGCTGTGAGCTAGTGATGAGGTGTTTGAAGTAGATTAAACATCCGGATGATAAGAGATGATGGATAGTTTTACTTGAGAAGCTGCGCCTGGCCTGATTTGATTCCAGGTACTCTGCTGTGTCTGAGAGCTCCGAGGGAGGCTCAGAATTATACCAAAACCTGCCTTTAATGTCACTATTTAAGACCACACCTCTGGATTGCTTCTGTTTACCCAAGTGTGACCTACCGAAGCATGCTATGATAAGAACACACCAGATAAGATGTGTTCAGTCTGAGCGTGTGTTTGGGTGGCCAACAAAGAGAGCAGGTGAAGGCTGTGACACAGGCAGCCAACAGTCTGCAAGTAGGGGCTTCTGACACCTTTTAGGATGGAGGTGGTCCTAAAAGGTAACAAGGTTTTACAGAAGTGAAGGTGGAGAAAATCAAAAAGTGAGTGACAGTCTAAGAAGAGTTTGAGGGACCAGACACTGGACACACTGGAACCGTCATGTCATGAATTTTCCCCAAGACTTGGGGAATGTTATGTTGTAATGTTTGGGGTGAGTTTATTGAATAAAAGTACAGGTGGAGGTCTTTATCTGGCCATTTAATTTATCATCAAAATTTTCCTCAAAATTGTCCGTATTAGTGCCCAGCCCTCTTTATAACATCAACTCTCAGGCTTTCTGAGACTCGGTTCTGCTTAAATACAGGAAGTCAGAAAAGAATTGACGGAGACAGTAACACATAATGCAATCATAAAATAGTTTTTAGGACAATGATGACTAACAGATGTGTTCAGCCAGGCTCTTTTACAACAAGGATGGAAGTTGTGGCATAATGTTGTACATTTCATTTCAATTTGTCATTCTGCCTTGACTGGATAAAGAGATTTAACGGTTATAATCTAAAGTTTAATAAGTTACGCTGCTGATTGCGTAATGGGGAATGAGGTTAAAAAAGGGGATTGATGGTGGTTTTCAGAAAAGGAGGAGCGTTCTGGGCTGGGGGATAGCTGATGAGATTATTTGTGGTGCCGTGACAACTTGATCTGACCCCAATATGCATGAAATCTGAGCAGAACACAATAGAGACAGTGTGTGTGTGTGTGTGTGTGTTTGTTTCTGTGTCTACATAGAACCAAATGCCACCCTGACGATTCTAATGATCACGTTTGTGCACAGGAGGAGGCTGATTTGAGTAATCTGATTTAAAAAGCAATTTCGCTGGAGTTCAAAGCAACTTTGGGTCGGCAACATGACAACTTGTGAAGAACCACAACCAGCAAAACCTCAAAAAACATTAAAAAGGTCAAACCAGTGTGATTACCAGGGCGGCATGAAGAGACAGGAAGTAAAGCACACATAATAATGATCTGACAAAGGGGAGATAATTGGACAAACACATAAATGGGAAACAAATGAGGATAATGAAGGGAAGCGGGGGAGCACCAGAGGGCGGTGAGGGAACAAAGAGCCTGCAAATTAGGCCTGGAAATACCGTGAATGGAAACATTGCTAACAAAGAAACTGAAAGCTCGACATTGAAAAAAAAAAAAAAAAAACCCTTTAAAACCCATTTAAAATGAAAACTAGGAAAACCAGTATGAGCCTCCGTCCCAAAGATGGACATTTAAACTCAAACAGCCAAAGTAGAAAACAAGACTTTTTCACACCAACCAGATGTCAAAACTACTCACAATACCCCTTCCCCCCCCCCACAAAAAAAAAATAGCAATCGTTAACTGTGTTGAAGTTGTCTGGTGTGATTTATTGTAATTTCTACTTTTCTTCTTGTGCTCGGCCTGCAGAAAACTTTCTTCAATGTGTTTAAGCATCAAAAACGTCCCAAAAGTCAGAATTTGCTCCAGGGTTAGGGCCAGGGTTAGGGCTAAGGTTAGGGTCAGGGTTAGGGTTAGGGCTAGGGTTAGGGCCAGGGTTATGGCTAAGGTTAGGGTCAGGGTTAGGGTTAGGGCTAGGGTTAGGGCCAGGGTTAGGGCTAAGGTTAGGACCAGGGTTAGGGTTAGGGCTAGGGTTAGGGCCAGGGTTAGGGCTAAGGTTAGGGTCAGGGTTAGGGCTAGGGTTAGGGCCAGGGTTAGGGCTAAGGTTAGGGCCAGGGTTAGGGCTAAGGTTAGGGCCAGGGTTAGGGCTAAGGTTAGGGCTAGGGTTAGGGCTAAGGTTAGGGTCAGGGTTAGGGTTAGGGCCAGGGTTAGGGCTAAGGTTAGGGCTAAGGTTAGGGTTAGGGCCAGGCTTAGTGTTAGTGCCAGATTTAGACTTAGGGCTATGGTTAGGGATGTCAGTCGCCTCCAGACCCACAGCCTGGCGAAGACCACTGAGCTCTATTTGACATCACAATGAATTTGTTGGGATTGAAGACAGGATGTTTGCCGAGCGTAATTTACCTGGGCCAGACCCCACTGAGGGCCGGGGAGGGCTCATAATTAAATTGGCTCACTACTGCTGGGATAAAATATTCATGGGAGATTACTTCCATGTGTGCGTGTATGTGTGTGTGTGTTTGTGTGTGTGTTATTTGTACCAATCTGACTTTTTTCTCTCCATAATATGCAGTAAAGTCACAAGAGGAGATGGAAGATGGACAGAGTGAGAGACAGACCTCATGGGGTGATGTCAACAGTCTGTCCTCAATTACTGACGGAAGGAAAACACTCAGTGGCCGCGTCTGTCAGTGTCTACATGTTTCTCTCAATGTGGTCGGGTTAAACAGCAAATCTTGATTTTCAGCTTTAATTAACTGTGACATTTTCTCGCAAGCTAAATGTTTCCCTGACATGTTGATCAGTGATAAAACTATAAGAAATGCCATCAACTCAACTTATCCAGGGGAGGAAAAAAAGAGAGGTTTTTGGACAAAACAGTGACAGGAATTTTGATAGAGTATCACAAATGCTGCCGCTGGACAGGAATTAGCCAGACAGATCACATGACTCCTGTGCTGCCTTATTCTCAATGGCCGCCCATAAAATCCACAATAGACTTTAAATCCTTCTTCTGGAATACAATGTCCTTGGAGGCCAAGCTCTGGAGAAGCTGATAGCACCAGTTCATCCCAGTAGACTGCTTTGCTCTCAGAGCGCTGGTTCCCTAACTATAGCTGTCCGGGCCCCCTGCTGTGGAACAAGCTCTCTGTCCAGGTAGAGGAGGCTGAATCCCCCTCTCCTCTCCTCTGATGCTCCCCTCTCCTCTGATGCTCTCCTCTCCTCTCCTCTCACTAATACATTTGCATGTATGATGTCTGTGTCTCTTATTCTCTTTGTATTTTTAGAGTGGGAATATTCTTGTTCCTCTGTCTCTCTTCTGCCTCATTAGGATAGATTTGCATCTAAGGCCATTAAGGGGTATAAAATGAGATTAAAACAGTTGAGAGTCACTAAAAAAAGCTGTGTTAAAAGATTTGATTATGGTGTGCTCTCTAATTCTGGAAAACAGCCTGTGTCTCACCAGGCTCTGGCCAAATTTGTGTCATAAATTTGTCAATAACACTTTTTTTTAAACTGTTCTCATGTTTAATGAGGCGATATAAGACAATATTTTAACACCTGAGGCACAGAATGTTTTGTCTTCCTGTGATCATCTAAAAATGGGCTTGTGCTTTGTCTCCTTTGCTTTTGAAGCCTGTCTTTACTGTCCCAGAGCACAGCATATTTTATACCTGTTCGATACAGATCTATCGCTCCTACCATTAATCATAATTCTTCAGCTTCGCGTGTTTGCGATAGCGATAGAACAGCAGATGAAGACACTGAGCAGATTGAGCTATTTGTTATCACAGCTTATCCCAACACCAGGATGCCTGCTATTATCCCGCCAGCACCGGGAATGGCAGGTGGAAAATGGAATTCCTCCCTCTGCTCTGTTATTTTATTGGATTTTTCCCTCCCTCTTTCTTTTGACTGCATTTTCTCTCGGGGTTTGAGAATCATCTTCCTGCATAGATTCTCGGAGGTCACGGAGATGAGGGCAAAATAAAAACAGGAAAGACGAGGTGAGTAAAGGGAGGGACCAGGTGAGGCTGGCTGACATGCTGATAGTGGGAGATAAACATTTTTCTGCAGTTGTTATCCAAGCTGAGGCTATGACCTCTCTGGATTGTTGATTGTAACATTTGGCCAAAGCGTTATCTCTGAGCCTCAGAGAGCTTCAGATACTGTCTGAAATATTAGCCTCGTATTAGCCGGCAAAGACACTGGCATGTGCACACTTTGCTCACCGTCGGAGCATGTGTCTCTATGCATGTAGGGGAGCAAACACAGCCAGTGATGCGTGTGTGGCCCTGCTTGTTATGCAGCCTGAACACATGAAGCCAAATCCATCCGGACAGTTTCAGCGAGGAATTCAGCATGTCTTTTTTAAGGTTTTCAAAATCAGATCTAAAAATGTAAATGTACTTCATCAGAGTTTGTATTTGCAGTTTCCCTCCTAAAGCATCACTGTATGAAATATGTGTTTTGTGGATGTTGCTACCCCAGAGCCCGCCCCCCCCCGCTGCCACAGACTTGGAAATATGCACTTTTAAATTGCGACAGACTAATAATTTAAGGGCTCATTGTAGGCTCACGATGAAACACTCCTGAGTGAGAGCAGGATTTATATTTAGTTTGGGGCTCCATGGTGCCTTTACCTCCTAAGGGTAACTCTGGAGGGGGTTTACAGGGATTAAAGATAGCATTCAAGTAGAATCATTATTTATTCATCCACTTCCACAAAGCCCTACCTCACCATTTACGTCTCTCTCATCTAAAAGTGAAAATGTGGGCATGAAACACAGACACAACTGGTTACTAAGCACTTTTTCTGTGTGACAGTTAGGGAAGTTTTTATGCTCTGCAGAGCTGCTAAGGAGCAGAAAACAAATTAGGCAGCGGAGGATTAAGTTTTGATGAGTTCATCTTTATGTGCGTGATGCAATCGCATGTAAGAGAGCGTGATAGCAAAAGGATGATTTGTGTCAGTGGCTCACTGCGTGTGTGTGGGGACTGAGAGCGTGCGATGTTGAGATGTTGGTGGTGTGCGGCCCAAAAGGAGGTCATATGTTCGCTGCCCGCTCTGGTGGCATGAGGGCTTTTATTTACATGTGTTTGACCATCGTTTTACCCTCCAGTGAGGTAATGCAGAACCCGAGGGGATTGGTTTACCCCTGCTGAACAGATGAGGGTCAATTGGATGCACCCATGCAGAGCCAGTCTAACCTTGAGTGCTGGCAAAGGATGCGATTCGCCATTCCAATTTACCCATGCCTCCGTCTGCCAACGCAAGTTATGCCAGCCATAACCCTCCCTCCTCCCATCCAATATAGCCTACTGTACTCCCAGCTGCCAACAGGCCCCTGAGCTACCAGGAGAAAGAAAGAGAGAGAGAGAGAAAGTGGGGGAGGGGGGCAAAACCAGAGTCATATATACTGGATGTAGGGATTAGTACTAATGAGAATTTTAAGAGAAAATTAAATAAAGATAAAGCGATGATGTGGTGGAAATGGGAAAGACTGAGAAGGGAAAAAAGGGGGTTAAATGAAAAAAGACATGTTTTATTGAGAGGGGCCATTAGGGAGAAAAGAGAAGCGCTTTGGTCTGTAGTGGCTTTGTGCAGAGCGTGCACGGCATTCTGATTATTGCATCTCATTATAGCTATTTCAGGGCCCCTTTCATGTTCTAATTGTCAACAGACAATTAATTGTGTTTGGATAACACTGATCATGGTTTGCTGCACGCACAAAGCAGACAAAAAAGCCAAATGTCAAGTTCCATCAAGCTGGGACGACCAAAACAGAGCTCTCCCAAACTGTGTGTGTGTGTGTGTGTGTGTGTGTGTGTGTGTGTGTGTGTGTGTGTGTGTGCGCGCGCGCGCGCGCATGACATCATAGGGTTTTCATGTTCAGGTTAGATATCAGTCATTACTAGCAACCCACGAACAGAAGAGTTCATGTCGGATGTGTGTACGACCAGGATGGTGTTGACTTTAAACTTTGGGTTGTAGCTAACTGGACATGTTCATCTCATACCTCACAGGGGAAAACACAGCAGTTTATCAGGAAGCAGACTTGCCTTCCATACCACCCACCTTCTGGGGCCCCTCACAAGAGACAAAACAGCAGGAAGCACAAAAAGAGCATTAAGGAAAATCGACCTTTGACACTAATGAATGATATTTTAAAAATGGTTTAATTCAACACTAAACTCAGGTATAGAATGCAATTTAGGTGATTAATGAGCTACATCACATCAATGCGGGGCGGAGCAGTTTCGCGCCCGGATGCCTGTATGTTTCTGCACTGCTGTCAGCTCACCCCCTCCTGCATCTCGGTGCCTAAATCAACCCCTGTTCGTCCTCGTCCTCCTGCGCAACGGTTCCCTGCACCATAGGCTCTTTCCTGGCTATTTTATGATATATTATAAAAAGAAGACAGAAAACTTGATGTTGGCAGTCTAAGATTCCGTCTGCAAAACAGAATTTGGTAAAGCCAAAGTTCATAAGTTGAAAAGAAATAGGGCAGTAACCTTTCATCGCACATATAGTAAATGAAAAAATCAAACCCAAAATACGTATACATTGCGAATGACTTGCAGGACAATAATATAAATAAGAAACTAGAATGCTGTCCGCTCAGTTACAGCGTCTGGTATCAGTAATACTTAAATAATACAACATGTATCTGATGCAGATAGATTTATGTGTGTTTGTGTGGAGGAGGAAGAGAAATGAGAGTACATGCCGTCATGTCTATTTCAGACATGCACACAAGTGTGCAGGTAAATAAACCTTCTCATGGAATGCGGTATTCCCAGGTCTAGTGTGACAGATTGCAGGTGGGTTGCGTGCTTCCTGGTTCCTGCCCAGCTTCTCCTATCAGAGGCCACCATCTCGTCTGTCATGGCGTGCCGTATCCCGTCCCGTAATCGCATCAGCGAGAGCTGAGGGAATGACAAATCACATTACAAGGCCTGACTCACCGCAGTCATTGTGTAGCCTTGCTGGCGTTCTTCATCTTTGTCTGTATCTTTGTGAGTGAAGATTCATAGTTGGGCCTGTGGGAAGAAGAGTAATGAGAGAGAGGTCGCTGTTGAGGGAGATAGAGCCGGTGTGTTTGTGTGTTCTGGAGGTGTGGATGGTTGGTGGGCTCATACCTCAGCCTGATGGTGGTGCAGGAGGTCATGCTCTACACATGGGATTGTGGGTGAAGACTGAGTGGAGCTAAAATGGTGAGATCTACGGGAAACACAATGCCACAGCTGTTTTAATAACCATGAATGAATGAACCCAATCAAGTTCAGCTGGCTTAGATAAAGAGGTTTGCTCTGTGTCATTCACACATAATTATATGTTTATGAGGGACAAACAGAAGAGTGGCAGCATGTAACAATGGAGATGTGCAGAACACAATGGTGTGTGTGTGTGGGTGAGTGTGTGTGTGTTTACATACATACTAATTGGGCTGATACAAGTATGTTTGGAACCATATTTGGATAATGAGATAAGAATAACTAGAATTTTTCTGTTAAGCTGTACATATTTATACTTTAACAATGGCTTAACTCTTAAACAATCATAATAACTGCAAATCAAGGCCAACATTGTTCTTCTGGGTCTGACTGGGGTGGTTTTAGTCCCATCATGCATTCCTGTCAGCATATTGACTCGGTAAGTCTTCTGCCTGGGAATTCAATACTGAGACACACAGTTCAGGCTGCAGCACTGTTCTACTAAAAGCACAAACACAGCAAGCGCCTGGTTGAATCGATGCGTTATAAACAAACGGTGTGAACAATATCAACGGATCCATCCATCGTGTTAGCCCGGGCTGGACCTTAGAAATGGCACACAGCCAGTCCACAGGAAGCAGTGGCGTCCCGCTCTGCCAGGCTTTAAGCGTAAATACGTGCAGACGTTCTCACTGGCTGTTGCGTGTTCGGACAAACACGCCACGTGCTTGAATTGTGACAACGCTGGTAGAACAGGTCCTGTGCAGTAATGAGGCAGGGAGGGAAATTCCAGAGGCCAAACAGCAGACACTTTTAGCATTTTTTGGTCATTTTTGTGGACGCTGCATCTTTCTACCCACCAGAGCTGCAGTGTCATGCAGAACTGTCAGCTTTGCACAAGTAGTACAGAAGTCATGGTACATTAAAAATCGTTATGACCACCATGCCTTGCATTTGACTCAATATTTGTGAGTGTTTGTGTGGGGAAAAAAAAAAACAGCAAGAGCATAAAAGCAAGAGCCTGGTGTGAGGGTGAAAGGTGTGTTACGTTCCCAGGAGCAGGTCCACTCTGTAATCACACTGTTTAAACAAGGAGTTCAAACAGTCTGCTGGAGTTTATTCGATGTCAACATGGTCACAGACAAAGTAGAACAGCTTTTAAGTGTTTCTGGGTAAAATGTACAGATTTTTCGGCCTGAGCAGAAAAGTGAATCCATTTTCATGGCTCTGATTAATTTATCATAAACCACCTCCTCTGTGGCCTCGCCCGCTACTCTTTTATCTTGTGTTTTGCTTCTCATATACCCGATCTGCACATTAAATCCCTCCTCCAAGCCCATTTTTCACTTTATGCTTCTAGAGGTGACTTTTACACATCTTCTAAGGAAACTGTCAAAATGTCATTGCATTTCTTGTAAATGCAAATGTCTTTGCACACCAAGCAATCTGAAAACCAGATGTAATCTCAAGGCATATGCATGCACTGAAATTCCCATGTAATCATCCACATGTCAACATCACTGGGATCTTTAAAGCTCATGGATCAAACCCACAAACATATAAAAACACAAATAATGTGTCAAAATGCATGTTTTTTTTTTTAACTATAAAAAGCCTCTCTCATTTAGCTTTATGTAACACAACGCTACATATTTAATGACAGCAGAGGGGAAGGAAAGTTCAACCAAAGTCTGGGGAAAACATTAATATTCTGCTTGGAATTTGCATCTACTTATCTCTTCTTCCTTTAGCCGATGGCTCTATAGGCTGTAGGTGTAATCAATTATGCAAATAGCACAGTTGTCCTAGCAAACTTGAGCACCACTTGCGCACACAGAGAAGGTGTGTGTGTGTGTGTGTGTGAGAGAGAGAGTGAGAAGATTGCTGGTGTGCCTTCCCGTCATGTAAATAAAGCTAAAATCTGGAACGCTTGTTTGGAGGTTGTTGAATAGTGTCAACGCTGACACGATGAGTCAACAGCCTCCTCTCGGTGGTCGACAGGCAGCATGAAACCTCGTTTCGAACTTGCTAATTGGTAAAGTGGCAGTTGGGAAACGGTGCACTGATGGCAGGTGTTTGAAAACAAGTTGGTGACGTCTCTGTAACAGTTGTGAAGCTGTTTGTTGGCTAAAATCTTTTACTTCATCTCCATCTAGCTTTAATTGAAAAGGGCTTAAACTTTTAGCAGTAGGAGGTGTTTTATTTGTTTAGGTGAAGCCAAGAAGCGGAATCTTGATCAACTCGCCTGTGTTATCGTGTTATGATTATCTTACGTACGGGTCATGTAAATGACACAGGTGGGGTTCCAGACGGGGAGCTTGTTGGGTCCTAGTAGGGTTACCCTTGGTGGGGTTAAGGTTAACTACCCTGCAGGGGGCCAACAACCCACCAACCATGTTATAACACTGATCAGAGGAAACTGGACTGACCAATCTTGGACTAGACCGTAGCGTTCCCTCAACCAAAGAGGTGAACCAACGTGTGAGATGTTTGCTATGAGCCACACAAAGTTTCTTTATAATTCATAAAAAAACCGCAGCTATTGTTCTTTAATCTGGTTAACTTGTGCTCTCTTGAAGGACCCACACACATACACACGTAAGGCTTTTTGGGACTCTGAACTATCAACTGTAATCAAACCTCTTTGTTTCCCCAGATTGTCTGGAAACAGAGAGAAAGTGAGCCTCCATCTGTTAAGCTTCCAGATAAGCAGGACGAATGCCTCAGCTTTCCTTGCAGCTCAATCTACAGCAGTACATCCATGTGAGATTGGTTTGTACTGCAAGTGGACCTCTTGGGCTGCTGTTATTGCCGACCTCCTGCTGCAATATTCATATTCATGCCTTTTTTTTTTGTAAGATCCTATCTTTGCAATTTGAACTTTTCATCATCTGGCACCAAAGAATAAACAGGGGTGAGAAGAGGTTGACCCTGCTCCTGGATTTCTGTATTCTATCATATCTATGCCCGAGTCTGGCTGTGTGGCGGCTCCCTCTCTACAGATTGTGCTTATTTTTGTCTCCTTATTTTCCTGCTTTTAGTCTCCTTAGCAAGCTTCATTCAGAGCAGAGACATCAGCAGCCTGTATTCCCTGAATATGGAATGAAAACATATATCTATAAAATATAGGCCATAAAGAGAAGCTAGTTTCTCCCTATTTGAAGAAAAGCTAATTAGCATAATCTTCATTTACAGTGATTTCTTTTGATTCCTCTTTGACTGAGCGGGCTGTGGGGGTGATTTTCCTGCATGTTTCTATGACGACAGCCAGCATCCATTTATACAGTATTTCTTAAACTCTACTGAAGATATTATTACAGTTAAGTATGACTGATGTGTGAAGCTGTAATCAAATTAGCTCAAGCTTTGCCTTCCCTCTAACACAGCATGAAACAAGGAGCCAGACATGCGCTGCGTAGATGTGATGAAATGTGCGCACAAAGCTGCTTAGCTGACAAGTGTTAATGCTATTTAAGGGTCAAAAAAAAAAAGAAAAATAAAAGCTTTTGTAATGTACGTTAATAAAATATTTCTCTTTCATATCATTTCTAATGTTCAATGACCAGAACAGATTTCTCTACTGTATTATTTTGTATTTCTTAATATTTGTGTCCCAGTACACTCAGGGTGTCAACAACATGCTTTATAACACGTGTTACAGCACGTGAGAACTCATCACGCAAGAACACTCACAGCACTGCAACATGATTTATCTCTTGTGGAGAATTTCCATCAGCATCCCCAGAGACGTCCAGCCCACACTGGCAGACATTTTTAACTCTGTCTACCTCGACTTCCATCCTCTTTTTTTCCTCTTTTTCCCTCATTCTAAAACCAACTGAGTTTTCATGCACTTGCCATTCTTAATTTTTTTCTACAAAAGGTCTATCTATCTGTCTATCTGTCTGTCTGTCTGTCTGTCTGTCTATCCAACGAATACAATAAATAAATAAATAAATAATGAATTAAAGGAAAATTGTGCAGTTTGTGGACAGAATTTTCTTTTTTATTATTATTTAGGTTTTTATTTAAAGGGAATTTGGTATTAAGCTCACCTTTCCTCCAAAAGTTAAACAAGTTTTGAAACTGATATATGAAACAGGTGTACACACAGATAAAGACCAAACTGGGGAAAGGAGGGAAGAAAAAGAAGAACAGGAAGAAAAGATTGTGGTGATGGCAAACAAAATAAAAGTCACAGTTGTTGTGTTAGCCCAGCCGTCTGAACTCTGCTCACGAAATTGGAAACAGTGGCGTTCCTGATCTCCCATCACTTTCACAGAGTGTATTCAGCGTCTGATAAAAAAACATGCCCTGGCCCCAACACACACACACACACACACACACACACACACACACAAAGGGAAGGATATGAATATGAACGGATCGACCCCAAAAGGAGAACACACTCTGCACTAAGTCTGTCTGTGTAAACTGAACTTTATCTGAACAGACATGTTCCGTCTGTGCTGATGTTTAAAACTGCGGAAGATCCTGTGGAAGAAGGAAGATCAGATTCCCTTTCTGCCGACGGCGTTGCCCCAGAATGTGCTCGTGCCACAGCTGAGGGGCAGCCAATCGCACTAGTCCTGATTCTCTGCTGCTTGTCTGCAAACTTCCTTCTGTTGTTTTTCTCATCCACTTCTAGGAAATCTACCTGTGTACATGGACGTGTAGCCACATGCCCTCTCTCACTTTGTGTCCTGCTTTTTTTCTTTTCACTCCTTTTTCAGCTTCTGGAAACAAAAATTAACAAATAATTTCACAGGGAAGGAAAAAATAACCTTCACTAAGGCGAGTAAGAGATTTGTTTCTTGTGTTTTTTGCCAAAAGCAACTGTTGACTTCTACCTTAGGATCACAAAATAATAGCACTTCTTTTCCAATACATTTTTTCTTTTTTTTATCCTCTGTACATGAGTCCAATTACCACAAGTAATGTGCCCTCTAAACTAAGGCAACTTCATTCTAAATAAACTGTGTTATTGTGCCTGTATGACTATTCTAGTGTTGAAATAAACACCATCTTGGCACATTCTTAGTGCGTTTTCAGGCTCCCAGTCCCACTGATGAGATTTTTGCATGATAGCAAATATATAGAGCGCACATGTAAACCATTAAAAAATGTTGTGACATCAATGTGATGGAATGACAAGTAATGATGATGGAAATAGAAGTAAAAGTTAAACCATTCTGATGCCAAATGAGTAAAGATAAATGAAAGTTAAAACTATTTATTTGATTGTTGTTATTTGATTGTGTATTTTTCTCCGGAGATCAGATTGTGCTCCCGTGTGACTCCTCAACACGACCTTGACGATGTCACACTTCCTGTAACCTGGAAGTAACAACAGGACTCTTTAGGCAGTGACAGTTGTCCTCCTGGGGAAACGAGTGAGCAGTGGGACCTTACTCTCATCTTACATCAGCCTTATGCAAGGTTGACTCCGCAGCATCTTGTTAAACCTTTACATAAAAAAAATAATTAAAAATAAAAAGCCTCACCTCAGTCTCAGCTGCACCACCTGTGAGGATCCAAGCCTGATTTATAGTCACTTAAATGTTGTTATTTTGTTGGCATTCATAACAATATGTATGTAATAATTCCTGTAACAAATCACAAACTGGCTTTTTAATAAATACTAATGAAGCCAATAAAAACAATCAGTCCACAGATACTGTGACAACACTTTGTAAAATTATTTTATTTTGAAATGTTGGCATAATTAAGGCCAGCTTATGAAGGGATTTGTGACTCTGCCCTGTGTTCACGTAAAACCACTGCTGTGAGTGTGTGTGTGTGTGTGTGGAAGGGGGTCTCTTTCAAAGACACATTAACACCTTTTCACCACATTCACAGGGTCCCGTCTTGGGAATAACGCAGCTATTACAACACACCTGGGATTTGTAGTCCACTACTCTCAACATCCTTCCGCACCCTGTTCACTCCCCACGTTTTCCTTTCACACCTCCCACAGCCAGCTCTCCTCACCCGTGATATTTCTGTTAAATCCTAGTGGGTGTGAAAAAAAACTGAGGGTGGTATGAAAGCGGATGGAGGAGCGGTCATCGGACGTTTGCTGCATCTGTTAGCGTGCAGCACGGACCTGCAGCACTTTCTGAGTGTTTGACGTCTTGAGCCAGTAACCGAGTAAAAATATTAAAACAGTCAAGAATTTTTATTAAGCAGTTGTTGGAAAAATCAATGTCTTGTTCCATAAAGAAAAGCAGAAGAGTTTTTCCAGCAGTGATGAGAACTTTTGTTTGAAAAGTGACTGAAAAATCTGTGTTGGCACCACAGAGAGGTGGTGGTCTTTAGCCCTGCAGAGCTTCATGTTTGCACTCACACATTTCCTCTGTTGTCGGCTGGAGACATGACCAGGGAAAGAAAGGTCAAGTGCTTCCTCCTCCTCCTCATCCTCCTGCGAATGAAGAGGTTTGGGGGTCAGAGGTCAGCTGAGAGCATCAGCATAAAAGTCCTATGCTGTAGTAGTAGTGTAGAAAATAAAGTGTGTGTGTAAGTGTGTGTGCGTGGGTGGGTGTGTAGGCTGGAATTACGCTATATTTCCCGTTTTAGCACCAGCTCAGTGCGTACTCAGACTGGGAGCTTCATCCTTTTACATCTTTTGTGTGTGTGTGTGTGTGTGTGTGTGTGTGTGTGTGTGTGTGTTTTCTTTCTGTTTCCTGTAGCGATTTTATTCTGGATCAATAATACAGACGTGTTGTGCTGTATTGTGTGGGTGTGTGCTGACATACCCACACAACATAGCACAACACGTACATCAACATTATTCAGTACTATGTTGTTTTTTTATTTTATTTAATTTATTCATGTTTTTAAGCCTGCATATTGTCTGATGGGGAAATATCATTAAACTCAAGTAGGCCTGGAAGTTCCTTTCACTGTTTTCACAAGTATTTGCAGTGATGTATCATTGATACTTCAGAACTGACACATTATTAGAATTTGATTTGGCTTTTTATTGTATTTTTATTCTTAATGTATTCTTTTGTGATTGTAGGAAAGCACGCAGTTACATTTATTCTAACAATTTGAGCGCTGAGTATAAAGACAGAGGACAAGCCACGGCAGCGGCTTTAAACCAGCGCTCACCTCATTTTTAATACTGTTCACCCAGGACTAATGTGGAGCCATAAATAGTTTAAAGGATTTTAGGCCAGAAAAGATAAGGGTAATAATAGTTCCTGTAGTTGAAACTCAAAATCAAAATCTACTCTAAAGAAACTAGAATATTAAGTGCACATAGTCAGCTAGTCATAACAATAATAGAGTAATATCCTGATGTGTGTGTGTGTGTGTGTGTATGTTTGCATATGTCTGAATCTCTGAGCTGCTTTATTATGTGGTAAAGGAACACTACATTTCAGACATTTAAAGTTTATCTTTCAAACTCTACCAGACGATGGTTATGGAGCTGTGAGACGGTGCTGAGAAGAGAGAAAGAGAGAGAGAGAGAGAGAGAGAGAGAGATTGGTGAGATGGCTGACCTCTGTCATTGGTGAGTAATGACCACAGAGGAGGACAGATGATCATGTTCATCAGCTCCCAGAACTGAGGCTTGCAGCCCCCCTGCTGGGGGGGATCAGTCAGATTGATGGCCCAGGAGTTCTGTGAGTGTGTGTGTGTGTGTGCGTGCGTGTTTTTGCGTGTGAGTGCATGTTTGTGTGCGTATGTGTGTGTGTCTGTTCTGGTACTTGCTACATACTGAGTACCAAAATGCTTATTCTGCTATCAAAGTGAGGACATTTCAGCTGGTCCTCACAACTTCAAAGGCCTGTTTGAGGGTTCAGACTTGTTTGAAGGTTGGGGTTAGAACCGGGTTTAGGTCAGAATCAGTGTAAAAGGGCTTAGTTGGGATGGTTAGGGTTAGGGAAAGGGGCTGAGTAATAAAAAGTCCTCACAAAGATAGAAATACAAGGATGTGTATGTGTGTGAGTGAGCATGAGAGAGAGAGAGAGAGAGAGAGAGAGAGAGAGAGAACTGTGTGCAATGATAGATGGATAAAGATGGGAATGGGTGACAACTGTGATAATGAGACTTACTGTTGATTACAGACCACAGTGTGTGTGTGTGTGTGTGTGTGTGTGTGTGTGTTGTTACCCACGGAGGGGAGGTTGAGTGTGTCCAGTATTACAAGTGCTGATTACATTTATTACAGAGCTGTTTTATGTCCGGTACTTGGTGGGGGTGGGGGTGGGGGCGGAGAGGGGGTGGGTTGCTTAAGGGGGAAATGAGGAATGCTGACTAGCCTTTTCATTAGCACATCATTAAAGTTTGAAAAGTAGCTAAATAGACGAGGCCGGCTGTACACGCCGAGTAGCTGCCAAGTGGAAACTTAAATCCATTAAGGTCAGATCATATAGTTAAAAAAGTTTCAGCTTTGGCCTTTGCCCACAACTTTTTGATTAAAAGATTAAAAACAAAGAACATTAGCAGCAGTGGGCTTATTTCACCAAGTCAATCTCACATGTGTAATAATAATAATTATTATTATTAGTGAGAAGTAAAAGAAAAATGTCTAGAAGTAGTAAATGTATTAGAAAAGCAGCCGTTACCTCCAAGATTCAAGTCAATGTAAAGAGTTCATTTTTACTTATTTATTTAGGTAAACTAGTGGAAAATTGTGGTGAAAAATCTATATTATATGAATAAATAAAAGGAATAAAAACATTTTCCAGGGGAGAATTCAACAGTGTATGTGGATCCTCTTTAAACTAAAAGAATTAGTTTCAAAGACAACAACAAAAATGTATTTTCTGAGTCCGGATCAGATATTTGAATCACTTTGATGTGGCGCAAAAAGCTCCTGAATCTCTGACTGAATTGATTAAGGATGAAACATTACTCACATCCCTAGTTTTCTCCTCGAAGCCAAACCTGTCGCTGTTTCGCTTGTCAGTCAGCAATAAGCTGTATTGCTTTCCAAGCTAAACTACGGCTGTGATCAATGCGCTCGCTGTCCGTGTCCATGTGACTGCAGAAGCGTGAGATGGAGAAGAGCCCCTCATCTCAGGGTTTCAGCATCCAAACAGTGCAGCATCTCCACCTTTCAGTTCATCTTCCTGCTGTCTTCTCAGGAGGAAGATCTCTCCATCCCAGTTAAAAAACAAAAAAACAAAAACAAAAAACACCTCCATAATGATAATCTGTGCAGGAGCCTTTCGATCATGTGCACATCACATCAATCATCACTGAGGAAGCCAGTGGTTCCCATTACAAATATTATGTCATTATGTCATATTGTTATGTTCTAACATGTGTGAGAGGGAGAAAATCAATGTTCAATGAGGACTTCAGCGCAGAACACAACACTCTTTGAGTGTTCTGAATAATAGCCTGGGATGATGGGCTTACAAATGTAGCCTCACAGATCTGTAATATGTCATTCTACTCCACACATCAGTTACCTTTATACACACGCAGAAGGGAAAATGTTCAGCAGCAACAGTTTAAAGGCCTCAATCAGAGGAATCGCCCACTAGAATACAGCTCAGTGATCGTGTTCAGTCAGCAGAAGCGGCTGTGCGGAGCCTTTTATGTAATTAACAGCTCTGCTGCTGTATTTTAGGCTTGATGTAGGTGTAAAAGTGACAGTGATCTAAATCAGCGAATATTAAAGTGTTTGACTGGGAAAATAAAAGACAAAAACATAAAGAAAAAAATAAAAACAAACACCAGAGACAGGTTAGTTCATAGAAGTGGTCTTGAGTCTCCAATAACTGCTCTCAGGAGACAAATGTGGCCCAACCAGAAATGATGGCATGCAGATGCATTTGCTGCAGCTGTTGTTCATGCAAACTTGCAGTCACACATCAACATTATAAACACTGCTGAAAGCTGCGGAACCTCTGGGTGAATTTAAACTTCACAACTGACATGAAATAAAGACATTAAGGAGACCATAACAACCGCCCAAAGTCCAAAGCAGTTTGCAAATATTGCTGATATTCGTAGATTTTTGAGATGTACAGCAAAACATTTGCGGACGTGAGCAGTTTGAGTTAAGCTGTTGGGCCAGTTCCATGCAGAAATAAGTGTTTTGTGCACCAGTGACTAGTAAAACTATGGTTTACTGTATGCCTTTCACAGTTTTAACAGCAGAAGCAAACACATTCTCTTGCTTCGCATTAAGTTCTCATCATTATTTTGCTTGTTTTTTTTTTGTTTGTTTTTGTTTTTTTTTCCGGAAGTACCATGACAGATGATGAACGAGCTCCTCACTCACGGACCCTCCTCCACATTTTCCAGAATCGGGAGGTGTGTCAGGGAGGTGCTCCTGCTCGCTTCCTTTTCCGGCTGGAGTGGAAACACCTGCGCGCCGAGATTTCAAGCTGCTACTCCGTGATAGGTCCATCCGCCGCGATCCTCGACTCCGCGGCGCACTTGATTGCGCTCGCCCGCTGTCAATCGTGTTAACAAAACCTCCCCCCGAGTTATCAAATAGCGCTGCTAGGGCTCCGCGTCCCGCACTGATTGCCCAGACGGCTTCTGCTTCAACTAAACACGGAGTGCGTCTCTGCTGCGGTGCGTTGCGCGCAGGCTGGAGAGCGATGAAAAGAGCCCCGCGGAACTGGCCAGAGAAACATGGATCCCCGTAAAACGCTGCTTCCGTTGCTTTGGATATTATTACTGAAGCTGAAAGAAGACTGTTGCGCAGAGGAAGGTATGTGAGAAGCCCCGTGTGCTTTTGGCTGTTCTGGGTTCTGAAACTGTGCGTCGCAGCGGTGCTCATGCTCCACAGTCAGTTTGGCTCATCTGCGCTTGTCCTGGGGGAGGAAGCAGGTGCATAGATCAGATCTGGCCAGGAGCTGCAAAGTTGGCTAAAATTAAAAATAGGACAGCGTTGAAAATTATCCTCTAAAATTTCGTTTTATGAGAAATCCCTGTTAGATTTCAAAGTTACTCTTTTCAACTGTGTGGTTTTGAGCTTTCCACCAGGGCACGGTGGGGGAAATGTCACATTTCGTGTTTGGTTTTGAAGCAAAACGTCACTTTGCTTCAAAATTTTCCAATTTATTACCGGTGAAACTCTTGCCATTAAAAAGACCATGAGTCACTTGCACGAATAAGTGGGGCGTTTGTATCTTTGCGCAACTGGTTTCTTTGTTTTCAGTCCGAGCAGCCGCGCTAATGTTGGTCGCCGCTTTTTGTTGTCCGGCGTGACCCCCAAATCCAGCAGACACCATTCCTCCGAAATGTACGGCTGTATTATCTTTAAATCTCTCATTAGAGATGTATCCGCGCTGGAGAACAACGTACGCGTCAGAGTGGTTCCTCAGGAGTTAGGGTGGGATGAAGATGCGGGTTGTTGGCGCTGCAGCAGCTCTCCGACACTTTCTTACTGTGGCCTGAGAACCACTGATAAATACTTTTGCGCGCACATACGTGTGTGTGTGTGTGTGTGTGTGCGCGCGCTCACCAGCTGGCTCAGGTGAAAGCCAGGCAAGTGATTCTAATCATCTCCGAGACTGTCAAGTGGAAACGAACATAATGGCTTCAGACCCTCAGGCTCTTTCTGAAAAGGGGCTTTACGGCAGCCTGAGCGGGTTTAAATCCACGCTGACGCGGAACAGGGCGCACATGTGCTCCATTTCGACTGGCACACACGCAACTTTAGACGACATGCACGCACTCTTGCATGCGAACTGCCTCATGAAACTGGCACACACGCATGAAGTGACATTTCCCCCTCCTCTCAGCACGCACACTCTTTGGTTCACACGCACTCTCACTTCAGAGCGTTGGATTCATTCAGGACACGCAGCAACTTCTTTGCCAGGTTGACTGGCCTCCCTGGAACGCCAGGTAGTCGGATTTGGATGCTAGCTTTTGTTTAATTGATGTTGTGACAGCGATTAATTGCTGTGAAAGCAACGAAGGCTGCTGCTGGCGTCGGTCCCGCGCATTCTTTGGAGAGATGGAAGAAAGCAGGGCAGAATTCCCACTCTTGAAAATTTGCTGTCACATTAACGTCCGAACCGTGTGTCCATTTTCTGCTTTGGTGCAAAATTTTCTCTGATTCTGCAAATGAAAAAGGAGAAAGAGATAATGAAGAAAATCTTTATGTTATGATGCTTATGTTGTTCTTTGATCAACATTCCCGGCTGTTCCTCTTTGCAGAATGTGCTTTATTATTTTTAAATGCTTTAGTAGCTTTTATTCAGTCTCACATTAATCATTCTTTGCGCTCAGCTCTCCGCTCATCAGCTGTTAGCTCCCTTTTCCTCTGTTGCCATATCTTTCTAAAATATTTCGCTCTTCTGTTCTCTCCTCCTCTTCCTCCCCTCTGCTTCATCTTTACATGCTTCCTCATCCCAAGCTGACTTGGCAAAGACTAATATGACTGTGTGTCCACTCTCCCCCCGTACGTGCAGTCAATCCAGCCGCTCCTCCCTCCCCCCTTCAGGCCGTTTTTCTCATCCCTCAGCGTTAACACACCTTGGCATCTCATTGGGATCTCATTTACTTCTCCACTCCTCCTCCTCCTCCTCCTCCTGCCCTCTGCATGCATCCATTCTGCATTGACACAGTGAAAAAGAGGCCGTAGGTAGAGAACAATAGACGACCTGGATGCAGGTTTTCTCTGATCCGTTGGCTCGACGGGACTGTGTGATGCTCTTTGCAGTGATTCAGCCACTGATCCGTTGACTTTTTGTCCTCCATCGTTCTCCCTGTCTGCTGGGGTCATTTCTACCCGGCTCAGATCCTTCATGTCCTTTGTACTGTTGCATTATAGGGGGGCTTCTTTTCCTCTGCTTTTGCATTAACATTATGATCTAAATCAACCAAAACAGCCCAGATAAAAATCTACATGCACCAGATTGTAGTCAAGGTTCCACAACGCCCATTCATGCCTGGTGGGTGAAGAGGCCCCTAAAACGGTCTAATCCAGTTTTCTTAGCTTTGAAGTGGTCTGCATTTATTGACATATCTCATTCTATATGTCTTTATTTGATTGTTTCTTTAAATAAAAGAGCTTAGATTCAGTTCAAAGTCATGACAGTAACTGGGGATGGTTGGATGACATCATGATGCTGATAACGCTCCTGTTTCAATAGTATCAGCTGATTGGCTTTATGCTGGAATACACCGTGATTCTAATCTAAGAATTTTAAGAAAAAAAGTCTTTCTCTATTACAGGATATCATTGTTATAGTTCTCAAATGATGTAGCCTAAGAGATGTCTTTTGTATTTGCCACACATCAAAAGCAAACTATTATTATTAAACTCCAGTCCTGAGTCATGGGATTACTTTGGAGTTATGCTCGTATGAAACAATCTAATTGACCAATATTGAATTTACTAGCACTTGCCTGACTGGAGGCCTCCGGGACATCTAACTGGACTAATTGTTTGTGATTAATGTAGGCTTATTTCTCCTTGGCTGCTGAGCTCGGCGTGCCGTTCCACGCATAGCCTTGGACTTCTGTGTGCTGGGCCCATGACAGCGACACCCCGCGTGCATGAAAGGTCACGGTGATTTGTGGATATGGCAGGTGTTGCACGGTGACATTCTCACCTTGATGCCCGAGGGACACTCAAACGACGGAAGAGACGAGAGACGTGCATGGAAAAAAAAAAGCAGGAGAGGCGTGTCAGGTTGAGAGGTGACAAATAAGGGAGGAAGAGTGAGTGACAGAGTGACAGAAAGAAAATTGAAAGTGTTAAAAGCGAGCGTGTGGGAGCAGGTGATGAGGGAATTGTAAGCTGTCACGGCTGCTTTGTTGCACGGCTCCTGTATGTTACACATAATCAAATACACCAAGTGGTCCAGTAACAAGTCATTGCAGCTGCAGCTGCATTTTTTGTGTCCCGCTCCGCCGGAACATCGACAGATAAATACTGTGAGGAGGTGTGTCTATTGGATCCCGATAGGGCTGGCTCATTCTATTTGCTCCCTGGAAGGATACTATATGGCACCAGGTAGATCCAGCTGGATCAGCGAATTCAGAGTGTGTGTGTGTGTGCACGCACGCGCGAGTGTGAGGGTTTCAGCAGGTGTTTTATCCATGCTGGACGATGAAGAAAGTGTCTGTGCAGCAGAGTGGAAAAGATGAAGAGCAAATGGGCGCACATCTTTTTACTGATGAATCTCTGCTGAAACAGCTTCATCTGTATGTGTGTGTAGGTGTGTGTGGGGGATGGTGGGGTCTGTTGTGCACATGTATGTTTCCAATATGAAAGATGTATCCCCACCCCTTTAAATTTACATTTTCCTCGTTATGTACAATTTTACATTTAGCAATATCAGCATAAGCAAACTGCTTTTTGTCAGATGCCCCAGTGCGTCGTGGGTAAGGTGGTCTTCCAGTGGATGTCGCAGCAGGGTGAGATGCAGCAGCGGATCCAGGTCTGAGTGAACGTCAGCCCTCAAAGATGGAAAAAAAAAACAAAAAATTGAATGCTGCCAACATCAAAACTAACAGTTAAAAAAACCCCATTAGTTAAAGACTAACTCTGGAAATAAGTCAATATAGAGCTCAATTTTCTGTTGCTAAATTGTTGGTATTTTAATTAGAGTAATTAGTTTACCTGTGAAAAACTCCATCAGCTGGTACACCAAAGGACCCACTGGATTTAGATTGAACTTTTTGCATGAATCTCTTTATTTTTCTGAACTTCAGCAAAAATGTTCATTAAATATGAAAACATGAAGAGGAACGAACGGCCAGAGTGAAGCATAAGACCAGAGGGGCTCCAGCAAGCCCACATGTGATTTCATGGCAGAGCCTGATGTAAACATCTCAAGGGCACACGCTCTAAAGGTTCTTCAATGGTTCTCCGCAGAAACGCCAAATGAAAAACATCAATTTGAATATTAACATGAGCTTAAAAGTATCCTCGACCCCCAAGAAGTAATATGAAATATACTACACACACACACACACAAATCATCTTCATTGTTTTGTTTGGATTTTGCCTAGCTTTGTTCCTGCAGGTGTCTTAACGATGACAGATATCACTCTGGTGTAGTTATGCAGAGCTGGGGCTGTGTTTGGTGCCAAATTCTGCTCTGGGTGTTTTGCATTGAGAGTAAACACAAAGCACATCAATGCAAGACTTGATGTGGGCGGGGGTGTCGGGAATTCAGATGGTAACTCTGTGGACCTCAGTCAGTCTGGCACCATCCCACTCTTAGCTTTTTATCTAATTTCCTTCTTTTCCAGTAGAAAATATTGTTTATCTGATATTAGTTTCAAGTGTTGGATAACTGTGATAAATGGTAAATTGCCCATTTTCAGATAACTGCAGCTTAACCAGTCTCTGGTCTAACAGGGTCTCTGGTGGTTCTAGAGACATTTCTGTCTGAGAGTTTCCAGTAAATCCAGTGGTCTTACTGGAAGGAAATGGGAACCCGGACCCTTCTTCCTGAGGCAGCTCCATCACTCTTGTGTGTGGTCGTGTCGAGGTGTGCGGGATTAGAAACAGAGTTCTAGGTTAAACATATCGCTCTGCCTTTCAGGTGTCTGCTCAAAGACCATCAGCCTCAGCCCTGGTTGTCTTATTGGCATTGTAGGAGATGACTGAGGTCATGACACATTCGAGGGGAACACAGGGTTAGCGCTGATCCAGATCCAGAGTCATTAAGGATGAATTCATAGTCTCACGAGGTTTTCTGTCACGATTGGGTTGCTGGAAACGAAGTTTTTGACATTTTCTTGGGAATTTAAAGAGTGAAGCAGCAGGTCGAATGGACAGATGACCGTGGTACACATCTGCTCAACTGAGTCTTGTGCTTCATGTTGGCTGCTCCTTCTTGGTCGTCTCTGATTTGCTGAAACTTTGTGAGGTGCACAGGTGTAAAACATGCACCTTCTACAATTCCCATTTCTTCTATTTCTAAATGAAATTCTTCAGATATGCTCTCATATTTCTGTCAAGTGCTCCTCTTCAGACACTGAAAATATAGTCTGTCTACGTTGAGCGTCAGCTGATCCTTTTTTTTCATGGTGTAAATAATGGTCCTTGCTGAAAGAACTGCATCCACTTTCTCGTATTCAGAGACAGAGTTATGCAGATATTGAGCCATTCTTTAATGGAAGCAGCATGAGATGTTTACTTAGCTCTCCTGCATCGAGCAGCAACGTTTAAAAATAGGCTGAACACAAGCTGATTTCGGTGGATATACTGCATTCAGGTGCAGGTTGGAGACTTGGAGACTGCAGTGCAGCAAAGATTCCTTTGTCGAATCAAACCCAGACCAGGCTGACCCACCGCAAGTTATTGTGGTGTCTTGATTTTTAACCTATTCAGCGAGATGGTCTTCTCCAGAATGTGTTTTCAGTTAGTTTACTGATTAAACCACAGAAGGACGTATGTCAGCTACGCATGTAGCAGCCATATGTGTCCCTGCAGGGAGAATTGCTGCACATGGGTTAGGGTTGGGGTATGCACATTTGTGATTTTGTCACAACGAACGTCAGAGAGCCAAGAGAAGCGACATCTCACATCCTGACAACTGGCAAAGGTGAAGGGGTGTGAGGGTGATAAAGGGAGGAGCATCCACATGTATAATTAGCTCTTCTGTCTGCTTCAGCTGAAGCTACTTTTTCAACAAAGTAATGGAATTAGGCTTCAGGTTTTCCAACTGTCTCACTGGTGTTGACCTGCTGTCACTGCTGAATGCCACCCAGCACTTCCTGACGTTGCTGTCTCCATCTCCTGATCACTCTCTTCAGCTCTGCTCTATGGTGGTAATGACAGTCGTGTTGGAAATGTGTCCAGCCGGGCCTCATAAACCATTACCCCATGCCTCTGAAACCCCATTAATCTTTTCTGAGAGGCGCTTGACCTTTCAAACTCATTAACCACAGCTGGTGTGCAAACAGAAGTAATCACGAACACGAACCACGGATGCTTCCCTTTTTTTTCTCCACACAGGTGAGCTTTGAATGCGTAGCCATGTGTCTAGCTGTGTAGCTCTTGTCTCTTCTCTCCTGTCCTCTTCATCCCCTCACTCCCTCATGGTGTGGGTTTGGTCAGTGACCTGTTAAATTGCCTGACCTTTTAAGACGCAGCTTCCTCCGTGATGAATAAATACATAAATTGTTCGGCTCCAGCTCAGTCACTTTTATGAAGCCCCTTCCCCAGCTTCTGTACACCTCATCACACCTTGTGATCTGCAAACTCGCAGCAATAACAAGCACGAGCAAAGCAGGGTCTCTGTTATGCTGAAACCGCCCCTCCGAGAACACTAGCTGTAATGAAGGGGTGTTAGTGACTGGGCTGAGTGGGAGCAGACGATATAATAGGGTGTGTGGGTACTGCAGGGTAGCGTGCCAGCGCGGGAGCTGCCCTTGTCAGTTCATCAGAAGGCGGAGGCAGCCGCGCAGTACTTTGTAGCTGCTAGATGATGGCACTGCTAAATGTCTGGCAGGGTTCACGCTGCTGCGTTGGGCAAGGCCACTATCAGTGCAAGAGAAGCAGAAATGGGGGACGTCTTTCATGGGAAGTGGGATTTCAGTGGTTTAAGAATGGAAAAATGGCTTTTATAGATTTGAAGGCAAAAAAAGGAAATGAAAGGTGTCTAGGGTTAGTAGCTTTGTAACATCACTGCATGCAAAACATGCAGTGCAACTTCAGCATGTTCACAAAGAGGGAATCGTAATCATGGATTTTTCGCTAGAAGGGCATCGTGAAGGTCACTTTATCAGTCTTTGGTCATTTAAAGAGAGCGTTTTTACATTTTGTCCACTATAATGGCGTCCCAGAGGACATTGAAAGGCTTTTTTTTATGCTATTTCACACCAAAGGTGTCATATTTGGACACTGGGAAAGACACGTGGTCTACCAATACGTCAGTGCATTGGGAAAATAGGATAAGTGTTTGTGACGCATCTAAACCAGAGAAAATAGATGAAACTATGAAAAGAAAATGAAACATTATTTTCAATATTTTGTTTTCATTATCATCAGACCACACCTATCGGGAGTGTGTCTTTGTCTGCCTGCTCACGATTGCAATCAAAGCAGTGTGGGATGTTTAGTTGATGTGTTCCTGATGATTCTCAGCTTCCTCACAGGTACAAATGAAAGTCAATTTTTCACCAAGTCAATCAGGGCGCCAACCTGTCAGTTACTCAGCGCACCCAAACGGCCCAACAACCAGGCAGCTAATTAGCCACCGGAGGAGAAGATGGCCACGGAGGCGTTAGGAGGCCCACCAACAAGTTAGTCAATCAGAAAATTGTTCAACTGATAATCAAGTGAGCCCGAAGCCTTTGGGCCGTCTTGTTGTTAGGTCAGTCAGCTCGCTGGCCAATCAAAGAGAGTGGCTTCAATCAATCAGCCACTTCTGAGCGCAGCCAGTGATGGTCTGGCAGCTAGCAGGAGTACCAATGGTCTACTCCTGCTGTCCACAATCAGCCAATATGGTCGGATGTCAAGGAAGCCCAATCTAATTAGTCTGAGCGTGCACGACCAACACATTGATCATTTTCAGTTACTTGTCGAGGAAAGAAAAGTGTTTCTACAGGGAAATATTGAGAGTAACCAACTGAATCTTGTTTGACAGAGCAGGTACCAGAACTCCCAGAAGACTGCAGAGGCCTGGTTCTATAGTTCTGCTATTTATCCCACTTAAAAACTGTTTTTTCATTTGCTTTTGCACCAAAAAGAACTGGTAGGAGTGGTTAATCAGTGACGTAGACACGGCAACGGTTACTTGACTTTAGTGTCACATACAACAACAAAGTGAGGGAGATCATCGCAATGTGACTTATGAGTCAGGCCAATCACCTTAGACGTCATGAAGGGTTCCGATGCTAAAATAGTTACAGGAACTACGGTCAGAGGAACTCAACAATCCTCAACATTTGGTGTGGGGAAAAAAAAGATGTTATAGGAAAATTGCATAAAGATGCAGCATCAGCATCAAAATATCACCAGCCAATCAAAGCAATGTTAAAACAGAAAGTGCAGACTAAAAACCTTCCATGGGACTGTTTCTGGTCTGATTTCTGCTTCTTTCCATGACGGTTCCAGGCTGTAGTGTCTGTGCACAGAGTAGTGTACTGTAGTGTCATCCACAGTAACTGAGACTTGGAGTTTTCAACGGCAATTTTAATATTGAAAACAGGCATTGTTTACAGAAATATATATAAAATTATGATGTATTCAACAATAGACTTGACTGAATCTACACGTTCCCCCCAGCAGGATTTTCTCCAGGGAATTACACACACACACTGTTATTATTTGGGCACCATCAGCAGAATTTGACTTGACGCTGAAGTTTGATCAGCAGTAAAGAAAAAAAAAACAGTGAGGCTTTGATATAAATTATTGAAAAGCTTTTTCTTTCCTCTGCAGTTCAAGCCGAGAAATTTTCAGCACAGCTTTTTAGTGTGTGTGTGTGTGTGTGTGTGTGTGTGTGTTTGTGTGTGTGTGTGTGTGTCCAAAAATTGGTTTACCTTCTGTAATTGGTTTGCCCTCGACTTCAATACATTTGCAGGATATGGCTGGTACACTTTGTTCTTTTGTGTGTGTGTGTGTGTGTTGGATACACTGCCTTCTATGGTTGAATTCATTAGTGAAAAGCAATTCCACTGGTTATTCCTCTGTTTTCTGTGCTGAATTTGCATGTGAACACATCACAAACAGATTTTGTGTCTGTTTGTGTTATTTCCTCTCTATGTTCTTGGAGGGGGATTCTGTGTGCACGTGTGCAGGAATCTGGTCTCTGCGGGTCTGTGCATGATGGACTGGTCAGATGGTCCTCCTCTAGAGCCGAGGCGAGCGGGATTCACTCTCCCGGACAGATGGGAAGGGATAGTTTTGCGTCGGAAGTGGCAGAATAAGGTGCTCTCTGCCACTCGTCCTTTTTCCCTCACTCACTCTGTCACTGTCTCAGTTGCTCTTTCCATCTGTCTCCTCCTTTCGTTCTCCACTTGTCTCCCAATTTCTTCATCCAGCTCACACGATTGAAGTTGGCAGTGTTTCAGCCATCGAGTGGCTCCAGTTAATGGCGAATTACCTGCCTGTCTGATGTCTTGTGTGCGTTCGGATAGGGGGTAATGTAATGGACTCTGCTCCAAGGTCATTTGAAAGAGCCTGTCACTAAATCACTACGTGTCACTAAAGCATTCAATGCAGATTGGCTACCACTGTGCACGTCTACATGTGTATGTAAACTGGTAGCTGTTGTGAAACTGGGAGAAACTTCCAGTAACCTGAAAGTTCAGTAAATTCTTAGTTGCATTGGCCCGCGTTGCCGTGTGTCACCAGAGTCTCTGGGGGACGTTGTTAATGACGCAAAGTGGCAGCACTGATTCAGACTCTGCCTCACAATGCTGGATTCAGTTAATTAGTCAGACTCCATTAATCATGCTAAGGATGACTAAGAGTGTTTTTCTTCAAAGACAAACGGCCGCTCTAATGTTCCGCTGTGGGACGTCCAGAGAAGATTTAAGCTGCTGTTTGGCCCAAAGTGATCACAACTCTTTGAGTCTGATCTGCTGCTTTCACAATAATACTCTAGACACTAAATATAATACACAATGCAAGCTTTTAGAATCCATAACTTCAGTCCCTTTACTAGTCTTCCCAGACGTACATGGGGAGGTGTGTAATTAAAGAAATCCCCCAACTAACTGGTCCATTTAGCCTCTTCAACAGAGACTTTGATTCAAATTGTACCAAATGAAAGATCCACAGTGAGCGCCTGTTCTGACCTCCTCGAAAGACGTCCGGTTATTAGCTCTGTCCTTCTTTGCAGTCTGACAGGAAATCCCATACAATAAGTCTAAAAGCTCAGATAGGCCATGACGCTATTTCAGCATTTATCACTTTATTGAGGATTACGTGGGAATGCACTCAGCCAATCATTGGTTCAGGTCCATTAGACACTTTTTAATCAGGCAAAGCTTCCGACTCTTTACCTGTGATGCTTGTGTGTAATAAGAAAAGCTTATTCAGTTATTAGAAACATATTTAAAATATAGAAAATGAAAAGAAAAATGGTGGTTTGGCAGTTCGTATGATTATAGGAGTGATGATAACAGTGCAACGTTCATGCATGAACGGAGAAATTACAACTTCTGACTTGGGCATTTGGATTACGGTCACTCCCTGTGATGTTTTGGGTTCTTAAATTTGGCTTTTTCTCCCCATAAATATTCTTTCAATCTTTCAGGAAATAACTGATGAGTCTGATTTCAACAGAGATCATCTGTCACCGGGATGTCGGCAGTTGCCCTTTGCTTGGCTTCACCTCTGAACCTTCTGCTCGCCGAGAGCATGTGACCACAGCAGTCAAATATGTTTCTCACCGTGACTTGGAAAGATTTTAATTCACAGGGTGAAGCAGCGGTTGTGTAGCAATTAACGGGCCAAACCCGAATCTGTCAGCAGTTTGAGCCTTCGTGCCGATAAAAGCTGCTTTATGGCTGCTTGTGAAAGCGTAAAATGCCTCTGATTTGCCTCTGTGATTATAATTTTATAGCAAGTGCACATTAAGTCCAGACCTGCGTGTACTCAGGAAAAATGAAAAAAAAAATCCACTCCAGAGGGGGCGACTGGAGGAACTTTTCCCTGATTCTTGAGGATTCTGTGTGGGTGTTCTGCCTTTTACGGAACACGTTCTAGCAAGCTAGGAAACCACTTGATCTGAGGCCTGAAGCTATCTGCTAATCAGCAAACTTGACTTGCTTTTTTATGTTTTAATTGAACTTTCTTAAGATGTACGCTCAGAGTAGGTTTCCTGTCATCCAGGACATGCTGCTACAGCTGTGCCCGTGTGTTTAAAGTTAACTTTGGTATCAAAAACAGGCATTTCAGATTACCTCCTTCCTTCACTTTTGGAAGGTCACTTCCTGTCCAGTCATGTGACTGTCACATGATCGCCACACCAGGTTTGTTTAGTACGTGTCATTTATGCCTTAATGAGTTGTGATCAAGGATAAAGCTGGATAAGGTCTAATTTAGACGTCTCCATTTAGACAAACCAAGAGTGAAAGGAGGCGGTTTTCCCTGTCTAGGATGGGAGGAATGAGCACAGGAGGACTTTTTCATATCCATATATTTTTTTTTTTTTTTTTACTTAATCTGCTAACAAAAGCCAACTGATATTCAAACATCCGTGAAAAGATTTGGTAGATTTCATGACCGTTTAGTTTATCAAAATCAAAAAAAGAAGCTAGTTAAAATTTTTATATATTATTTGATTTTATTTTGCATTTTTGGAGCCTTTTGCCAAAGAGCAAGGACGAAGACAAGAAAGAAGCCGAGATGACGATGATGATGATTGAAATGCAGCTCAGTGAGGACTATTCTAAATCTAATCTGTTTATACAGCCTCACCTTCAGTCTCCCAACTGTCTCCTCTCATTTCAAACTTGACAAACAAACAAATATGCACACTTGTCAATAAACACACATGGGGACATGCACGCAGAGGTCCTTTGCTTATCTTGCAGGTGAAATCTGGAAAAAATTGCAAGCGTTGCATTTGCATTTTAATTTGCTCTCAATCAGGATTGTGTTTGCCGTTGCAGTAAAATTGCCTGCTGTTTGCGCCTCATCCCCATTTATAGAGCTTCCATGAAAGACGGGCCCTAAATTCAAATGTGAATGCTATCGCAGTGCACGCAGATGAGCCCTTCTTTCTGTTTTGTTCTCATCTCTGTTGTTTCTCTCAGTTTCAGCATTTTCACCTTCCATCAGCTCATCATTCTTTCCAAACAACTCACCTGTGTCTTCAATGATCTCGCCTTACTTTTCCTCCACACTTGTTTTTCGTCATTCTTCATACTGTTTTTCCACCTGTCTCTCTCCACCTCACCCCGCCCATTCTTCATTATCGGGAGGGTGAAAACCATTTGGATTTCATCATCATGATTCGCCAGCTCTGAAGGGCTGTGCTGGTGTTGGACTCTGCCTTCATCGTATCCAGCCTCTCCACAAACTCATGCCTCCCTTTTTCTCTCCATCTCACCTTCCCAGTGTTGATCAAGCTGCACGTTTTCCGTAATACTGAATGTAAACTCTGACACAATTTCTCCATCATAGTATTGAGTAATATAAAAATAGATTCATGTGGAACATGATGTACGACCTAAGTCGTTGCCTTCCGTCTGCGTCTTTTGATGTCTCATAAGTAAATATCCCAGGTTTTCCTCTCAGAGGTGCTAAGAGCTTGGTCAGAAGCCTGAAACGAAGCCTCAGGGCTTCATGCTTGGAAAATGAGCATCTACAGGCTACAGCTGAGCAAATCCCTGTGTTCCTCTGCCACCGGCTCCTGGAAGAGTTGCCTTTTTAGTGCAGCCCATCAGTCAATGGGCTGAGCCCTCTTGGGACCCGACCTTTTGAGCTCCGGGCTAGGCCCCCGTGGGTCAGTACAAGGTGTCCGAACGGACATTAGAGGTCAAAGCAGGTGACCTTTCTTTCATCCTTGGAAATCTGTCAATCAAACAATTTATTGGAGAGCTGCACCTTTTGTATGATGTCACAAGAAAACACTGTCACGTGTTGTCCGTCATGAAACAAGCCTGGTGGCACAAACAAAGCTTTATCAGTGACATCCATGAGAGGAACAAAGGTTCATGTTGCACAGACCTCTGGCTTCACTGCCAAACACTTTATATTCAGGTGACATTTTGAGCTGTTCAGTGGTACAAACATTCCATCCATCATCACCGCTGCTCTTAGCAACACCTTCACTGTGGAATATCTAAAATGGTCTTCTTGTCTTACAGCTTTTTTTTTTTTTCACACTGTGAAATTGAGCAAATTAACGTGAAGGATTACCTGTGGATACTGAATTACAATGTTAGCCATGAGAGCATCACCGCTTTTATAATTAGCGTTTTTGTCAGCAGGCAAACATCTTCCCTTATTAGTCAGGGCTAATTAGAAAAAAAAAAAAAATATTTCCGAGGCAATATCTTACCCTTGTTGTGTATTACCTGTGTGATTATTGAGAGCTGAATGGTCATGCTTTAATTACCTGGGGCCCATCTGCAGTTTTTATCGCTCAGCTCGTTCTTCCTCTTGCTCACCACACGTCTCTCTTGAAGGTATCAGCTTGGCTGGAAATTAACACAGAATCTGTCACCAAGATATTCACACAACCTGGCAGCAACCAAGATGTCAGGAGGCGTGTGTGTGTGTGTGTGTGTGCTTTCCAATAGCTTGTTGATGTGTAGTAACAGTTTTTTTTAGTGCTGATGTAGAGTAGTAGGAGTACTAGTAGTAGTAGTATCCCTTTAATATTCTGTAAATATGTCCTTGCAGCTAAAATTAATAAATGTATTTACCACAGTTAAATTAGATATATGAATTACTTTAATAATCCCCTTTATTAGGTTAATTACATTACAATAATATGATTTTAATTTTTTTTTATATATATTATATAAAAACATTAAATTACATTACACTCAAACACCTCCTCTATCGTGGGTGTATGTTTCAGACATAAAATCCCAGTTTGGCCAGTCTGGGACGGTGAACTCACGCCTCGTGGCCCCAGACAACCATCCTGTCTGTGGCTGAATGGACACAGGTGAACATCTGCTGTCACACACACACACACACACACAGGTGAAGTCCTTCTCTGACCTGTCATGTCCTGCTGAGAAAATACGCCCCTGTCTCTCGTGGCGCTCCCTCGCCGTTTGGTCCCTCCCTGTGGTTAACTGTTAGCAGAAAACAAGTAATTAGCCTGATAATTAAATCCTCCAGTCGGCCGCCACAGCCTGCATCCTGCAGCCCGGGTTTGCTGTTTCAGCTCATTTGCGTAAACAGTAGAAATAGTCTCCTCAAAACTGAGGAATTAGCAGATTAATTCTGTTCCATTATCCACCCAGCGATAAGCAAATAAACATAAAATAAGAATGGAATGAGGATAATGGCTGCTGGCAGGAAGAGGAGGAGGGAGATGCTTAGCAGCCAGAGGAGGCTGTGCTCTTTAAGGGATCACTTAAAATTAAAAAATAAACAGAGCTCATCCTTCTCAGCCCCAGTTTCTGCTCATCTCTGCACGTGCAGATGAGCCTTTGGGGGTGGCGATCAGCAAAAGAAGAGCTGTTTCTCTTTGATTCCGTTCATTACTGACCCACTGCTGCCGCACTGTTGCTGCTCCTTCCACATTGTTTATTTATTGTGGTGGTTTGATAATTAATAATGGTGATTTTCCAAAGCGTCCTCCTCAGGCTGCACACATTTGTGTCCAGCCATGGAGAGAACTTTGCCTGAGCTCTTCACTAATTGCTGTGTTTTGTTGTCCTCTTCTCTGTCGTTGCCAAACTAGCTGCAGTCAGGATTTTCTGGTGTGCTAATTTCAGTTTTCCTGAGGAGCTCCAATCTGATCTGTCTCTAATGTCCGCAGATGCATGCGCGGATCATTAAGCAGTTGTCTGAAGCTTGTGGCACTATTTAAAATCGAGCTCTCCTCATAATCTCGCTGTCTCATTTTCTATGATTCTTTTATCGCTTGCGCAGATGTCAGATGTCAACAACCATGCTAATATGATTCATATCAGCGTTAACAAATGGACAAAACCTCCCACAATGAGGTTTTGGAGTGTTTTGTGCTCCATTGTTGATTGGGAAGGCTCAGCATGTCGTTTCTCTGAAGCTGTCACCAAGACCAATGTGTGTTTCTGACTTACGTCTCACACACACACACACACACACACACACACACACACACATTTCTATTGTCTTTTTGAAGAACTTGAATTTACTTGTCTCTTCTGAAGAACTCTCTTATTCATCCTATTTCATCTATCCCACAGTCTCTTTATATCTATTCAGCTTGTGTGGTCAGTTGCATTTCTATATTTTACGGCCGTAAATCACAGCGTGAGTGTCTCCCCCTCCTGTTGGTTTTTGTGTAATTTATACTGGTCTGGTGCCGGAGCAGACGGGCCGCCTGTTTTTCTGCCTTATTGACTGCTGTGACCAGTTCGTCTTTTCTTCTCCATTTCTTTTCTGTGTCTGCCTAGCAGAGATAGTTATTGAGCATATTGACCGATTGACTGTCGGCTCTATCGATCGCCAAGGTCAGAGTCCCGGCCAATGAAAAATGGCCCTGCAGTGTCCTCCCCTCCTCTCTCCAGCATCCTTCTGTTGCCTCGCTTCTTTTTCTTAATTCGTCACTCACCTCATTTCATCTCTCTGTGCTTTCAGCATTCATCCCTGCATCAGTTTAATCCATCCTCCCTCTTTCTCTCATTTCTGAGTTCGTGGCTGCTGAGCAGAGATGGATGGCGAGGAGAGGCGACCCGCAGGCAGCGCACACAGGCTGTACGAGCCCAGACTTTGTCATGACATCACACTGTAAAGATGAAACAATAGCTGCTAAAGTGAGCCGGCGAAGCTGCTCAAGGTAAAAAAAAAACAACAAGGGAGATAAAGAGAGAGAGACTGAATCAAACCACAGAACCACAGAGTGAGGATTGTGTGCCTGAGGGCAGCTCTGAGATATTAGAAGTAAAACAAGAAAACACTGGAGGTCCCCTCATGCTGATCTATCTATCTATCTATCTATCTATCTATCTATCTATCTGGTTGTTCAGATGCCTCATTGTGTATTTTTATGCTAAAATGTCTGCTCAGGCTGAAGTTAAGTGAGCTTTAAGAATGAGGCCATCATCTCATTCCTGCACATGAATAATCTGCTGTTGCTGCCGTCCGCAGCAGCTGGCTAATGCATACGTATTAACCCACTTTAACTGCTGCTTTTTCAAAACATGATGGTGATGCTGTGACCCAGAGATGGAGGTTGTTTGAAATGAGATGATACGACTATTAGAGGATGCGCGGCGGCCCCGCAGCCTGCCCGTGTGCGACCCCGCCCCCTCCCCCCTCCTCCCCAAATGTTATTGTGATACTTATCTGTTGGCTGCCAAAACGCAGTATTAGCATTAGCTTTGGTTCAAGCTTTGGATTTGTTTCAGATCCTGCAAAGGTTTCCTCAGATTTCTCTCCAATCTCACATTTACACTTTCGAATCTTATGTTTAAAAAATCTTAGTGGATCCATCTCATTCTTGATCCCTTCATTCATGTATAAAAGCATGATATAAGAAGAATGGAAAGGATATGAAAACATTGGGGTATTGTGGAGCTCCAGAGTGTCCAACTTTCATAAGCTGTGCATTCAGAAATGGTGAAGATGTGAATAAAACAATAACAGAAACTGTCTCATTGTCTGGGTGACACATACGCGTCACCTTTAATCTATTCAGAAGCCTGCGTACATACAGGCTGCTGCTGCCGAGCAGAGGCGAGTGGAGCACTGGTGAGACCTTTGGTAATTAGTCTCGCCTTGTGTTTCCACACTGCTCCAGGATCTGTCTGGATCCGCTCGGCATGCGACTGATCACATCTTATGTTCACTTTGCAATGATTAATCAGAGCAGCAGTCATCCTGTCAGAGGGGGGCAGAAAATTGAAGACAAACAGTCCAATCAGACAGAATCATGTGCTGGTTATTGGGGGGGGGGGGTGGTCTCACAGCTGTTCTTCAAGGCTGACAGCAGGAGGAAGTTGTCCTTTTGATAAACTACCTGCAGAATTCTTACCGGATTCTTCTGTGCAGCATATTTGATGTTTTTCACATTTTTACATGGTGTGAAAGTTCGGGCCCTGCTTTCCTGCCACGTGGTGCACCTATGTCTGGAATTCAAACGCTTTGGCTGGAGCAGCCGCTGTTTCTTTACAGCTGGAAATGGAGATGAGGAAGCAGAGCTGTGCTGCAAAGCTGATGCTTTCCAGACATTCCAGCTGGAATGTTCCAGACATTCCTTCAGCCATATCCTAAATGGTGTCACCATCCAACATTATAACAATGAACATGTTGTGCTATAATCTGATGTTTTAGATTATTTTTTTGTGACAACACAAAGCTTTTCTAGCCGAAAATGTCAAAGCTTCCAGTATATCAAAGCTCTCCCAGCAGTGAAGGCCATGTTGGGTTATCTACTCGGTGAGTGGAGAACATTCAGTCTTTTCATGTCTTTTGTGCTCGTTATGATGGGAAGGTTTTATCCTGAAAGAGTATTTAGAGAATCATGGTGTGGTTATAATTTCCAAAATGTGACGGAAATATGATTTTGTAGTTTTGCAGTAATAACTTCTCAACAGAGATGTTCCTCAGGCAGAGTTCTGCCATTCCACCGCTGAAGGTCTTTCATGTACAAACTGGTTTTATTGTGCACATCTTTGACCTGTCGGGTGTCAGGAGTGTTGGTAGGAAAGTTTAACCCCAAAGACGAACAAACATGAAGGATGACTTCTGCATCGTGTTGAATAGACATCAGATGATTTCAGGTGCGCAGAGTGTTTGTCTGTTTATGCTAATGTTGACCCTCAGCAGCACAACTGCAGGTCCTCCTCATTCTTCCAGCCGTCAGGGAGAGAGAGAAAGAGAGCGAGCGGATGGGGGGAGGAATGAAAAAGACGAAGAGGTGAATTTAGAAGACGATGACCTAATTTAATCTCAAGTGCTTCACAAGTTGAACCAGTGGGGAAAACAACATCAGCACAAAAAACCTTGGAGCTCCTTATGTAACAGCTCTGTCCTCCTCCCTGCTCCCCACTTTTGAATATGAGAGAGGGAGGAATGGAGGAGGTGAGTGGTGAGAGACAAAACAGTGATAATTAGCTCAGTTGAGTGATGGGAAGGATCCTCATCCAGCTTGGACTCTGAGGTTCCTCAGGGTCTCATCTGAAGAGCCTTTTTTTTCCCCTACCTCTACAAATTCTCCTGTGATGCTGCTGCTGCAGGAGTCGGATTGTGTTGCAGGATTTTGGTTTTTAAAAGGTTATTTCCCTTTTAACTTGGTGTTTTCCACTAACAAAAACTGAGTCTTTGTTTTTGTTTTCTTTTGTTTTTGTTTTCTCTCTTTGTTTTTGTCTCACAAATGACCTTTCTTCCGCTGAACTTGACGTCCTCCGTGTCTTGGGCAGTTGGACATTTGCTTTCTGACCCTCAGGATTTAAAAGTTTCTTCTCTTGGGGGTAAATACTATTGAAACAGCACTATAAAACATTTTGTTGTGCGTTTCCTTAGCCTGGTAAATAAGATTCCTCTTGTTTTTCAGCATTTTGTTCAGTTCAAAGCAAAATGCCTGCAACCGGAAGCATAGTGCACTGCATTTTCTTAAAAATGGCCGTCTCACGACCCAGACATTTTTGACTGCAGCAAGCGAAACAGTCTGAAGGCCTGGAGGGAATGACATTTACTTGCCTTTGTCATGCACAAAAGTGACCTCTCTCTCGCTGTCATCTGTTTTCTCATGTCTTCCCTCTCTCTTTGTTGCAGAGACATCAAAAATCAAGGGCTGCATTGAAGACGGTGGCCTGAAATGTATTTCTTGTTGAATAATGCAGCCTGGCTGCACTGAGGACGGACTATATGAGGGGGAAGGCAGTGGCACACTGCAAATATACACTTCTATTATTTAGTGGTCATATTAAAGGCTTTACTGGACATTCAGATAATTAGTGTTGGAGTGTGTGTGTGGCAGGGCTGCACATGCTACATCTCCTCTGTATCTCTGTTGTAGTGCTGAAGGCTGGAGCCGTGTGTTACACACGCATGCACTCACAAGTGTTTGTCGAGCTGTGAAGGCTTTTTTTTTTGGTTCTATAGGCGGACAGAAATGCCATGCACGCCACTTTAGCTTTACACTCGCCTTGTTTTAATGGCATTGGAAAAAGTCTTCTGCATTGCGAAAGGTCAAGGTTCGCGCTTGTCACAGCAACAAAGACGCGTAATTATGTGTCGCTGAAAGTCCAGAAAGAGTTTACTTCTCCTTCCATTCAGACTCTGCGGAGGTTTTATTTGTTATATTTAGAACTGATGTAAACTGGATGATGAAGCTGGAGCGGGGAGCAGCATGTGCTAAATATGCTCGTTCAGTTCCACAGTACATTCTGTTCCAACACTGCTGTGCACGTGGCCCCCTGAAGCCCAGCCAAGACACCGTTTGGCTCATCTCTGCTCTCGTATGTAATGAACTGTGGGCACTCTCCTCCTGTGGTTGGCTCCTCTAATGTTCTGCAAGCGCACTTAAAGATGCCTCACTGAGCACTACGTACGTGCACGCACTGGTTAATGCTCGTAATTTACAGAATTTCCTCAAAGCTCTGAATCTGCAAATGGGCCCATAAGATTTCAATAAGTTTGAGGAGCAGCTGAACCAAACCGACGTCCAGCTAAATGTTCAGAAAGGAACAAAATGCAACGAAAGCAGTAGAAAACATACCCCACACACACACACACAGATGTCAACATACAGTAATGATGATAGTAATAATAGTTATAATACTGTAATCTTGACAAATCAAGTGTCCTTTTAAAGATATGAAGACATCACTGATGAAGTGAAAGAATTTACTGATGATGATTTTCACTTCCTGTCCATTGTTAGAATAAATGTAAGAGCAATCTAGGAGTGATTGTAATTCCTTTAACATTTTGGTGTAATCATCATCATCAGTTGTCTACCTGAACAAGCAGAAATGGATTTTTCTTTTTTATTTAGAGCTCTACACTTTTACAGTGAAAGTACACTGATTATCATTTGTGTTTGTCACTAAACTACTGATGCTGCTCAAGTTGAACTTTTTATTGGTTAAAATTTGTAACTTTAAAGGAGTTTTTTTTTTTTTATCTGATTTTTCTTCAATTCTCTTCCGTCTTGCTTCTTTAAGTTCTGTCTGGAACGTTTGGAAGAGGTTCCCTTTTGGAACAACAGCTTCTGCTTCTTGTCTGATGCTTTTAGCGTGACGCCACACACAAAGAGCAGCATCAGGGCGCTCTTCATCGTCCTCTTATCCTTGTTTTCCATCTCTGTGGACGAGCCTGGTTTCACCTGCATTGTCGCCTGGTTGCTTTCTCTCCAGGAATAATGCAGCATTTTATGTGAAGCACTCGGAGCTTTTAGTGCTCTTTCTGAAGTGGGTTAAACATTTGCCTCCTCTACAGCTCCCTGTCGCTGCTTCAAACACTCAGACTTGCTGAGTCTGCTTGTTCTTTCTGCCATTGTCACTTAAACCAGATTTCAAGTGGCTGAAGTCAGAAAAAAAGCAGAGCTGAAATGTGACCTGTTGGAAACAGTATATATCATTCACAACATAATAATAAAGGTTCTAAGATGTGTGAAGCACAAGTGTATTAAAATAAGTACTCAGATGAAGTCAAGGTGTTAACTTGAAGACTTTGGAGCAGGAAGACGTGGACCTCAGAGCCTGTATGTCTGTCTCTCGGCGGCTCTCTCCTCCTCTCACCGCATCGGTTCAGACAACCAATTACGAGCATTTACACGACCTTACAATTGAAAAAGAGTCCTTTTAGCCTCCTGGTCGTCTCTCTTGTTCAGCCGTTTGCTCCTGGCGGACACCATCATCATCGGTTCTTCCTGTGTCTGCCAGCAGAGATGTAAAGAAAATGATGTCGTGCTGCAGAGGCGGGGGACTCCTTCTAATAAACTCCTTCTAATAAACTCCTCACAGGTGTGTGTTCATGCAGCAGCAGCAGCCATGGCTTCAATAACAGCTTTTTTTCAAATCTATAAACTGGTTTTCCCTTCACTCTTGGTCTGAATTTAGCTTTTTCTTCTTATTCTCTTTAAGCACAGACTCTCTGGCTCTGCTGCCTCACTGACTGACTCAATGAGTTGTTTCTTTTCACCCCAACCTCACACACACACTTTATCTTCGCTCCAGAGGCGATTTGTCTTAACAGGTGGTCATTCAGATTCAAGACTGGAACTGTGGGAGAAATGATGAGAACAGAAGCAGAAGGAAACAAGGAAGTGTGTCGCACTGATTAACCCATAACTGGCTTTTCCTCCATATTCTAATCCATGAGTTGCTGCTGGATTTATTTACTTTGTTTGCTGTCAGCCATTTGGATGAATCGACAGATCCCGGCAACAGTTTGTGCTGAAATGTGCGACAGGAAGTTTTAAAGTCGATTCAATTAAATTAGCCCGACATGGCTGAGCTACACATAAACATCACGCTTGTTCCGAACAAGAACAGAAGTCTGACTGAAGATGTCATTTTGATCCCTCGTTTAACCAAATACACGAAAGAATCAGATCAGTTACTGTCCAAGAACCTTCCATTCCTCTTTGTGCTCATTTACATTTTAGTTTTCAGTTCCTGAGGCTCAACCATCTCCTCAGTTTAGATGTAGAAAATTGCTGTGATGGTCAAGAAAATCTGATTTGTAGATAGTCGTTTATCATGTTGTGCAGTTTAGTATTTGATAATAAGAAATCTATTTAAAGGCGATCCTCTCAACCCTCTCATTTGATCATTTAGCCTTTTGTAAAGTGGATGATGTAACATAACCCTGTTACTTGACTCGTTTAATAGCCCCATACCTCATGATGAGTTTATTCCATGGTGGAATCTAGAACGCAGACAGTTTCCTGTAATTCAGACCTTCTTAGGTGCATCATATCATCCATTTTTAACGACTGTTTCCAGAAAATGCAGTTTAGAGTCAAACCCTCGGCTGTTGGAAGTGTTATTGCTTTACAACCGGCTGTGAGAGCGCCTATATTTGTGTTTGGAGGTGTTTTTAAGGGACCTGGTGAGTACCCAGACACCATTTGTCTCAGAAGGTGGTGTATTTCTGTATTTATTCTAGATCTACTGTGCCTGCTTATGTCTTTTATGTGCCTGTTTGCAGATTTATGTGACGTTTCATCTCCCCGCCAATATATTCTCTTTATTATCTGTTGAGCAGCAGTGTTACTGCGGCTCTGCTGTCCGGCTCAATTTTATCTCCCCTTCGGTCATCTTGGAGCAGCCAGGGAGCGCAGCAACCGGGATGCCCACCGCTCCTGTGACGGGCCGTGTGGGAGGTGATCTGAGATTGTGGTCGTTTGCAGCGATTAAAGACTCAGATTGTCGATGTGATCTGGCTTTACTTCTTCGTGGGCATCTGTCTTCATTGAACACATCTGTCAGGATCAGCTGAGAATTGAAACTATATACATATATACAGTATTTAGTGCTGCATTATATTCAGCTACAGTTAAGTCAGTTTCATCTTTAGGGACTAACGTGGAGCAGATACGACTGTGAGTCTTTCTGTTTTGATGAATGTCGTCTCAATATGAGCAGACATTTCTAGTTCAAATCACTTTCCAAAGTAAAACACCAACTGCAGGGTTGTTACAAGTTAATTTCCCATGTCTTGGATAAAATCAAGTACTTTCTTTTTTTTTTTTTTTATCGGTAGACTTATGCTATGGAACCTTCCTATGCCGACCCATGGACCAGTGTCTGAACCTTCGTGGACCAGTGTCTGAACCTTCGTGGACCAGTGTCTGCACTTTCAGCAGAGTGGCTCCTTATTAACTGCCCATTTCCTGCCTTTTCCTTTCCTACATTGCTTGGACCAGTTTGAGAGAGATTTTTTACAAGATGTTTGCCCAATTCTCCTTTTTAGCAGAGACTGCCAACAAGCTCATTTGCACAAAACATCCACAAACATCAGTGTCTGGGCCAGATTTTGGGTTTTTGGAGGACGTGGTCTTTATTTTCTGATTTATTTTGACGGGAGTCCAAGTCTCACGGTTGTATTTCTCTCCTAACTTCCAGAATAGCGAATTTCTGCCTCCTCTTTCATCTCAGATTCGGGGCGTGGTCAGTCTCTCCCCCACGTCCCTGCGGCATAAGAAGGATAATGTCCAGACAATGGTTTTCCCCATGGAGATATGCTTATCTTCTGCTCCCTCTTTGGGCAGGTTGAGCTGGCCGGCCTTGGTGTTGGCTGCCTGATAAAGAGCAGGCAGGTCAGAGTGAGGACAGCCAACATCAGAGTTTAATCCTTTGGTGAAAGCAAAGAACATCACTGAAGTGAAATATGAAAGGAGCTTCGTTTAACTAAGAGGGATTTATATCTTCTTTTGTTTGTCTATATGTACAATAATTCAATTCCATTTCATAAATGTAGCATCAGTAACAATTTTATATTTGACATTCCTGTTTTGACAAAACTACATTTATCAGTTTCTTAACAGTCTGTTTTTCCTCCTTTCTGATAAATAAGTAGACCTTGGAGGTCCAACAGTATAAAGAACCACTTTCTACATTGCTGGAGCACCGTGAAGGAACCGTTGACCGTGAAACATCTGGCAAAACATTCAACGTAGCATTTCTTTTGTGTTTACTTTGCTGTTTTTTCCCAGTGTCACAGTGTAGCATCCCTCATGCTCTCATCTCTGCTTATCAGCGATGCTAAAAGCTCATTTTGTTCATCACAATAAAATAACAAAAGATAAAAGAGTGGGAGGGCGGCAAGGGAAGGAAGATGGGAGAAGATCACTTATCACATCCACTTTTATTGACACTACCTTCCTGCAGAACAAAGGAGAAAATAACAGAATATTCCTTGAAACCTTAATTTCCATAACAGTCAGATGGATGCAGCAGGAACACATTGTCACAACTTCCACATGCTGAGTGACAACCTTCAAAAATGACTCCTCTAGAGCGAAATGCATCTGTGTTTTATGCAAAAGTGCATATTTTCCTTTGATGTCTGGCAGATTTTTCAAGCCTCTCATCTTAATTTGGAGTTGTTAAGGGACGATCAGAGCACTCTTTGAATTTCTGGGGCAGTTCCTGATTTATCAGCTGATCAGCTTTGGCATTTCTTTTTTTTTGTTTTGTTTTTGTTTTATGGAGTTCTCTTTCCTCATCCAGGATTTTATCGCTACCTTCCTGCATGGGCTTATACTCGTCATGCTTTTTGTGCTTTTTGTGATATGATCCAGAAACAATGAGGAGAAGTCGGACTCGTCTTTTATGTCCTAAAAGTGCTGATAATGATACCAAAAAGATGAGAAGTAAAATAGGCTGGCAGAAGCACATTGTTCCTGTAATGATGGGTAATTATGAAGCAACCACTGAAATTGTTAGTTAGTAGCCAGTGTGTCACAGCTGTTAGCCTGGCCTTTGAGCACCAGGACGAGGGCTGTTTTTCACCTCTCCCCTTTGTTCGTCAACCAGGCTTCTGCTTCCATTGTCCACACTAAACTTTGTCTCTGGCCCTGTGTCACTGAAGGCCATTAGTCTGCCTAACAAGGCTGTGATTACAGGATTTATGCCTTCAGCGTGTGATCATAGTGCCAACTTTGTCCTCTGAGCTTCTCTCACAGCGACTGATTGACTGCCCGCTGATCTGTCTGCTTAGACCCAGGCTATTTATTTTGTGCTTCATTTGCTGTTCTTTCTCTTTTTAGTCTTTCTTTACTTTCACGGTCCTTCAGTATTTCTTCAGCCTGCCTCTCAGTGTTCCTCTGTGTCTCTCCATTGCTTTTATTCTAATCTTCTCCCAATGCCTCTGTGTTATCAGCTAAGCACAGAGCGCTGCTCTGGTCAGCCGCGTTAGCCCAAAATAATAAAGTCAAGACTTTAGTAAATGATCTTGAGCTAGTCTTGCACGTTCGTGTTGCCTTCTCACTTTCAAATCAACCCTAGAAGATGGAAAACCTTTATTCATTTGCTTCCATGTTTTATTTCATTAGCTTGTGCTTCCAAGTCCTACCTGATTTAATTCTGTTTTGAATTCCATTTTGGTACATTCGCACCTCTGGGTGTCACGACGTCTTCTTTAGAACTGGAGGCAGTGTTATTCCAAGTCTGACATCACATCTTTCACAGCCAGTTCCATCAGTCAGAGACACAAAATTGAGTCAGATTTTACACACATTCATGTGTCAAAATGTTGATGTCAGCCGTGTTCGCCATCAAATGTGGGCTGGAGTTCAGGCCTGAAGCATGACTCTGCTCCTGGGCGTTTATCGTTCTACAGGGTTCTTTGTGTCTCATATCTGAGAAGGATTTGTCTCTGGAAGTGTTGAAACCAACGCGGGACTCGCAAAACAGCGTATCTGGTGACTGGGGTGGTGTCTTGGGCATAAAGACTGGCTAACTTTAATATCAGCAAAATCCTTCGGAAATGAGGCGATAATGTGGCTCACCATATGCCGCTACAGATGTTGATATTGCATTATAGATTAAGATAAATGTGCTGATAACGCTTCCCTAACAGCTCCCACACGTCAAGGCTGAACCACACTGTCCCGTGAGCTTGTGTTAAAGCACTGCACTAGTGTATAACTCCATATATATACACTGCTCAAAGAAAATAAAGGTAGCACTAAAATAACACATTGTAGATCTGAAATGACTTGGCTGATCCAACTTTGATGTAATGTCCTTAAAACAAGTCAAAATGAGGCTCAGTAGTGTGTGTGGCCTCCACGTGCCTGTATGACCTCCCTACAACGCCTTGGAGATGCATTGTGTTGTTTAAGTGTTCCCATTATTTTTGTGAGCAGGTGTTCCATTTATTTTTTTTGAGCAGTATAGTTGAGAATTATCTACGTGTTTTCCACAAAAGCTTGGAAAAACTTTGGCTATTTTAAAAGATTTTCTCACATGTACTTTTACTATATTAATTTATACAGCAGTATTGAAGATTTTAATTGAAAATTTTAAAATGTTTTCTGAAGAAATAAACTAAAACGTATGATTTAAGACAAGTTTTGCTTTATTTGATACAAGACATATACATTGAAACCGTAGTTTTGATCAAAATTGGAGTTTAGACTCTTACGAAAATGTGTATGTTTATCTTAAGGAATGCCTTCAGATAAAGAAAACGTATATTTTTTTCATCCTCAAGAAAAGGGTGAAAGGTCAGCTGGTGATGAAGTATGAGCTGCTTCTGTGTGCTGACGGGGTTGGTGTCGCTGTCTGTGGTGCTGAAAGCAGCAGCCGCGGCTCATTGTCGCTGTCTCTGGTGCTGAAAGCAGCAGCAGCGCTCACTGTTGCTGTCTGTGGTGCTGAAAGCAGCAGCAGCTCACAGTCGTTGTCTGTGGTGCTGAAAGGCAGCAGCGTCTTCCTGTCGCTGTCTGTGGTGCTAAAAGCAGCAGCGACTCACTGTCGCTGTCTGTCGTGCTGAAAGCAGCAGCGCTTGCTGTCTGTGGTGCTGAAATGACTCTTCTTTACCTGTCAGGCTGCAGCTCTGACAGGTAAATGAAGGTGCTCTTTGTCTCACAGCGTGTCTTCAAAGGCGGAAATTTAAGTTTGAAACACATGGTTGTCTTGTTAATACAAGTGCTTCGCTGACATTGTTACTGGAACATCTTGGATGATTGTTTCTCTTTAAATCATCTTTTATAAACTTGCACACTCCAGATCTCCTTTAAATGTGCTTTTCTCTGTTCTTTATTTCCTGCAGTGGTGCTGCTGAATTCTAAAGAGACTCAGGCAGAGCTGGGCTGGACCTCTTTTCCTCCCAACGGAGTAAGTTTACCTGCTTTCCTCTCTGTTTGTCTTCACGTGTTTTCTCACTACGCTGCACGGCAGAAGTGGGGTTTAACCACAACCGCGACCATTTTGTGTTCATCCCTCTGATCAGTCTACATTTCATCATTCTATCATTCCTTCTGCTGCTCATGCCTCTCTCTCGCCTGGTTGGGTCGTTGTCATTAATCGATGTCCTAATCCGGTGGCTAGAATGCTGCATCACCTAAAGATCAATATGATGTGTAAAAACCTCTTTTTTTAAAATAACTGCAAGACAAATGCATGAGAGATTTTTAGCCACCAGGAGGTTGTTTTTTCAGGCTCGTGTCCGGTTGAGCCGTGTTCACTGTCATATAGGCTGTGGAGGCTGGATCAGTGGTCTAAATCTGAGAATAACACAGAAAAATACTTAGAATTTGTCTTAATCTCTTTAGCAGCAGCAGAATGTGAGTCTAGTAGTTCAGGTTTTTACTGAATTTAAAAAAAAAGAAAATCCACAACACAAGGTTTCAGTCTCCAACATTCTTTGATTATTTACACATTATTTTATTGATTTTCTCAACTAACAGGGTAATAGATGTTTTCTCTTGGATGTCCATTACTGGGTAAATGTTGCAGAGATAATCTCAGATAGACTTTGCACTGTTTTGAAGAGATTTGTTGTAGACCTGTGGCAAAATCAGTCCCACAGACAGAGCTTGTCAGGACGCCGTGGCAAAACTAAATAATACCTTGATCCTGACTGTGCTAGGTGTAAAGGGGAACTTTTCTTCACACACCCAGGCTGAGCTTGAGCGACAAACATGACTAAGGTCTGTCACATAGCGACTCAAGAAAGTCAGGTCTGATGTAACGACTGCGAAAATACACTGTCATTTCCTCTGTGCTCATACGCCCACTTATCAGATTGGCATTTTATCTTTCTCTGCTTTTGACCTTTCATTATCTGTGCTGCTTCCCACTTTCCTTTCTCTTCACTTTTTCATAATATTGCATGCTATCACTCTTTTTGTTTCTAAACACTGTTTTCTCTTCCGTGCCCCCTTAGTGGGAGGAGATCAGCGGAGTCGATGAGAAGTACAAACCGATCCGGACGTACCAGGTATGTAATGTGATGGAGCCCACGCAGCAGAACAACTGGCTGCAGACGGGATGGGTGGCGCGCCGAGGCGGCCAGCGCATTTTCGTGGAGCTCCAGTTCACATTGCGTGACTGCAACAGCATCCCCGGTGTGGCGGGCACCTGCAAAGAGACCTTCAACCTCCTCTACGTGGAGTCAGACAGAGACCTTGGGGGTGTGACCCGAGAGGACCGCTACACCAAGATCGACACCATTGCTGCTGATGAGAGCTTCACACAGGGCGACCTGGGGGAGAGGAAGATGAAGCTGAACACAGAAGTGCGTGAGATTGGCCACCTCAACCGAAAGGGCTTCCACCTGGCATTCCAGGATGTTGGCGCCTGTGTGGCCCTAGTGGCCGTGCGAGTGTACTACAAACGTTGTCTCGCAACCGTCCAGAACCTGGCCATCTTCCCTGACACTGTGTCTGAGGCGGCTTTTGCCACCCTGGTTGAGGTGCGCGGCACCTGCGTCAACAACTCTGAGGTTGACACAGACAGCCCTCCCAGGATGCATTGCAGTGCCGAAGGAGAGTGGCTGGTGCCAATTGGGAAGTGCAGCTGCAGCGCTGGCTACGAGGAGGGACACAGTAGCTGTGAAGGTAAGACGCAAACGAGTGATGGCGACGTGATGTGAATACAGTCAACAAAGAAACGCCAAAAAAAAAAACAATCACAGTAACAAGAAAAAAAATTAAAGACTATAAAGAGAAGAAGTCCTTTAGTAACTGAAAGTGACTTTTTTTTTGGTTTTGAGTAGATAACTATTCTATTCTATAAAGTTGCATTTTTCTAATTTTTTTGAGACACTTGGTAAATACGCTGCAAATCCTCGCAACCAAACTCTTCAAAAATGCATTTTTTTAATGGGATGATGGAGGTGCTTCAGCCATTTTTTTGTTTTATAATCTTGTAATTTATCGTTAAAAGCCATAACCTCAAACCTTCCTTGCTTGTTGCTCTTCTCAAAAATTCAGGATCCACATTTGGTCCAGATCAGCCTTTGTCTAAACCTTTCTGTAAAGCTGTTTGTTCTTGTCTAATCCAGTCAGTCACACAATCAGACAGTGACATAACACAATCTCTTTGGTGGAGACTAAAGATGTAAGCAAAGATATTTAATTTAAAGCTGGATATGCTCTCAGGTACAGGTTTGGGAGTTCACCGTAAACCTGTTAACGTTTCAATTCTGCACAGTCGAACGTTCCCGTCGCAGCAGCAGCAGCAGCTAATGTTGTTTACTGTTGCTTGCTTAAGAGCAGACCGTACGAGCGGGTCACAGTGGCATGGAAATTTGCTTTAAAGTCAATGCCATGAATATTTTTTCATTTGGCAATGTTTTGAAAAGTTGTTTTGCCTCAAGGGACTTTACTTTGCAAGTACAAGAGGCTTTAAAACCCTTTTTTGAGGCATATTCATTGAAACTTTAAGACTTTGATGTGTAAACCTGATAGAGGTTCCTTTGACAAAAGCAAACTTTAGAAGAAATAAAGGGAGATAAAGTTTTCTGTGGTGAAATAAGATGGGGGAGAAGAGCCAAGGAGTACGCATGGTAATATATTTTGAGAATAAAGAGAAAGCGATTAAAGAACAGAAGGAGGATGAAAGTGAGGCGAGGTTGATCCATATAAAAAAAGAAGAGAGATTCCACAAGAATCCTAGTGGAAGTAATTACACGTTAGTGAGAAGTGAAAAGAGGACTGATAACGGTAAGAACGGACATTATGGTTTGATTGCAGACACTTAACGGCGCGCAGTCATCATTCTCTCTGTTTTAATCCATACCCGCTTTTGTTTGATGCCAATAGCGACATCACGTGTTTCCCTTGGGCCGTGTGTAGACACGCATCGACGTGTGACCTGAGGTATGTGAGCCGCAGCGCGTGTGCAAGTGCGAACACGCAGACTGGCTGTTGCCTTATTGTTTACATGGAACCTAAACACACAGTCTTAGTGGTGTGGTGCGTTCCCCCCTGACATTAAGAGAGAGGGACAGTATCGGGATCCTGAGTCACAAGCCATTGCTCACACAGCAGCAGCGGTTTGATCGGCTGACTGTTTCTGTTAGCTTTCACAGCCCAGCTTGCATGGTTGTGCACTGCACCGTGGGCGTCACTGTCACCAGAGGTGAGACCGTATCCCTTCCGAAGGAGGGGAAATTTATTAAGAGCTGTGATCTTTTCATATCTAATCAATACTGTTGTAAGTGGTGGCTGCAATTGATTGCTGTTAGAGGAAAAACATAAGCGTTTCTATCCGAGCCGTGAGCTCTTCATGATAACGAGTGGATACTTTTAGGTTTACTGAACTGTAGAAACGGCCCTGATGCACAGCTGAAGACGAGACGAGGAAGCTCAGCGAGGTTGACAGTGACGGCGCCAGCCTTCAGCCATAAGTTGTGCTCAGTGTTGCAGTGGGTTGTGGGCGGGTGTTATAAAAGTAACTGCATTTCCAGGAGAACATGAACGCAGCTTTTATTGAACGTATCCTGGCAGCATCATTAGGAGAACAAGCTTCAATGCAGATACCACCATAGTCAGCAGAGTAGATCAGCTTGGCTTGATTTTATAAATATATAAATATTATAAATATATTATATTTATATGCAAATTATAAAACATTTTGTTTTATAATTTGCATTATTTATCGTACATTTATTTAAAAATTCTGTCATTTTAACCTTTTTACAGTGTATTTCTTTGTTTTTTTTTTTTCTTAAAATGATTCTGAAGAACACACTGTTTTTAGCTGTTGGTGGTGCATACAGTAGTTCCACTTTTGCCTAAAAGGGGTTTGTGGTCGCTGAAAAACTAAAACACAAAAATTCCTTCCACTGGGAAGTGAGGCATCTGGAAAGGATCCCAAAACTGAAATTGAAAAGAATTTAAAAAAAGAGTGTTTCTTTTTTGTAGCTTGTTTGGAGAAGCAAACATGGTGTTTTCAGTGCTTCTGGTTATATTTTTTAGATTTATAGTGTTGGAAAAACCAATACATGAGATAAAAGGTGCTTTTTCTAGTGTGCTGGTGGACAGACGCTCTGCACACTGGTGGTGACAGCAGGTGTCTGCACATCAGGTGTGTGTTGCTTGAACTGTTTGTCATAATTGCAATTATCACTGTGTTTCTTTGTAAAATGTAGCAGTGAGTGATGCAGTTTTAATATATTCATTTTATATACATGCAGTGGAGGGAGTATGAGTGTTTAAAACTCTGAAGGGACAGCGAGAGTAGAAGGAGTCCACGATTAGCCAGGCATGGAGCCAACACAGTAAGCAGACAAGTATGGTGAAGTCCAGTGACAGGACCAACAAAGATGGATTACTGTATCTGTGCAGCTCGACCTTCCCCTGGTACACTTTATTATATTTACTTTGGAGGCAGGGCCTGTCATTCTACTGAAGAACACTTGAACTCTTATTATATACACCGTGTGATGAACACACATTTCTCCTGTAGTGACTGATTTCTCACTTTAGCTGTAATGGCTTGAATATGCAGCCCCAGCCCTGACATCTCCCACTGCTGCAGAGCCATTGATCAGTCGTAATGCTCCACTAAACTGAGGAATTGTGCTGGGACTCCTCATTCACACATAAAGGAAGGACACACACACACACACAAACATACACAGAGGCTTGTGCAGTTTTCTTCATGGGACTTTCCTATTGACTTCCATTCTTTTCTTTCTTTTATCCAATTAATCAAGCTTACCCTGACCAATTACTGCCAGCTGGAACCTAAATTCATTCATCTTGCTTAAACTTAACTCTGCAGTCCTGAAAAAAAGTTGCAGAGTTCCACGTTTTGAGCCCAGAACGTGAGGGAGAGCTCCGTAAATTGAGAAAACCACCCACACCCTTGAGTTGATTTTTGTCCTGTGTAGAAAGAGAAGCCTCTGATAGAAATAGATTGTGCTAATCTGGACTTGTTCCAATCAGGCATGAGGACATGGTTTACCCAGGTCTTGTTAAGCAGCACAATCACTTCTACACAATATTCCCCTCGTCTGTGTGTATTTGTACAGATGTGGACCAGACTCTGTTAGTCCATCTTATTTAGCCACCGTCTGTTTGTGTGAATGCAAACGAGTCTCTCAGTTCTGGTCAGCATTATTGAATATCTAGTGAGTGGCTCCTGAGACAGGAGGAAGCAGATGGTGCTGCTCACCAGAGGAGAGGATTCCTGCTGCAGATCGTGATGAGAAGGAAACACTGGCTTACTTCTGATTACTGCAACAGAATGTTCTGCGCTGCTACTTTAACGTCATCAGGGCACTGATGCCCTATTTAAAGTTCATTTTACCAGTTGTGACAGTTACCCTTCCAGATGTTGTTGTTTCTGTCAGGTTAGGGACTCTCTGATAGTTTTACATGTTTAAATTAATTTATTCACATTTTATAAAATGCAGGAGAAACTCATGTTTCACTAAAGAGTTTCACGTAAAACAGTAAGAACAGAGGTTTCAATGAAGAAATTCTGCAGTGTTGAACTGCCCTGAGATGGGTTTTCCATGATGGATGAAGGAACTGGAGGCTGTAGCAGCGCATGATCAACGCTGAGTTGCACCAGGCCAAAGACAAAACGTGAAGGACGGCTGTGGTGGAAACGGTGGGCCGGGTCAGCTCCCTCTCACCCAGGAGGGTCCAAGCTTAGAGGGCCGGTTTGGGTGAGGTGCAAACATGTGAGAGCCAAACATTCAGCCTGACATTCAATGAACATTAACATTCAATGAAAATTCAGACATTTTTAATTGCAAATCTCGTACTTTTCCTCTCTTTACGTGGAACACAAATATATTTAAACAGCTTTTCTGAAGATCATTCTGCCTTTTATATTTGAAGGCCACATAAATTGAAGAAATGCTGTCTGAGGAGAGTAAGCTTGAACATTACGTATTATTCACTATTTAATGCGGGCTTAACTTTTTTTTTAATCAGTTGCCCTTTTGGAACGTGGTCGGGTGGGGTCACACACACGGGTCAGGCAGTCAGAGGTCTGCAGCCACCTTCGGGTGAAATATGAAACGGGCCTTTGTGACTTTGGACATGCCCGTTCTAAAAGACTAAATGAGTAGGAATGAAGGTGAAGCCTACCAAGCGTAAACCTGTAAGTGCTCTTGGAGATTCCATTACTGCATACCCTGACCCCGTGTGTCCTCGTGTGTTTCTGCTGCATGTAATTGCGGTGATGAGCACACGTGTGTTCTCGTCTCATAATGAAATGCCACCAGCAGGAACAAGCTGCAGGAACAAACAAATGATGTAATAATTTACCTCATGAGTGCTATAATTCATGCTCCTTGTGTGTTTTTCCATGTGTTTGTGTCAGACTCATGAGCTCCATCCTCTTCTAATTAAGGCAGACTGCTCTTTCTATATAATTACTGATTCTGATGTGTGCCTGCAGCACATTCTCTTCCTATCTCTGTTTGCTGCACCAGTCATCCGGCTCCAGGCACACTTACCACCCTGCCATTCTTTGCCATTTCTCTCCGTCCCTCTCTAATTTACTGCATAATTTTCTCTTTCTCCATTCCCCCTTTACTCTTCTACTTCCCTCAGCCCTTTCACCACCCGCTCTGCACATGCACTCTCTCTGAAGTATTAATATCTATCCAGCTGATCATCTCTAAATGCAGTTTGTTTTCCTTCCTTTATCCGCTACACCTCATTTTCCCTTTCTCACTATTTAATTTTCTCCCTCCTGCTCTCTTCCTCTTTTTCAATCTCCAGCCCAACATGCCTCCTTCTCTACTAACCTCCCCACCTACACCCTGCAAGGGACCATGTGGCAGGGTGAGGCAGGGCCAGGCGGGGCGAGTCTGGTTAACAGTCTGGAGGCTGCAGGACAAGCTCTGAGACTTATCTTGTGTGTTTAGGACAGAGTGCTGGAAACCTGGCACCAGCTTGTGATCATATGTTAGTGAAGCTGTCCCTCTGTCTGTTGTCACGTCTTGCTGCCTTTCTCTGTCTCCCCTTACTTCCTCCTGATTGGTTCTTAACACAAATACAATCTCACTTACAGTCCTCGCATTCTTCTTTATGCCCGTCTCCTCGTGCATTTCATCTATTCTTCACACACTTCTATCTTTGCCTGGCTCTCTGCCACTGTTGCCCATCTGGTCTCCCTTCACGCTCCTTGCATCCTCCCCCCTTTTTTTCTCTTCAAGCATGTCACCCGCTACTCTTAGTCCTATCTCTCTTTCCAGCTTTCATGTTAAATAATTTAGATTCTCCAGGGAGATAAGCAAATGTCTTCTTTCTGAGCTCAGCGTGTAATATGTTTATTTGTTCAGCCGGACGTACAGCCAGTCTGCAAAGAACACGGATGGACTCAGACCAGCGGAACATTTGCACCTCTCAAAAGAAATCCCTCCACCTATTCCTCTATTCACTTCCAGTAGCACTATTTAAAATGTCATTATTTAAATGACTCAGCTGCAGGAAAGCTAAGTAGTTTCCTTTTATCCTTTAAGGAAGCAGAGGAAAAGAATCAGGGAGGGTCTGACCAATCTGGACCAGAGACGGACCATGCAAACATCTTCCCTGTAAACCGTATCCGCTAGTTTGGGTTTAGTGGTACTGGATCATAAATGGATAGGCCTGACTCTGTTAACCCATGGAAATAGAAAATAAGAGAAATCATTAAAAAAAAATTATTAAAGGGGAAGAAAGTCTGGTCAGAGCCAGGATCGACAAATGGAGAACACTGGGAACAGTGGTGAACCTTCTACAAAATGACTCCGAGTGCCATGAGGACTCATCCCAAAGGTCACAAAAGAACTCGGAACATGTAAACTCCCCTTCAACTAGGGTCAGAGCTGTGACTTCTTCTAAAGGCTGAAAGGGAAGACGAGGAAAAGATGAAGTCGCAGTGGAGGACAAATATGTCTCAAGTAGTCTGTGCAAATGGATGGAAATATAAGCAGCAGAAGATGAACCTGCAACGTGCAAGCTGTTGCCTCCTCCTCCTTTCTGCCTCCTCGTGCCATTTTGAAACTCCAGCTCAGCGTCATGGATTAAACACAGCGGCCACAAATGGATCAAAGTTAAAAAGGTTTGCATCCACCTAAGTCATCATCTTCTTGGCCAACACGACAGTAAAAGAGAGAGACGTTCTGGTAGAAAAATGTCTCATAAATGACTGTTCCGAGCTCATTCTCATTAATACAAACCCGATAGGCTTGGTTTTCACTTTCTCAAATTTGTGTTTTATTTTTCAATGATTCATGTTTGCTGTGCAGCCAAGTTGAATGTTCAATCATCAACGTGGTTGCCTGGCAACTGCGATTTTTTTCACTCACTCTGGTTTCTTTTCCTCTGAAGAATTCCATGAAGTTGTGGTGATTTTTATGTATGGCGACATGCATTAATGCTAAAGAAAACCAATTCTGAGGGTTTTATCTTGTCAACATTATTCAGAAGAACAACCAGAATCTCCAGGTGGGAGACAATGCAGTCAGATTTAAGCCAATTTTCTTCTCTCTGCTGTGTTTTCTCCTCCTCCTCCTTCATGGAAATCCATCTGTTTCAAAAATGTGTCAGAAATGTCCCCAAACATACAGAGAAACGTGAGATGCACACTACAGCATTAAGAATGACATGATCAGGTTGGGATGAGAAGTAAATGATATCAGGAGAAGTGATGAAGAGAGATGACATTTACCGCAAAATTGCGTGTGCTTTGGGAATCCGGGGTGAAATCCTGGCGCATATTGCCTGATGTTGTGAGGACAGGCTGTCTCCAGGCCTCGTGCTAAATCTGATTACGTCAGACTGTGTGACGCCTTCTGTTCTAAAATGAACAAGCAGAGCATAGCTGATGGCGGTTCTGTACCAATGGTGAGGTTTATATCCATCCAGCTTTTACAACTAGTCTGGGCTGAGTCAGGTAAATTTAAGTTTGAGTCGCGCACACATGCATTAACATGTGGACTCTCTCCGTGGTTATAATGATTTATCGGAGGTGAGATGGCGCCGCTGAGCAGTTGACCTGCTGTCTTACAATCAACTGCTTCCATCCCCATTCAACCTTCACTAATAACTTTCCCATCTGTCCAAAATTGATGTGGGATCACTGTATAGAACCATCTGCCCCCATTTAACCTCAGCGAAACATACTCATTTTGTCAAAATGGTGAAAAGCAACAAGCGCAGCCCGGCAGCACTGAGGCTTATTCAGGAGCAAATCTTAACAGGAATCTCATGAAAGTAGTACTTATTTTTAGCATGTGGGTGTCACTGTGTGTCAAAGGAAGGAAATGAAAAAATATCTCAATGCATCTTAGAGAGCAAAGTCAAAGGTAACTGGATTTGCAGAATTACTGCTGAAGACATTTTTGTCGCTTCAGTCAAATCAGATCTTTTTACTGAGGAGGATTAAAATATGTGAGATAAGCCCCTGAGCATCGTCTCAGTTGTGTAAGTACTTTATTCATCCCAGGCATGGGAAATTAACTTGTTCCAGCAGCATCGTCAGCATTAACATATTTACAATAATGTGCAACATGAGCGTGCAAAAAGTAAAAAAAAAAACACAAACAAAAACAAAACAAATGTGCAACGTTACAAATGTGCAACAAGTACATGAGAATGTGTCACAGGAAAGTACTAAATAGAGCACATCACAGCACGACGGGCTGAGAGTCTCAGTCAGACGGAGCTGTTTTTGGGAGGGTTTTTGCACTGGGCAGGAAAGATTTCCTGTATCTGTCTTTGTGGCAGCGGAGCTGAATCAGTCTGTTTGAGAAGGAGCTCCGCTGCCTGTCCAGTAGCGGGTGGAGAGGCTGGTCGGGGTTATCCAAGATGGATAACAGTTTGTTCAGCATCCTCCTCTCCACCACAGAATGCCGAAGGATCTCAGCTTCCTCAGGAAGTAGAGTCTGCTCATCCCCTTCTTGTACACAGCCTCGGTGTTGGTCTTCCAGTTCAGTTAGCTGTCTATGTCCACGCCCAGGTACTTGTAGTCCTCCACCACCTTCATGACCTCTCCCAGGATGCTCAGGGGCTGTGTGGCCATCTTCTTCTTCCTGAAGTTGATCACCATCTCCCTGGTCTCGGCCACGTTCAGAAGCAGGTGGTTCCTTCCAGACCACCCCACAAAGTCACTCACCAGTGTTCTGTACTCCTCCTCCCGTCCACCACTGATACACCCGACCACTGCAGAGTCATCAGAGAACTTCTGCAGATGGGCCGACTTAGAGTTGTACAGAAAGTCTGAGGTGTACAGGGTGAATGGGAATGGAGACAGCACAGACCCCTGTGGTGCGCCCATGTCACTCACCACCACATCAGACAGAGCAGTGCCAAGACGGACAAACTGCGGCCTGTCTGTCAGGTAGTCAGTAACCCTGGAGACCGTGGGTGAGTCAACCATCATTGTCTGCCGGCAGACAGCTGGCTGACACAGGTCTTCAGTATCTCAGGGCTGATACCATCAGGGCCTGCAGCTTTGCCTTGGTGGAGTCTGCCGTTTCTTCCTGGAGGCTTCAGCTAAATGTGTTCTAAAGCTTCCAGTGTTGTCGTCCCTTCCAAATCAGTCACAACTCTGCATGTGCAGACTCTGTTACTGTACTGTGCATGCACATGTGCATGCTGGCTGCTGCCTCGGTGTTTACTCAGGGGGCTGCCCCTCTGGGTGCACAGAGCCTGGCATTGGTTGCGTGCGCCAGTCAGTAACCCTGGAGACCGTGGGTGAGTCAACCATCATCGTCTGCCGGCTACCCTCAATGCCATGCCCATCACGCTGACCTTAGCCATCCTCTCCTCTTGTCACACACTCTCCAGAGATGGAATACGCATTGGTGGAGACGTGCGACCCCTCCAGGGATGCCAGGACCACACTGCTGTACCACCACTCCCACATGCACGCATCACATTTCTCTCGTGCCCACGTGAATGCACAGAAGTAAACACCGCATATGTCTGCTCAGACATAGGCTGAGCTCACGCTCTCTCGCAGACTCATGCGTCTTATTTGTCCATAAACTCCTCCATCTGTTTGTCTTTTTAGTCCCAATGACACACCGCTGACCATTTAGCGCACATGCAGATCCGTTATGGTGATGTATAATCATAAACACCTGTAATTCTCATATTGACTTGTCAACTCATAAACCTCCTGGATGGACAAGCTCATTAACGCTTATAAGCCCTGACAAAGAAACATAAATCTAGACGTACGTTTTGACTCTATCTTACTTCATTTTCCCGCAGAGATCCATGGAATTTGGTGTGTCAATAGTCATTAAAAGCTCTCTACACATACTGGCATGTCAAACACACACACACACACACACACACACACACACACACACACACACACAGTGGGGATCAGTGAGGAGTGATTGGCGTCCTGAGGCGAGTGTTATGGGTGACATTTCCACTGTATTGTGGCTTTGAGGTCTCCGACAGAGTCTCTGCTGGTTGTATGGACAGTCTGAAGGGGCTGTAAAACGTTTCCTCTGAATTTGCATTTCTACCATCATTGTCTTTTTAATGTGTTTTACTGGATAGAATTATTTTCTTTTAACCAACCGCTTATTCCTAATTAATATCCCAGTGGGGGCTCCTGTGGTCTGTTCCAGTAGCCACCGGGTGAGAGGCTGGATTACTTCCTGGACAGGTTGTGCACACATTTACACCCATGGGCGAGTCTCCAGTCAGCCTAATATACTCCACACACACACACACACACACGAGGGTTTTGTCCTGTCACAACTGTCATGTAAGCCCTACTTCTAATTATGTACACACTTATTTGGAATGTCTGGATTTATGCATAATTATGAGTAAATGCTTCATAGAATAACAAACAAAAGTAAAAATATTCCGTTTAAACACGAATCATTAACCCACCTGATGGATTGAATCATAGTGAAAATTAAAGGGGAAATAAAAGATATGACCAACTTCTGCAGATTCTCTCGACATCTCATTAGGCGGCTCAGTAGTGTGCATGGCCTCTGCTTCCATATTCACTCCCTGATGAGTCTCCTGGGGGGGTCTCCTCCCAGACCTGGATTAGGGTATCACACACCTCCTGGACAGCCTGCGGTGCGACGTGGGGGTGATGGAAGCAACAGCACGTGATATCCAGAGGAACTAAACTGCACTGTGTGCAGTGTCTCCACACCAACACGGTCCTACTGCCAGGTGGCTTGGATGTTGCAGGCAGCAGAACATTCACTGCAGCACCTCCAGACTCTCTCACATCTGCCCTATGTGATCATGTTGAACCTGCTACAGTTTGGGTAGAAACATCTATTGGAGTGTTTGTGCTGTACCACCTTGCACAACGGAGAAGTCTTCAGGTGTGATGCCGTCCATCCTTCTGGATGTACCTGTCACATGGCATATCTTCCACTATCATGACAATGTGAAAACCTTCTGGCCCCAGTTTTGAGAGAGAATTTGTTATATTTTCTAATTAAAATAATATCCAAAGAGTTACACTTGAAAGTAGTCTTCTCTGGGTAGCTAATGTCTCATTTAGCTATGTTCCTAGTCTTGGTAGCAGCTCTTTGAGAGGGTCCTTGGAAAGGAGATGACAGTCAAATGTAGCTGCTGAGTTACGTTCGAAAGATGGATGGAAAAAAAAGGCAAATTTTTGTTTCTGACTTAAATATAAAGTTTACAGCTGTATATAGTAGTACTGCAGATGCAGATACCATTGCAACCACTGTACCCACTCATTTGACGATGGTTCAACTTGTCATGGAGAACTTGACTTTTCCACCTCTTTCTCTCTCTCTCTCTCTTTATCCAGAACAATGTAAATATGCCATTAAATTATTTTTTCCCATCATCCATCACACAGGACACACTGAGAGGCCTGAGTGCTGAACTCTGTGTGTGTGTGTGTGTTTGTGAGAGAGCGAGAGATGCAGTGAACCATCACCGTGTTTGCACAGATTGAAAAATCAGGCACAGGAAAACAGGAGCTGAAAGAGGCTGCCCGTGCAGTTCACATCATCGTGCATTCAAACTATTGTGCACAGGCTTTAGCTGCTCGGTGGGTGGCGTGTACTCACACTCGACTGACACACGTCAGTGTGTGTTTGTGACAAGTATTTGAATACATATAAACCACAAACGTGCATTTGCCAAAAGACACTGAAAGATTCATCCACATTTGAATGCCGATATTTACTACTTGTTTGGGCTTTAAAAACACACACATCTAAAAACAGTAGCGCGTGTGTGTGTGTTGTGTGGTCTGCTGTCGGTGATGGATGGTGTATTCATGAAGCCCCTTTCGGTGGTCTGAATCAAGGTCTGAAGGCATCATCCAGTCAGGCTGAGGGAGGGACAGGTGGATCAAAGGCCAACGGAGGCAAAGACAGGGGGATGATGGATGGCTGGGGGATTGGAAAAGATTGCAGGATGGAGGGACTTAGCCATGGAAAGAACAAGTTGGAGGGTGGGAGAGAATGAGAGAAACATGGCCACTTACATGGAGGGAAGGTCACAGTCAGCAGGGAGTGTTGGAGTCCTGCTGAGCCAGAGACATGCAGTAGTGCACGGGAACACAGACACACAACCACGCACACACACAAGCACATCCTTGTGCTTCTATCTTTGTGAGGGCTAGGTGTAATGTATTAGCCGACCCTATACCCTAACCATCCTAACTAACCCCCAACCTAAACCTAAACCCCATCGCTCCTCCTCTCATTCATAGCATCCTCCGCCGTGTGCACGAACACACAAGCCAGAAACGTGTGCACGTGCATGTGCACGAGAGGCAAATATGTCTAAGTCTGATATATTGTGCTTCCAGTTAATGGACAGTCACAATCCACACATGCCCGCATTGTCACATTTCCATTTCCTGTTTATGTAAACAGGAAATGGAAATGCTATTTCATCCAGCTGGCCTCATCAGTGCTGCGATGTTGCTGCGATTTGGCAAGAGGATAAATCTTTTCTTAGTTTATGAGGCAACAATTGTGCACCAGTAAGTGATGGCAGAGCGGCTGGAGAGCTATTAGAAGGAAAGACAGATGGGTAAAGGAGGGACAGACGGCAACAATGAGCAGACTGGCCGCTGAATGGCGAGATGAATGCGAAGACGGGAAAGACATGTTTGTGAGGCTGGAAGGTACAGCCGCAAACGCGAGGCATGACGATGGGCTGGAGAAAGAATGTTGTAGGTGTCCTGATTTCTTTCTTTTCACTATAGACTAGTGTAAACACTATCTAGACTGGACCACTTTTACGTTGTTACATTCCAGACAATCATATCTATAAGTATGTTTTCAGGATTATGCTTCAAATCATCTTTAAATTTGCCACTTTGCAGATATTTTTGCGGAGGCTTCAGCTGACAGGGTCCCTCGTGCTATCTGAGACACAGAAGGTGCCCTTTACTATTTCTCCTCTGATACCTGTCTGCTTTTTTTCAGGCCTTCAGGCAGCAAATGATATTAAATTAGTTCCAAAACTGATTTAAAAAGTCACACTTTTGTTTTGAAGAGACAAATAAATGTGGATTTTTTGTGGAATTAAAGCAGATGGTGTGAATTCTCAAACATCTCTGCAGTTTTTCATCTTTGCTGTCTGACTGGTGCCTGTCAGATCTTCATCTACTGTCACTGTTCCTTTAAATGCAAATGACTCCAGCAGACAGTGGAATCAAGTCTCCAGGTTTCTCAAAAATAGGTCTTAAAGATGAATTTAATGTCAGCTCTTATAATATAATTGGCACTGCTGCGCTTGCTGAACTAATTGCATCTTTACTGGTTTTATATATTTTTTTATATCTCCAATGGTTCTGCCTTCTACCCTCAGGGACTAGTAATTTTGAGAATGAAACGGTTCGTTTAAGTGGAATTAAGGAGCAAACTCTCTTTGTAATAAATAATGATTTTTAGAATGAGTCTGCCAGGCAGATGCTTTTCAGTGATGGCCAAGCTGCTTGACTGTCATGGAGGCGATGTCCTCCACCAGGACGGGACAAACCCACCTGGCCTCTGGGGTTGCCTGACGGGACAGTGATGATAGCTCTAATACAGTCTTTGCTGATCTGCATAAATCCATCTTCCAGCGCAGCTTAGCCTGCAGTTCTCAGTGAAATGAACTTATTGATGAGTCTAATGGCTGCATTCCAGCTATAACCCTGTCTCAGTCTGGGTCTCTGTGTTTACATTTATCAAATATTATAGATTTTTCGTCTTTGCACACTTGCATAAATGCTAAAAAAAAAAAAAAAAAAAAAAAAGCTGTCCTTTTAGCCGCTGAGTGTTAAGTTAAAATCTATCAAACATTAGATTTAAGTTGAAGTTATTTCAATGACCCCATTTAGTTCCTTTTATGCTTTTTGACACATTTTTACAGGCGTTTGATTTCTTTATGGTTTAAATAATCCACAACAGTCTCGATAAAACAAGGTCAGATAGTCAAGGACATAGACACAAACCTCCAGAAGGAAGGAAGCCCTGCAGGTTGTGGCAAATGTGTAATGTGCCATTTTAATACATCAGTTGTAGCTGACATTTTACAGTAAGCCCTTCCTCTTTTTTACTGTTCTGGGATTCCATAGCTTCCAGCTTTTCTGGGTTCATACTTCTGTTAATGGTGCAACACGATGGGCTGGGGCGAAACTAAACTCAGACCTGGAGACAAAGAGGTAGCCTCCAAATGCAAGTGAGGGGAAATTATCAGTTCAGATAAGGTGGGACAAAATCAGCATCCATCATAGCTCCTCACACGGAAACTTCCAGTCCATATTAAGGCCGTACAAGCAGTCAGAATAAAACAAACCCAAATATGTAATGTTGTGAAAAATACATTGTTTACAAGGAGGTAATAAAAAAATAAAGGTGGTAAAATGTTTTCAAAGTCAAATTTGTGCCCTTGGTGGTTGCTAATTTTGCTAAAAGCATGCTGTCTTCAGCAGATACATGTGTCAAAGAGCAGACAGCTTGAGTGTGGTGTTTGTGTGTATTCGTGTGTGTCTTGAGGGAGCCGTTTTTTTGCGACAGTCCCCTCCATCTGTGTGCTTGGTGCTATGGTTCCCCAGAGGCCCTTACATACTCTCTTATGGAACCTCCGAAGCCTCCACCTGTAAACACCAGCATCAATAATCTGTCTTTCTGTTTCTCTCTCTCTCTCCGCTGCCTGACTGTTGTTTATGTGCCTGTAAAATTCAATTAGGCTGCAGGGGAGTGGGCTGGCCGCCATTACGGCCTGCCAGGGTGACATTTCATTTGCAATGAATCATGGGCCAGAGAAAGACCCGGCCGGAGAGCAGAAACACTCCTTTCTTCCTGCTCAATCTTTGCTCAGTTATTTAACACGCTTTCTATCTGCATAAACACTCCTCCTCATACATTTCTCATTCAAGTGGTTTTGTAAACCTCATTTGTGATGACCGTCTTCTCCTCATGATGCTGCCACTGCATGTTCACCAAGTTGATAGGAGTTGCTGGACAGCTCTTCTGCTGTCCTGTTGTGCTCCTTTACATTCTGTTCCTTTCAAAGTTGGCAAAAGCTTTCAGTTTTGAAGAGGCATCCCCATGCTGTGTGAGAACAGTGCGAGGTTCTTGTCAGAAGAAGTTTTACAAGGCCAGCTGGGCCCTGGGACGTTAAACAGAACAAAAAATAAATAGCCTTCTTCATGAGATTATAGGTCAGACAAGAGTTTCCTCACTGAATAATGTTCCTTCTTCTGCAAAAAGCTAACAAAGGCATTATTCATAAGACCGCAGAGATAATTACGCTGTTGTAAACAGAGCAGAGAACAAATGGGCTGGCGTTGAGAAAGATCTGTACTCTGATGATCTTAATTAACTGCCTCTGATTACACAGCCAAGGAATTCTACATAAATCAGAGATGAACTGAAGAATCTCAGGCCATGCTACCCTCGCCGAGGAGATATATGTCTCACCTTTGGAGGTGTGCTGCTGAAAATATGGCTTTAGTCCGGCAGCTTTAACTTCGTTTTTTTTTTTTTTTTTTTTTTTTTTTCAGAAATTCTGCACTGAAGTTATTTTGGGCTTGGGAAAGACCCCAGATTGCATAAATCGGTTTGTTTTTGGCATAAAAAATTTTACAATTGCCATCTAGTTGGCATCATGTTTTACTTGTCATGTTGCATGTGCCCAGAGTTAAAATAAACATGTTCTATGCTAAATAGAATCTGAAGATATACTAGGCTTAGGGTTAAGGTGTTAGTTGGGATGGTTAGGGTTTGGGTTAGGGACTGGTTTAATACATGATGCCTATTTTAGTCCTCACAAACATAAAAGCTTGAGTGAGTGGTGGTTTTGACAGATTATTTTTCATTGGATTAGTGACAGGCCTCCTCAGATAATATGTCCTTTTAATCTCCTGATGCTGTTGCGGATACTGAGATTGCTCTGTGGACCTTTGTGTGCACTTTGGTTGAATTATGAATCACAGGTGCGTTTTCTGTTCGGATGAGTTCTGTACTTAGAAGATGTAAAACTCCTTTCTGAACATTAATCTGGCTATAAAACTGTCCAGTATTCCATTTACCAGCCATGTGATAGTCATGTGACGGAGGCATAGGTGGAGGCCGGGCCACATGGAGGCGTGATGCATTCAGGTTCTGCAGGAGAGAGCTGATAGTGACCTTCAGGTGTCAGCATTTGCATGTTATCATGCTGCTGGCGCACATGTGCTTGTGAACTCCAGAAGCTCATTTCATATTCTGCTGGAGATTTTCAGAGCAGATTGCTTTAAAAAAGCAGTTATCGCTGTAATGCACAAACACACATCAGTTCCATCAGGGTGTCTTTCATACTCAACATGTGACATGACCACAGTGAGTCCGCCAACACTCACCGTTCAGGGATGAGCCCCGTAGGGAAGGTGATCTTTGTTTAAATCCAGTTGATGTGGTTTATTCCAAGCAGGGGAGGAGAGGAACAGTGGGGTGATGGGATGGGATGATGGTAAAAGTAAAGTGATGGGAGATAAATGGGATGCAGGGAAATGTTACCCGTCTCTGAAAAGGCCATGAACCTAGAAGGAGAGGACTGTAAATGAAAGATAAAGGAGCTTCCTAAAGGAGAAGATGGCACATAGCTGTGTGTTTGTGACTGTCTGACATCTTCATACTCTGTGTTTGCTTGTTAACTGTTATAAATAATAACTCCGGGGACAGAACTCCTCTATCTTTCATACCTTAAATATTGCTTTACACTTTAATGACTAACATCAATGCATGCATGCTGTACAGTAATAACACTAATAGATACTAATTTCCATTTATAGTCCAGACAGTTTGATACACTGTAGTATAATAGAACATTATACTTTCAGTCCATATATCTATAAATTAGAGACAATAAAAATGCAACACGGTACTTAAGTTGAAAAAATATTGCCCCTAACAAACTAGTCACAGTTAATTATTAATGTAGGTAATAATGAAAGTTTTCTTTGGTTCGGTTTTCGAGTTGAAATGTACAGTAGATGCTAATGCTAAAATACTAGGGTTTCATTAAAAACACATACAGAGGTGTGTGCAATGTTTCATTTAAATTACATCCATGCCCTTAAAAATCAACATTCATGTGAATTATAGAAGGAGATAATATGATAACATTGTTCCAGTTTGAGTGATGGATCGAAACCCCCGCGTTTATGTTTGAACTCTGAAGTACTGTGTAAAGTTTGAGTTTCTCTCTGTGTGCACGGCAGTGGTGTGTCAGTATGATTTGGATTGCTTCAGGCTGTTACTTTCACCTGCAGGATTATTTTTTCATGCAGATCCTCTTTAGCTCCAGTGTGACAAACTCAGCGTGTTCTCCAGCTTCGCCATTCTGCATGGTCAAACTGCATTACCAAGATAATTCCTATTACCCCACCACCCTGACGGTTCTTCCTCTTGGGTCCCCTCTCGACTTTGTTACAACATGTCTTGCGCTGACTCGCACGCCTGCCCTCGGTGTCCTCGATGTTCTCCTTCATCCTTCAGACAGTCTTTCTCAACAGCTCAAAAGTTTTATACCCGCTGAAGAGAATGGATCGATCCATCTGAGACCTCCCACCAGCGCCCTTAACTGCTGGGCCAGCCCATTAAACCCTGCAAGGAGGGGGGGGGTTCACTCCTCTTTCCCCTTGATTTGTCCTCCTTTGCTTCCCTGCCACCTTCTCTTTCCCACAATCCTTTTCACTGATATTCTGGTCGTGGCTAATTCTGACTTGCTTTGCTTAGGCCGTCTCATTCTCACTGATCAATACCTTTTCTCTGTCTTTTCACCTCACTTGTCTGGTCTTCTCCAATGTCCCTGTCCTTCAGCTCTGGTCTAGCCATTCTTGGTGTGTTTTTGGCCTCTGCTGCCTCTCACACTTTGCTGCCTCTCACGGGGGGAACGTTCCAATTAGCGGATGGGCACAGGAAGCTTCGGTTGCCAGCTGCTGTGTCTCTGTAGGATAACAAAATAAAAGCAAAAGTAAAAAGCTGAAGTTTAGCGGGTAAGGGTACATCCTGTGTGGTCATATTCAACACCACGACCCAGAAAAGCCCACCCCCCGATGGGCTAAATCAATACTCGCTGTGAAAACAGCAATAACCCCTGGTGCAGAACCTCTTATTTCTTTACCGCTTTCACTCGCATGCGTGCTCTTTCTGTGTGTCTTGGACATCATTTTTTTTAGTTATTAGAGTTTGGCTTGATTTTTGGTACCATCTTTAAGGTTCCAAAGGTCCTGGCACATCGTGCTTGTACGTTTAATGTCGTCATTCTTGCCAAATGCATTTCATTGTTAGGGTGTTGCTCCACTTCTATAAATATGCATATTATTTTGACAACAAGAGCATCCTATTTAACTACAATTTGATGTCTCCACATTTGAACGCTACCATTTAATACTAACTTTTTAATACTAACTATTCTCTTGAGCTGTGCAAACGCATGTCCACAGTTGGAAGGACAAAGCAGATTTATAGAATGTATGAATGTATAACCACCTCTGTAAACAGACCCTGTAGATTTTGAGAATAGGGGGGTCTCTGGTGCTGACTGGCTCTTCTGCAAACATTAACCTCTTTCCACGCATCTCTTCAAACTACAACTTCCACAATGCACAAACTCACGTTGTCTGTACATGAACTGTTTGCTACCTTCCATCCTGGTCATCCGCACCTTTAACAGACGAGCGTTTTTCAGCTTTCTCTATCTTTTGGTGCATTCCTGGCATTGTGGGATTTCTGTTTTAGAGCATTGAATCCCGCTGCTCTGCCCCCTGAAGCCACATTAGTCACTTTGTCATTTGTCATTCACGGCTGGATGCTTGTAGTGTGTGTCTTTTCATCCACATGTTGTGTTGGACACATCACAGCTGCAGCCCTCAATTTTGGCCTCATTACTTTACACTTCACCCATCTAACCTCTTCTCCAGCTCCGCATAATCTCCTTTTCCCCAGCATCCCCTCATGACTTTGCTTCAGTTCCTGAACCTGTCCAGTTCTACAGCCAGACCTTTCCTCCCTTGTGAGACGTTTCTTGCAGTATCTGCAATGCAGGTGACCTTCGCTGCCCCTGGGTTTGCAATGGAGAGAAAAATGCTGAGAATCCTCGAGGAAAGCAAACAAAATAAAGGACTGAAAAGGTGCACAAAGTAAGAGTTATTGTTGTCTATTAAAATGCTGTTTTAAAATTTGAAGACATTGTAAATAAAAGACAGCTGCAGCTCTTGCAATTATCACTCGGGCAGAAAATCAATCTCAAAACTTAGAGAGAATGTAAATTATAGTCCATCAAATGCACACACACACACACACACACACACACACACACACTCGATAAGTGCAGTAAGCTAGATCAGACTATCAACTTTCTACCTTGTAGATGTGAGACAGCTGGGCTAACTCAGCCAAACACTTCCATTCTCCTCCCCTACTCCTCAGTCTTTGTCATCCCATAGTTTCCTGTCTGGTTTTTTCTTTTTTTAAGACATCACTTATTCATCACAGCTCTAACCCCCTTTGCCCCCAAACCAGAATAGATGCCATATTTAATTCATCGCAGTGTCTCTGTGAGCTTAGGTAGCATTTATTGTGTGAGCATTAAAATGAGATAAGTGTGTGTGTGTGTGTGTGTGTGTGTGCTGCTTCCGGCTGCCAGGAGCGGAAGAGGGGTATCACGGGGGGAGATCTAATAGAGACAGCAAGAAGGAGGCCTTGGCAACACTAAAGAGCAGATTCCCTGGTGTACACAACATAGATCTCCTCCTATACATGAAGCTGTCCTGAGGCAGAGATGCAAAAAACAAAGGCTTTCCTATCAACGTGCATGTTCCCGCTATGCCTCATGCGTGCTGCAGATTAGCATTCACACATACACAGGGTACCACCCAAAGATGAGCGTTGTGGCTGTCATGCTCTCTTCCTCTCTCTGTTAGGGAACTGTTCCCAGGTAAACACCATCATGAACCTTCTGTGCATGGGCATGATTTGATCAAATTTGTTTTTTTTCCATCAATCACATGTGCTGAAACTGAGTGACTGCTTGATACGACACCACGTGCTGATGATGACGATCATTTAGGATGAAGTTGATGTCTGCCTCCCTCAAACTCTCCGTCCAATGACGGTCAGCTAAAGTCCTAGCTAAAATCTTGATTATAGCCTCATAGGAGCATGTGGTGAGTTTATGTTGGCCCTGCTTCCTGCTACATATAAGCAGTGATAAACACACGATGTCACCAGGTTAATGAGGTCAGAGCTTGTTGCTTTTCTCCATCAGTGCCATCATCATTCCTGCTGCGAGCCTCCATTAGACAACAACTGGAAATCTGGACTGGTCAGTTTCTAAATGACTAAGAAATAAGGGCCCAGTACAGGAGACATCAGCTTGCATGTATGGTTACGTTTGATTTGGCTGCGTGCACGTGTGCCTTATAGACCATGCTAAATGTGTCTGGGATGTGAGCCGCGTCCTATGACTGCTCCGTCCGTCCGTCCGTCCGTCTCTCCTCTCTCAGATCAACACATCACTGATAAGGCGTGAAGATGGCGGTCTGAGTCAAGGACACTCGTTCCTCTCGCCCTCTTCCTTCTGCCGCCGTATAGATTTCTGTCTTCCTTTCTTGTTCTTGCTTGGTGTGTAATCTTTGTCCTTGTCAACTCCCATCTGTCATCTTTTGATCTGTCTCTCTGTTTTCATTGTCTCACTCTCTCCTGCGTTTATCTTCTCTGGCATTAGGAAACCATGTCCCTTTTTCCAATGGGAGGTTTTCCTCTCATTTTACTTTCTTCTGTTAACTGTCATACTGTAAAAGATGAAATGTAGTGATCCATTTTCAGTTTATTAGCAACCATAAAAAAGTATCTAATGGATTTTTTCACTTTTTCTGCTGCCTCCTCCTTGCCTGTGATATTTTTTTCCAACCTTTCCAGGACCTGAAGAAATGATGCTGCTCTAGTCTTTGTTTATAGAGAGGGTGTGTTTGAGGGAATTAGACAGGTTAAAGGTCTGTCACATCCACTAGTATAGCTGAAAGGCATAGAGGGTACAGTCAGCCTTTGCTTACCGTGTTGGGCAGAGGATTAACTGGGTGATGTGTGTGTGTGTGTGTGTGTGTGTGTGTGCGCGCACGCGCGCACGCTTCATTCCTCAACTGCGGTTGTGTTTGTCCTCGGTTGGTGAGTTTGAAGTGCGTTTTCTCCCACAGAGCGAGTCGAGCCCCCTGCTGCTCCTGACTGAAATGGTGTCTTTTAATTGTGCAGGCCCTCCCCACGCCTCCACCCCCACCCTCCTCCTTCGCCAGCGTAACAAATGTACATCTGTCCACAGCGTGCACTCGAAATAAACCCTGTCCTTGTGTGTATTTTGTGATAAAACCAGACAGGACAGATGAAAGCGAGCGACATGAGGGCCCATGTAGGACTCTGAGGGAGCGGGGCTGGGGACCAGCAACGCTTGGGGAGTCTTGTCTGATTTTTCAGCAGCTGTCAGACTGTGAAATGTCTTTCTGAGGCAGAGCTGACCAAGCTGGTCTCAATTGCAGTAATTTTGAGCAAAAGACGACAAAAGATGATTATTTACATAATGCAACATTTACTGGCTGTTTATCAGATTTATTCCTAATGTCGGATGACTCTTTTCTAGTAAAGCGCATAAATCTGATGTTTAGCACTTCATACGAGCCAAACTCCAGATGATGCACCGTTAAATGGTCATAATTGATGATGCCTTCACGAGTTAAAACAACTGGATTTTCCAAGAACAGATGAGCTGCAGATAAAAACTCCGAGACTGAAAAAAGATGAAAGCAGAGTATCAGGTTATGTGTTTTTATAAATCAGAGAAAATATCTGTTTAAAAGCCTAACATGCGCCTTCATCCAAATGTCCTAATTTGTTAGCATGTAAAAGAATGGTTTAGCAGGGTTCTGCAACCTTATTATCGTATTACAGTGACAAAGAGACTCGTCTCGTCCTCAGACCACTTGTCAGCCACGGGCTTTATCTTTGCCTCTCCTCCCTTCTCTCTCCTTTAGCTCATTTTTCCTTCATTCTGTCTTTTTTGGGGTGCCTGCAGCTCTTCCTCTGGATCAGATCGGACTTGTCACGAGGACAGAGTAATCCCTCCATTACAAGTAACCTGACTTATGTGTGTTGAAGTTCATTTCTCTGGGGCTGTGGCCTGCGCTGAATTATTCATGAGCTGTGTTTATTACATCTCTTGTATTTCTGCGCTTGCTCGTTCGCCGGCTGCAATCGCTGCACTGCCCCACCAGCGTTCAACACTCCCGTCCTTGTCTGACCCGCTGCTGGGCGCTAACTTGCAATTTGATTCCCACCACGTCAGCGTGTTTCATGTTCAGTTTATGGGCACATATACAGACGTGGTGTGTGTGTTTGTGTGTGTGTTTTTGTGTGTGTTTGGGAAGGGGAATCTTTGTCTCTCTCTGTGTGACTAAATGTAACAGACAGATGTGTCAGCAGGGGGCCGAACTAACTACAACTCTGCTTCAACTCACAGAGTGACATTAATGTAAAGCAGACACACAGTCGACACTGAGATTCTGCGGTGCAGATTCTCAAATAGCATCTCATATTTCACCAAGTGGTTGCATAAAAGTCTGCTTGAACATCACTTCTCTTCTAACCTCGCTGAAGATTTATGAAGACTTGAATATCGCAGTTGGCTGAGGTGGATTATAGATTGTTGGTCACGGTTCAGTCTTGGCCTCTTTTCTATCCTTGTAGAAATCATTTTTTCCCGACATAATCCTGAAAACACGGTGGTGTGTGTGTGTGTGTGTGTGTGTGTGTGTGTGTGTGTGTGTGTGTGTGTGTGTGCGCGCACGGGTGGAGCAGTTTTTTTAGAACACAGTATGTGTCACACCAAGTGTCACATTAATACATAAAAACCTTATTTTGAGGGCTATTTAAACCCACTTTTAGAGTGCAAACTATAGGATTGGGATGTGTCGTAGAATCAACGGCCCGTACGCTTCCAAAACAGTTAAGATGACAGATTTCTGATGCCAATTTGCACAACCGAGGGCTCCAACGTTGATTTAAAAAAAACAAAACAAAACAAAAAAAAACCTCTTTTATCCAGTGCTGCTCTACCTTGGATCAGAGTAGAAGAGGGTCAAGAAAAATATAAGATTTTTAAATCTTCTGATACCATCTGACTTAAATTAAAGCTGGAAATGAGCGGCTTGGCAGAGGTCTGTGCTCCCCCAGTGCTTTTCTAGGTATCAAAAGTTTGAGTAACCAAAGAATAAAAACATCATCATGTGTGCGTGTGTGTGTGTGTGAGAGAGACGTCTGCTGTGTGTGTGTGTGACGTCTGCTGTTGCTAATCTGTAGCGACCTTCAGTCAAATACAATCAAGTGTGAATTCTCTAGATCTCCTTCAGCTGCTGCTGCGGCTCCACCCGTCTGCGTTAATGCTGAAACTGTCGTAAACTAGCAAACAAACAAAACGCAGGTACTTTGATTTAGGATGGAGGAGATTTATTTAGATTTATTTCCTTTTCATAAATCCTGCATAAAGCAGCATGTACTCTGTGTCCAGATCTGACCACTTCCTGGCTCAATTGTCCCAGCGTTGAGCAGAAAAGTCTGCATCTCAATCTCTTATTGATTCCCGTGTGTCTTTGTGTGGAGTGTGTGTGTGCGTGTGCGTGTGTCCAACTCTGACCTCATACCTCTAGCCAGGCAACAAAAAGACTAATTAGATTTGTCAGCACCCAGCTCCCCCTGCCAACTGTTGTCTTAGCAACCTTTGTTTACCCTCTCATTTCAAGATCAATCACAATGGAAGGCTCTATCCCAGCTTCTCCTTCAGCAGTCCCCCACGGCTCCCCTCGCTCCCGGTACCACCCACAAGCAGCCAATCAGTCAGGTATAAATAAAAATGGGAATTGATGGAGGAGTGTACGGACTTTGTCACTTATTGACCGCTGCGCGTTGTCTCTCAGCACGCTGCGTGTTTTTTTTTTTTTTTGTGTCACTGCATTTTTGTACGTGTCGCTGTTAAAGGAGCAAATGAGATTTTGCAGCAGCTCCTGAATTAACTCTGCGACTACAAATTCCTTTGTATTCCTCTAATGGGATTTGCTGTGATTTTCACTTATTTATGCACGTCAGACTGAAGGGCAACAAGAAGAGTCCAGACTTTGTCAGTTTAAACCAACAAACAATAAAGAAAAGAGAAAGTAAAAACTAAATTCAGACAAAAGTGGTACATTTGGTGGATCCATTTGTTTCAGTACTACTCAGCAGGCTTCAGCCATTTAGCTTTGTTATGAGTTCAGGGACATTTTAGAGTCATTAGGTCCCCTTCTTGGCCAATTGTACAGTTGTGTGGACAATATTGGCAATTCAACAAGTATCATGAGAAAAGACAAGAATGAGAACTCTTCTCTGACCGTCTTTTCCCAACACGTGTTCAACTTCAATCCAAACTGAGCAGAGGTAAATATTTAGGTACACAGAGTAGCAGCGCTGGACAGTTCTGCAAAGCTAATGTACTAAATCCAATTTGCAACTCCAGTTAACAACTTTTAACATAGCAGCAACAGTTAGGAAATGCATTCATTTAATAAAATCCAGTGGAACAGCAACAAACAACTGTTAAAAGCTGTTTAATCATGTATAACTAAAGATTATGCATGTGTTTACACCGCAGGCGTGTGTGTGTGTGTTTGAAAAGTTGGACTCTAATCAGAATATGCTTCCTCTAATCAGCACACATCCGTCTCATTGTGTAAAGTAATTTGCTGTAACATGTTCTGCTAGCAGCACCACCGATGCTAATTGTTGGCGTTTGTGGCTAATTCTCTTTACAGACTGTGATTTTGTCATCTGTAAAACACGAGGGAAAGTATTTGTTTCCTTCCTCATGTCCATCAGTGGAACAGAAGCTGTACCTTTGTGTACTTACAATGGATGGAAAGTTTGAATTTCTCATCACATAAAGACAAAGCCTGAGCTTGCAGGACAGTGAGTTTTACTCCGTAATCTTGCTAGTTTTAAGATGAGATGTCTATTGGAACACATTCCCGTGGTGCCCACGCAGAAGACCAACTGTTTGCGGTGAGGTAAGCTGTATTTTGTTGAAAGTTGTGGAATTCTTCTGAGGTGTAAAGTTCCATCCTCTGAAAGTTGACACATGGACACATTCTGCCTCTTTATGGTGACGCACATATTGCAGAAATCTCTAAAGTCCAACTGAGCTGACACCACATCTCCGAAAGCATTATGAGTGTGCGTGGTGTGTGTGCATGTGTAAGTGGACTTGGGCGTGCATGTGACGCCGAGGCTTTCTCCTGTCTTGCCAGTGTCACTTCCTCTGTAATAAACTGTCAGTGTTTAATGGGCCCAGCTGGAACTGTCAGAAGAGTCTGGAGTGCCTGAGAATATCTGCATGTAGTTACATAAAATCAAAATGAAAAATTGTGTTTAAGGAAATAAAAACAACTAAATGTTTATTCATGACAGAGCCTTTAATGTGTGCTTAAAAATGAGGTGCATGGAAATTCCAAGTTGAGATACTCGGCACTAATAAAATGAGCAGAATGATTGAATTTCAAACCTGAAATAATCATGATCCCAGTGTTATAAAGAGCTAAGATCAAAGTATAATTATCCTAATTAATTAGATTATTTTTTCTCTTATCCAGATCTTCTCCAGCCGTTTGCTCCATCTATGCTGTGGTTTGTGGACACTTTGTCTTCATTTAAGAACATATTTCCTATTTTTTTTTCTGTAGATCTTTCTTTTTCTACACAGCAAAGCTTTTATTGTTACGAGTCTGTCCGTCAGCAGGCCATTTGCTCCTGGTTTGTGTGAAGTCATGAGCTGATTACACATTATGGATCACAGCATTAATCAGGCCGCGTGCACACGAAAGAGCGCGATGATTGAGTTATGTGTGGGTGGCTGCATTTGTATATAAATGGCAACTGCTGAGGTCTAAAAAGTCAGATTTTATTGACCCTAATTCCCTGAGGAAAACTTTCTCAAACATGACATTTTCTGTTTTTTGTTTTTTTTTTACATTTAAAAATAACTCTGTTATGTCACAGGATTTAGCTTCGCTCAGACCTTCGGCCCATTTATTCAACTAAGCTGTTTTTCTTCCACCCTAGCAGGGACCAAACTTGACCTTCATGTTAATTCTGTCCTTGCAGTAGCTGCACTTGTCTCAGCGTCTCGGCTGTCACTGCTAACTGGGGAGAAAAACCAAAGGAGGGGGTGTAAAATGCCTTATTCCCTGCATGCGGAACACTATCCCTCCATCCCCTCCCCCTCTCTTTTTTACTGTGCCCTTCATCCCTGTGTGTCCCGAGCAGCTCCACACATTTGAACTTGTTGGTGAGACGGTGTCCAGACAGGCTCCATTCCCTCCGGTCATGTTGTAGCCTTGTTGCATCAAGTTGAGACAGTGTGTGTATCTGTGTCCCTCAGCGACCCGCGTCAGCTTGTTCAAACATTCAGCTTCCAGTCACACAACTGTCACTCTCCGAGTCTTTTTCCTTTTTTCACTCTGAGCCGCCTCACAGCCGTCGGTCGGCACCGTAAAAATGTAGTACTAATATTTTATTTACCTTTACAGTTGAAACTTTAATATAACAATTTCAAAGGAATAAATGCTAAAACTGAACTAAGTTGTGTCTAAGAGCCAAATAATCACAGTAGTGACAAAAGTAAGAGTCAGAAACCAAATAAGAGTTTGCTAGTAATTAAAGTAACCCGTAAACTGAACAACGCTAGACACTAATATCGTACGTATCTCTATATATTAGCAACGATACTTTAACCAATGTGTGCGGCCACCACGGCAACAGCAATTCTCTGTCAACATCGTGAAGTCGGTGACGTCGCATCACACCATGAACAGACTGACGGATGAGCCCAGCGGAAAAGTTCAGTTTGCTAATTACTGATGTAAAGTTTAATCGGATATGTCTGACTTTAACGGTGCATTGAGTGTGGCTTTCAACTGCATTCTGGCCGTGCACATCAAATATTAAGGTCAACTGATGCTACACACAACGGAAAATGAGGACGGAAGAGTCCACAGTCAAGATGGGATTATGGTACGGAGTCGATACAACTCACAACTTTTCCTGAGTTTCCATGATACTGAATTTATTAAGGTGCAAAACACCTCCCTGCAAGACTTGGATGCAAGTTGGTGTCAGGTTGATATCAGACAGACAGCAAAATCTGTACTTTTGGATTATTTGTGGAAATCCTGATGATCCCAGAATGAAATGGTAGTGGGTGTTTCTGCTTCTGGGTTTCTAGATGGGTTCTCGTGTGTGTGTGTGTGTGTGTGTGTGTGTGTGTGTGTGTGTGTGTGTGTGTGTGTGCGTGCGTGCATGCATGCTCGGATGTTTTCATTTTCCAACTCGGATCATAATCCGCCCCCTCACTGACTCCGGCGATCCCCCTCAGTTCTTCCTTTCTTTCCTCAAGCTACAGAGATAGTGAGAAGTAGTAATGGAGAGAGTGGTGGGAGGAAAGAGAATGAGCGGGACAAACATGTTGGAGGGGACGCATGGATGGATGAGAAGAGTGGGTGGATGAGGTCAGAAGAGAGCAGTGCAGATCAGAGGGTGGGGTGGAGGGAGGTTGAAGGCTCCAATCCACAGGGCAAGGCATTTTGGCAAGCAGCCCCTGAACTGGCCCACAACAGACGCCAGCAGTGACCCGTCCAGCCCTGCCAGGAAGCAATCAGAGTTTCTTCACTTCCAATAAAATCTTCCTCGCTCACTCTCTCCACACATCCTCCCCAACTTTGTTCCTTTTCCTAACATTCTTCACTCTCTCTCTCTCTCTCTCTCGCTCTGTCCTTTTCGTCATTAATCCAGACATTAAAATCCACGTGTGTGGTTTGCTGTTCAGTCGTATCTTAACTGTTGAGACAAATTCCACTAATCCCTGCATGTTTTAAGCACTTTTGCAATGTTTTCTACGTCACACAGAACACTTTAACCAGTTCTCACGTTTTTATCAGGTTATTTGCTCCTACAGTGTTTTGGGGAAAAAAGCCATTAAATAATCGCAACACAAAACAGGTGTTTTAGACCACAAAGGTCTCGAAAAAAGGAAAACAATGAAACTAAAGGAAAGTATTGAATCAGGTGTATTGTCCTGATGGGGAAATGCTGATTTAGTCCGTGCATGAGCTCTAATAATGTGTGAGTCCCTGAGTCAACCCGCTGATGTACCAAAGGCAGGATGGTGACAAGGACGTGGTACAGAAAGGGACGATTGTAGAACTAAAGTAAGGGAGCGAGGGAAGAGAAAGAATCAATAGAGTCACAAAGAGTCAAAACAGTGATTACAACTGTTTCAGACATGCTCAGTCGCCCATGCAGAAGCTTCTGCTGTCACACACTCGGTGGCACAACTGCATCACCAAAAAAGCTCTTCCTGAGCTCAGAGAAGCAGCTCCAGGTGTTTAAGGAGAGTTCTGTTCACCAATCCCTGACCCGCTATCTTCTGTAGCTGGTCTGTCCTCTTTTAGGTATTTTACTGACATTATTGTGAAGATCTTTGTGATGCTCATCAGGACAGAGAATCCCACTGATCTGAGATCAGACAGCAGATGCTGGGAAATGCTGCCTCCCTCTAGTTCAGTCCATGCACTTCCTGTTTACAGAAAGTACCATGTAAAAAGTGTAAATGAGCCTCAGGGTGTTGGTTGCTCCCTATCCTGAGCCTTTTGTGTTGCTGTGTTTTGTCTTGGACTTAATATTGGCATATTTAGAAGAAAGTTATTTGAAGAGTATTTTGTTGGATCGATACTGTGTTTTTTTTTTTTTAAGAAGAGCAAAGTTTTGAGTTATATTCTAATAACTGTAGCCTTTTCTCACTGCAGTGCCCCACCACTGGGGCTTGGATATAAATACTGATGGAGTGGGGATGTATTGACCCTCCCTGTTCACACACAGGCGCTCGCCTTTCGCTTCAGATCAGCTCCCAGCGATAGTGTGGAGAGTGCCAGCCAATGGGAAGGCGGCGTTTGAGTGAAAAGCAAGAGGAATAAATGCAAAGAGATGGACAGTACTGCAACACTTCAGGGCGAGGATCGATACTTGCATGTATAACACTCCCACACAACAGCCAAATAATCCCGCACGCGTTTTTTTTCCCTCCCTCCTCCGCGACCTCTGTGATCCTTGCAGGCTTTGTGGAAGGAAGAGCTTATTCCATTTTCTAAAGATTGTAGTTTTAGTTCCTCTCATGGTGTTTGCAAGTCTAAATCTATGTCTTCTACCTTTAAGACTGTCCAAGGTCTAAATTATTATTTATACCAAGAATACTAAAACAAAGGTATGAATATGGAGCAGTTTTTTGTTTTTTTTTTAAGTGTAACATTCAGTTGTTGTAGGAAATACTCCAGTAAACTCTTTTCTTGTTGTATTTGCGAGCAGCAGAACAGTCTGTGTGACTGAAACAGATCTACTGCCTGAGCTCCAGAACAGGAATAGCAGCTCTGTGAGCCCTGCCGGGCTGACCAGGGTGCACTCTGCTGCCGTTTGACCTCAACTGTGGCTGAGATGTGCTGTGGCGTGAACGTCGGCACGTTCATGACGAGCTGCTGCTTCAGCTCCCGCCTCGAAGTGACTGCTGGTTCGAACATGTCTCCTTTGTCAACATTTCCTCCTTGACAGATGTTTGAGTCATGTTTTACACCCTGGTTCTCTGCGTTGGGGCCTCTAACAGGTAAATCAACTAACTGGACAGATGTTTCTGACAGTCACTTTTTGAGTTTGTCGGTTTCTTCTTTTCTTCCTCTTAATTCTGCTGTTACTCGGATGTCTTTGATGTCAAGTTGCTCATTTTGATTAATTGGCTGCACTCAATAAATGAGGGTGTGTGGGGCTGGGGGTGGGTTGATTAATGAAAGCGTACATAATAGGCTCAAGCTTTACAGCTTCTTTGTGGAACCGAAATGCTTTAGCATCTTAAATGTCATTGTTTTCAAAGGAGTTTTTGTATTTTTCTCCCCTGATATACTTAGGTTTGTAATAATTTGGACAGTGACAGTTTGCGTCATCTTGTTTCTGGAATTGAAACATAAAAAGAAGAACTTTGGCTTTGCCCAGGCTTAACTTCTTTTTAGAGGAGAAAAAAGCTGATTTTTGGTCTATGTGGCCCAATTTCATGAAGACAAATTAAAGTGTTGAGCTGACCGTTGGCAGCTGTTTGGGCGTTTTCAGTACACATTCGTACGTAATATTCGGTTTTATGCTGCGATGGTGAAGGCCTGCTCGTGCTGCTCGTGCTCAGCCTCCCAGGCGACTGATTTGCCCAGCAAAGATGAGTCTGGCCTGCAAAGATGAGTCTGGCCTGCAAGGAAAAAGACAGGAATTATCAGTAGGAAATGATAGAAAATTGCTTTGGACATTTGAACCGCTCTGAGGAAAAGAGATCTCTGATGCCAACAAAAGAAATATACGCTGATTTACCATGTTGAGCCAGACGATTTGGGATCATTGTTGTGAGTCATTTGTGGGAGTTTTGGTCCAGAGACAAAAACCTGAGACTAGTGTTGAACTCATACACGTTAGAGCAGCGGTGGGCCACATGTGGCTCGGTGAACTATTTAATCCAGCCTGCAGAGCCTTCACAATCATTTCTCCAGAAGTCAAATTAAGAAGATTGTCATCTTGATTGGTTAGAAAAAGGTTTAGATCCCCACTTCACCTAGCATGCTAACATGTCCTCTCAAGAAGGTGGGGCCAAACACCATTTGGAGCTTCATCATCCATCTCTAGTTGGACCAATTTACAGGCTCTTCAAAATAATTTTTCTGTCAAAAGTCCATCAAGCACAAAAATCGTGCTTGATGGACCCCAAACTAATGCCCAAATGATCCTCATTTGGGGGGTTAGTTTCCCGCACCGCCTGGCCAGCCTGTTCATCAATGTGGCCCTTCAGGCTAAATAACAGCGTTAGTGTCTTACCGCTAATTTGGATGACATCTTGGTTGTGTTCAGTTTTGTTTTTCGAGTCGTCCTTTCACGCTTCTCTAGGTGACCAAAGAACTGAGCAGCTACTGAAGTTGGTCCACTTGTGAATCAGAATAGATGCGATACGGGGGATTCACACGGGAAATCATGATGAATATTCTGCTGATAATCTTGTTCTTGTGCATCCATCATACTCTGATTAGAAATGTATAAACTGCATAAACAATGAGGAAGTGTGTCAAAAATCACTGTAAATAACCACATTTCCTGATGTGTTCCAGAAAATGCTTCTAAAACCAGAAAATTAATTGCCTTTTGTTATGTATAGAACATTAATAAGAAAAGGCACCTTCTGTTTCCTCTGTGACTGTAATTCGTCCACCCTTTAGGGTTAAAGACTGATCCGAACTCTCAATCTGACTCATCATGTCCACAAGCAGATGCAGCTGATCTAGCTATGAGGGACTAAAGCCTATCTGGTGGATTTATCTATTATATTTTATCTATATCTGGGCCGCAGAAGCAGCTGATTCAATGAACCAAATGAAATTGGAATTCCTTTAGTACGCAAGACTCATTCAGAGTCCAGATTTGAATAGCTGATTCAAAAGAATTAAATGAAACCGGCGTGTCACAACAGACTGCAGGCTGTAGATTATGCTTTTTAATTTCCATAACCAGGTCAGCGTCAGCGCACACGCACGCACGCACGCACACTCACACGCACACACACACGCATATGCAGAGGGCTGTGTGAAGTGTGACAGAAACAGAAAGCTGCATGCAATACTTGAGCACTGTAAGATGTAGGTGTGTGTTTTCCAGTTAATTATGATCCTAATCTACAGCGATCTGGGATTCTGTTCAGGTTACTTGCTTTTTGTGTTGTTTCAAAGATTCAGGATTTGTTCGTTTCCTCAAAAACATATTAAGGCAACAAAGTGGAGCAGAAGGACGTTTTCTCCAGTATTCTGGTTTTCTCCCACAGTCCAAAAACCTGCAGTCATACTGCTCTGGTTTGTGTGTGTCTGTGTCTGTTGTGTAATGACAAGGTGTATTCCTGTCTCCTGTCTCTCTGTGACTGCTGGGTTAGGCTCCAGCTCCCCTAAGAACCTAAATATGCATTTGTTTTTTCTAGGTCTCTAAGTTCTCTCAATACTTTTTCTGAGTTTCTATCAAGGTAAAGAAGAATGAAAACAAATGTAAATAATAAAGAATGAAATGTGCCAATTGCAGAACGGCTCAACCGTCATGAATCGATATTACTTTCCATATGTAAATGTCCTCTGCTTTTAGTTTGAATGGCATTTGAAAATCAAGTGTGCTTGTGCCAACCTGGAAAGTGCCTGACATTCTCCTGCAAACCCATATGCTGACATGTGGCTGATATGGTTGTAATGCAAATGAGCGGTCACACTCTCAGTATGACGCTCCAATGTGCCCTCAAAAACACACAGTATATTCTATATTAAATTAAAACTTTTTTTCTACAAGCTGTTTACCAGGCTTGTGTGTGTGTTGTACTCACTAAATACTGAGTACCAAAACACTAATTCTACTATCAAAGTGAGGACATTTTAATTGGTCCTCACAACTTCAGAAGCCTGTTTGAGGGTTAAGGTTTAAGGTAAGAATTGGGTCTCGTTCAGAGTCAGGGTTACTGTCAGGGGTTTAGTTGGGGTGGTTAGGGTAAGGGGCTGAGTAATACATTATGGCTACTAAAATACTTACAAAGTTTGAAGTGCAAGGATATGTGTGTGTGCTGTGTGTACCGTGTGTGTGTGCGTACGCGCTTGTGTGTCTCTGTCCATCTGGATGTGACTGTACTGGTGATGATGACAATGGGAGTCCGTGGGATGTGGAGGCTGAGAGCCTGCAGGCCACCTTGCCAGGCTTGACCGAACATCACGACATTTTCATCCATCTTTTCTTTTGTTCTGTGTCTCTGGAGTCCGTCTGACGCGTCTCTCCGTGTCACTTCAGTTTACAGGATGATTTCTGATTGTCAGACTGCAGCGTTTCTTCAGTCCTCCACTGGTGTCGTGTGTGTGTGTGTGTGTGTGTTTGTGTGTTTGGTTGTTTGGTTGTGACTGATTGCAGCTTTTTTTTTCTTCACACAAATGCACTTGCATGGTGGCGCCATGTTACTTGGATAGACGTAGATAAAATGCCTGTGTGACGGCGCTAAATGGAAGCCATCGATCACGCTCAAAGCGAAACAAACACCTCGCACTTCAACACAGGCACTGGTGGACAAACTTGCGCATCCCACAGTCTATTTTTCACTACGGCGGTAAAGTTTTGATGGTGTCAAAGAGGCTCTGAAGCACAACAGCCATATTTGTTGATGTTACAAGAGTGCTGTCCCCATTCTGTGCCTCACTGGCAGGGAGAGACCTGGGAAAATTTAAGGTGAGTCTGCAGAAAAGAGGATATATATCGTGTTCCAGCTTCTCTGGATCAAATCCTATAGAAAGTCAGGATTACAGTGCATGTGTGAAAGGAGCTGAAGTAGCGACTGGGGTTGAAGGAGGTGATGATCATATCCTGAAACTGGTCTCTCTCTGTCTTTTGTTCCACAACCTTTGCTAAATCCTGGTGAAATGATAGAGGGGCTAAAAATGAGGAGTAATGGGGGGGAGGGCGAGCAAGCAGAATGGGAAAAGGGGGCTGGGGGGGGGGGGGGACTGAAGCTGATATCAGCTGAGACCTGTTTGGGAAGGTGAGATAGGAGGTTAAGAGTTTAGAGTTTTTTTTTAAATGTCTGCCTCAGTTTGGTGAGCCGCATTATTATAAATACCACACACCACATTATTCTATATTTAAATAAAGTGAATCATTTTTACAGATCAATTTCCAATGATGATTTTAGAATGGATATGTGTCCACATTTGCAGGCTAAGTTTTACGCTTACGGCTGGACTTTGGATTTTGTCTTTCATGAGACTAATAGCGTTTGTTTTTCCTGAATCTGTATGTGTTTTCCTGCCTTCCTGTTTGTTCCTGTTTGTTTCCTCTCTTCTTCCTGTCTGTCATTCCAGTTCAGTTCTGCCACTTTGCTGTGATGAATATGATGTTATCTCCTCTGTGTCTGAGCGATGCTCAGGGTGTTTACGTTCACACAAGTGTGCGTGTGAGCTGCAGAATTAGACGTGTTTCGGGCATCGAGCTTGTACACAGTGCAGCTGACATTAATACCCCTGGCAACACTGTTGACTAGTTATCCCCTGTGTTTGCTGTGTGATGCCTGTCTGGGCTAACCAGGGCAGAACAGAATAAAATGATAAAGCAAAGCACTGACCTGAATGGCATGGCTCAGGGCTCTCTGCCCGATTACACTGCGAGGCAGCAGCCAGTCAGAAACTTGAATGAGGTCTTTACTCTGAACTGATAACAGGGATTTATGCTGTAATTCACAGCTTGGTTATATCTTGAAAGCAGCAAGCTGTACGTACGGGTTACGACACTGCAATGTGCAACAAATAACTAAAATAAATCCATCTGATAATCCACAAAAATCGGATTTAGCTACGAGGATGAAAGTTTTTCCAAAACAATTCAGACACCGTTCAGCTCGGTTTTAAGTGGGATCTAGTTTTACTTAATTTCCAGCTGGTGACAACGGGACCAAAATAATACCTGTGTACTGTACTGTTGGTTGGTTAGAAACTTAATCACATGCCACACTGAGCACGTAAGAATAAAATATAACAACACAAAGTGAGAATTCAGCAGTTTCTGTTTCTATTTTCACCGATGTCATTGTGCAACACAGAGAAACAAAAAACAGAGAGAGGCCTTACAGAAAGTGTTGATAATGGGAATTATTTTCCCAGCAGCTAAAAATATGGCATCAACCACACAGACCACTGATCAGGATTGAAGCTGTTTGAGTTATTGATTTCCACGTCTGCCAGGATCTCCTCCTGTCTCCGTTGTATCGCCCCTTCATGCCATCGGTTCTCTTTCCACTGCTTTGGTCGCGTGGTCACAAACTGTTCCCAAAGACCAGTGACCAGCATCGTTTAGTGCCTCTGAACCAAGCTGTGTGTGTGTGTGTGTGTGTGTGTGTGTGTGTGTGTGTTAAAGTCTGTTGTCTTCTATGTGTGTAAGTATGTCTAAAGAAAACCTCTTTTAGAGTTAATAAAAATAACTAATGCATCCTGTCCAAGAGCTAATCTTTTTGCTCACATTTATTTTAATAAATGAGACATGATTTATCAGTGTTTAATGGTGGAAAAAGGAAAGGAATATTAGAGAAAAGGGCTAATTATAAATGAATTCCTGCAGATAAATAAATCATTTTGCCCTAAAAATGTCTCCAATCTCCAAAAGAGTTATTTTGATCAGGAGTATTTCAGTTGTGTGTCTGATCAGGTGATGGACGTTTCTCTCCCATCGTTCCACTGTTGTGTGTTCCCAGATGATGTCAGCTTCTCTCACTGTGAGTGCTGTTCCCACTTCATTTTTACGCTCCCATACTTGTGTTATTTTCTTTCCCCGTCAAGCGGAGGAGTCCATCCTCCCTCCCTCCCTCCGATGTTCGGTTCTTTGTAGTACATGTAGCCTCATGTCTTCCCGTCTCTGTCACCATCTGCTGATGTCTCTGTCTCTTCTTGGCTTCCTTCCTCATCCTTCACCCCTCCCTTCATGATGGCATCACTACATATCTATATTATTATGCCTTGAAAAATATGCGTTTGTGATAACATTTCCATTTCGTGGAGACTCCCTGTTGGCACATGGGACACGCTGATCAGTTGGTGGGCCAGCTGTCCTGGCAGCTCTCCTTCTGTCTCTCTGTTTATGCGAACCTTTCCGTCTCACTTCTACTCTCCACCTAACACATTCAGATTAATATACGTGTTTCATGGTGGCCCATAAGAAGAAAGCCATCTGGGGCTCAGGACTAATTGCCTTTCTCTCAGTGTGAGTATTGTCAACCACAGTTTATTTAGCAAAAATTCATTTTGTGGACCACATAAGCATTTCAGTTCTCTCCCTGATTGCAGTACTTCAATGCATTTCCTTGTAATATAGGATTTCTCCCAAATATCTGACTTTAATTAAGATCATTTTGATGTTTTCCTGTTTTTTTTACCCCATTGTTTTGAGACAGTCTGAGAAAGGTCGTAAATTTGTAGTTTAATATCATTATTCTGAAATGAGTAATACAGAGTTTTCATTCTGCAGGCATTGATAAGCAGTTTGTTTCTTGAATTAATAAATCTGCCTTGACAAATCAAAAAGAAAAGGAACAAAAAATCTCTATTGACTCAAGTGGCCAAGTCTATAAGCGCGCTGCTGGAAACATTATCGAGAGTCCATATTCTCTCACTGACACGAAGCCGCAAGTCTGCTTTGAATGATGTGACCTTTCCTGGCACTGGCTGCTGGCGTAGCCTTCAAACGATGTCTTGCTGTGTAAAGTGATGGGCAGCACACATGGACGGCTCCTTTTGTTATCAGAGCTGCACATACTGTCGTGATGCACCCCTATCATTAGACACACATTTTCAAGGTGGGTGAGCAAAGTGTTATCCATGCAGAATTCAAGAGATAAATCACATTTCCAACCATCCGTGAGCATGGCCAGCATGCTTTTTAAGCATGATAGGTAGAAAATGCAAATCCTGTTTCTGTTCTCATGGATCTGTGCATAATTTTCTCTTGATTTGGGCTCTTTGCTTGCTTGATGTCCTTGGCATGCTGAGGGAAGGATAGCAGCAGCACAGTCCGGAACAATGAGGGTCTATTTCAGAGCTGCTTGACTCTGTGTGTGTGTGTGTGTGTGTGTGTGTGTGTGTGTGTGTGTGTGTGCGCGCAAGAGCGAGACCATCCACACGCTTGGCTGTGCTGTGAGCTGAAAGCGAGGCGCCTTTCTCTGTGTAATGACAGATATTAGAAAGTCGATTACAAGGTTCTTACCGTCCTGAAAACGAACCTCACAGAGGTACACACGTGTCCGCAGGCACATGCACATATTGACTGTGATCTGTGCCAGGAGAGGCCGACGAGGCCTGCTAATCAATGTGTAATGGCAGACCCTTTTGTGCCGTTGTGTGTTTGTAGGAAGGCTTGAATAACAGCCGTATCGTTGTTGCGCTTGAATCACAATGTTCATCTTTAAGCCCAAAGCTTTTGTGTGTACGTAGATCCAATTATCCATTTTCTCTACAAGAAACCTTAACTGCATCTGAACGTGACACATTGACAGATGGGACAATGAGGGTACATTTAGTGACACCAATGAATTGTGGGTAAAATTGTTCACCACGTCTGAAATTCCGTTGTATCCGATCACTTTTACCTATTAAAACCTCCTTGGTACTGTTCAGTGGCCTGTTCTCAAACCTCTAGTCTGAAAGTTGGATGATTTTTTAACCCACTCAATCTCCTCAGAAAAATGCAAATTTTTATGCAGCACACCAGTCCTGAACTCTGGACCCGGCCTCTCAATTCCCCAGATGGGCCCAATCGTGCACCCTGCAGGACTGGAGGGGTCTACCACTGTCCCTATCACACTTACCAGAGGTCAATTGTATGTGAAGATAAGATGGGACCTTCATGAATTGTAAATTTGCCAGTAATCTTCGCAGAACTCTGTCAGATAAAATGTCATTAGCCTGTGATTAGTCAGGTGATTGTCATGGATGGTTTGTGCTAAGTGGCATTTCTGCAGCTGCCAGGATTAAGGGTTTGCAAAGGTCTGCATTGACATGATCAGTGGCAATAATTGTGGCTGTGAGCTGGAAGGTTGAGCTGGAATCAATCCTGGAACCTTTTTACTGTGACTGTGCTAATGAGTGCTCCACCCCGTCACCGTCGCCGTGCACCCTGCAGTAATGGAATGACTCCGTGAGGTGACGGACGAGGTCACAAATTTGGTGCTGTGTCTGGCATTTTCACACAACCAGGCAAGCATTAAAGCAGTAAATCAGATTGCCTGGCCACCAATTATTGTTTGTCCTCTTCTCTTTACCTGTTGCTGCATGAGAAAGGCAAGAAGAGAAAAGCCAGAGTACCATATTTTCCAGACTATAAGTCACACTTTTTTTGTCATAGTTTGGATGGGGTGCGACTTATACTCAGTTGCAACTTATAAAGTGAAATTATTAAAATATATACGGTAATTTCACATATTTATTTTCACACTGACAACCGCACAAGACCACTCTATGCTTTATTCCCGGTAATTTAGACATCTGAGAAAGACTGAACAAAAATGGCCCCAAAAACAAAACCATATTCTACAGATTACAAGCTGCAAGTAGTAAAATATTCAGCCGAAAATGAAAAAAAGAGGAAGCGGCGCTTCCTCTACCTCCGGTGCTGGCGGAGTTGTTCAAAAGCAACATCGAGGATGAAGAATTAGAAATAGATTTTAATGATTTGAAGTGAAATTGAGAGTTTGTAAGCATGTTCTTTTTGCTATAGTTATCTGAATAACTGTTGATATGTTACGTCAACAGACACGTATTCAGTTCGTTGTCAGTGCTTCATGTAGCGGAATAACCGTCAATGTTTTACATTAGCATAGCGTACACCTATTCACCCTGTTGTTTTCTATTCTATTGTTATTATTATAACTTGCCTTTCAAGATTAAATGTCTGTTCTTGTTGTCAGATTTTGTAAAATAAATTTCCCAAAAAAATGCGGCTTATATACTTTTTTTTTTTCATTCATGACACATTTTTTGACTGATGCGATTTATACTCTGGAGCGACTAACAGTCCAAAAAATACAGTACTTTAACTTTTTTCATCGCTCCAGGCCCAAGGCGGAATGAAGACCACTGAACTAAGATACCCCAGATAAAACATAAATGCAGTCTGGTTTGTTTGAAAACTGGATAATTCTGCCTAAAGATGAAAGAAAACGTAAAGTAACATGATTTTACAAAAAGGAAAAGTGTACCAGAGACGCAAACCTGATCTCGGAGACGGGACCGAGCCAGCTCCATTATTTCACACCCATTATCACCAGCTCCAAAAGCACAGCAAGTGGGAAATGAAACTATACAGAGAAAGTGCAAAATAACAAGTTTCATTCACCATGTGTTTATGTGCTCCTCATTGTCACTCTCGCAACAAGAAGGATCAATTACATGGTGTGTATTTTTGGTGTGTGCCCACGGGAGGTAATGGATGCTGATCACCCACGTCCTGCCTCCATCAGCCTCTGACACCTGTCAGAAGTCGCCTGTCAGGGACGATGAAGGGAAATGTGAGGAGGATACATTTTTAATATCAAATGAGAGGTGCTGTGTCTTGCAGTTGTGTGGGTGCACAATTTTGACTGTTTTCATTTGCTTCACTGTTCAGTCAGGAGTGAACCTTGGAAGCTGTTTTCCAACTGCTCATGAGCAATGTAGGAGTTGTTTGTCAGAGGCAGGACGTCAAATTCTCCCCTTGCTTTTAATCTCTCAGCCCTCCTGCGCTTGTTTTCTCAGCTCATTCTTATTTTTCTTTCCCCTAAATCATAAAACAGATTAGAGCTTTTTCACAGGCTGTATATATATATTCTTTACTAAGCATGGATATCACACAATGTTCGGGATTTATGTGCAGGGCTTCCATCTAAAAGTGGTGTTTACTTCTAATTTATTTTTTTTTCTTTGACATTGGTAACATGCTGCATTTGTGTCCATTCGCAGCGTGTCCACCTGGGTCTTACAAGATGTCCTCCAGGCAGCAGGAGTGTTTTCCCTGTCCAGCCAACAGTGTGGCAGAAGAGGATGGATCTGTTGTGTGTGTGTGTAAGGAGGACCACTTCAGAACACCCCTGGACACCCCTTCAGCACCCTGCACACGTAATCCACTTGTTCAATGTTGTCCAAAGTTTGATGTCATGTCTAAAGTCTGCTGCTTCTCCAGGATTGCTCTATTAGTTACGTACAGTCAGAGTAACATGCAGTGAAAGGTCTCCTGGCTGCTCCTAGACTGGCCTATGTAGAGAAGTATAAGTAAAATAAGATATAAATTCGCTCACAAATTGCTCCTTTACTGATGTGGATTATCATCAAATCAACTACTTCAAGTTAGTTATATGACAGTAAATAATCATGAGGAAAAAGCAGAGCTCTTTTTATAAGAAACGATGTTTATTTTGTGACGTGGCTGCTTGTCTGAACAACAGAACATGCATCATCCACTCAGCCCAACACAGAAGGTAACAACACTTTTCATTATTATGAGCACTGAACTTAATCATGTTTAATAACCAGAATTTTCCAATGAAAAACATTGTTATCAAATGAAAGGTAAGATGTTTAAGTACTTAACAAAGAGGATAAAAAGGAAATCAGGGTTTTCTCTAGTCAGGCCTTAGTGCAAAGATGGTGCTCGACGCTAACTGTGCTTTGGTGAATATACAGCTATTTGTACAAATACAAATTTGAATGTTGCAGAAAACATTAGTTATCTGTTTTCCTAAATCAAACAGAAAATAAAAATTAAACTGACTATATGTATTCGCTGGAGGAAAATTGTCCGTTGCTATGGATGCATATCCAGTCACACAGGTCGACAGATTATACACAGCTGTTTAAAACATTCCTGCCTTTTCCATAATCTCATTATCGCTCTTTCCAATTGCAGTTTTTCACTTAAACTATTTTTTTTATTTTTGATTAAGCAAATTCTTATTTGTGAGTCTGGAAGGTAGAAAGGTTGACTACGATCAGCTTCGGCCCAGACCTATTAGCCTTACGGGATAACCTGACCTTCACACTGTGTCCTTTTATCCGCCTCCCCCTTCCCTCCAGATTGCCTCTTCATCTGACCTGCACCAATCTCTTTCCATTCTCCTGCCTCCAGCTCTTCCTCATCATCGCATTTAACAGACCTCCCAGCCTTCACCTGACCTTCACCTTCTAAACCTCTCTTCTTACAGCCAACATGCAGAAAGTCAAAGAAAACAGACATCAGGGCTTTCTGTTGAGCACTGATGACCAGTAAGAGGCCACCACAGAGGATCAACGAGGAGGGAGGCAAAAGGAAGATCTACCAACATTACAACATGACTCTAATTTATTAATTAATGCTAATAATTAACTTACTGTTCAGCCAAAAGTTATATAAAAATGGAAAGAAAATGAAATATGTGGATCCGCTGAGAAAACAAAGGCATCCTTATTTTAACTTTCTAATTTGGTCTTTAATTCCTTCCACACTAGTTTGAGCCCTTCAGCTTCATTGACACTAATGGTATACACACATTATGCTTCCATTCCATCCACCCCTTTAAACCATTTTATCACCAATCCATCCTTCATGTCTGCTCCTAATATTAGGTACATATCCATCCAAAACCCCATCATCCCTCCCTCTTCATCTTTTTTTGCACACTCCTGCACCTTTTCCTACAACATTACGGCTCCATTTTCAGCTGTACATCCATTACCTCGCCATTCGCGACACCATCTCTGCCTCCCCCACTCTTTCTCTTTGACCTCTGAACACACACTTCCCTCCATTTGCTCGGTCTGTCCTTTTAACTCGGCCACTCATTGCTCTTATTTCTGCCATGCTGCCTCTTTCCATTTCTCTTCCTCTTCATCCTTTCACCCAAGCGTATTATCACCCTATTCTTCTTCCCTATGTTAAACCGAATTCTCGTCCTTTTCTCCTCCTGTGACAAACTATAATTTCATTCTCGGAGTCCATGCATTTTCCAGCCATCCCTCACCCCTTCTCACATGCAGGAATCCCAGTCCTCTCCAAAAAAGATGCACAACAAGGCCTTAAAACACAAATAGCGTGCACGATAGCTCTATTGATCATTGCATGGAGCTTCTCACTCTGTAAATTAGATGCTCTATATGCTGAGAGTTTTTAGGCCAGTCAAACCAGGGGTCATGAGGTCTTTTTCACATTACACATACACTTGTGTGAACACATATAGACACTCTACGTGTATGACTGTGAGGCTGTTCTAGCTGCTAAGCTAACCGCAGTAGAGGGGATGTAATTGCGTTATTGATCACCAGGTTCTCTGATCTCTCTGAGATAACATTTATAGCAGCCTAATGGCCAAGTTAATTATTCTATTGATTGGGTAATTATGATCATCCCTAGATTTATTAGTCCACCATATGGCGAAGGGAAAGTGAGATTTTTCAGAATAAGACATTAGGCCGGATAAATGAGATTCATTAAGTGGATATAGATGTGTCAGAAATTAAAAGCTAATTCCTGTTAGTAGTTCTCTTGGTTTTTGTTGGCCTTGACAGCAGAGGAGAACGTTGCAGCCTGAAGCATAACAAGAATTTCAGGATACATTACATAATGCATTGAAGTTGATTTGTATATATATTACCATTGAAAAGTTTGGCTGTACCTTGTCAGTACATGGTTGCTTTCTAACCACACTGAAGACATCCAAACTGAAGCAACGCGTATAGAATAATATAGTAAAACATGTTAAATGAACCCAACTATGTGAAAAATTAAAACAAGCCTAAATGTTTTAAATGTTTGTTCTTAAAAGTATCTACTTTTCACTTTGATGACAGATTTGCAGATTCTTGGCATTCTCTCATCGGCTTAGTGAGGTTCTCACCTTGAATGGTTTTTAAATAACAGCTGTGTCTTCATTTGTTTTGGAATGTTTTGCAGTCTTAATGTGTTTGAAACCATCAGTTGTGTCGTACAGGAGCAGGGTTAGTACACAGTTAACAGCTTTACCATTCAACAAGGTAAAGAGAAACAAAAGTTCTTTAGCACTAAGAAATGAACGTCAGTCAAGACTTTAAATGGATCCTCAAGTGCAGCTGCAGAAAGCACCAAACACCATAATGAGCCCCCCCCAGGAAAGGAAGAGCAAGAGCTGCTTCTGCTGCAGAGTGCTGTTCATCAGTTACCTGGCTCAGAATCGTCAGATTAACAGCGCCTCAGTTTAGAGGCCACAGAAACGCTTCACAGAGCAGACACATCTCAACCTGTTCAGAGGAAACTGTGTGAATCAGGCCTTTAAGCTTGCAGAGTTGCACTGAAACATCTCCCGAGGACGATCTACAGGACAAAGACATTTGTTTTTTGGATGAATGAATGAGTCCAAATGTGAGGTTTTTGGTTGCAACTGCCACGTCTTTGTTAGACCCAGAAAGGTGAGCAGATGGTTAATACATGTGTGGTTCCCACTGTGGAGGTGGAGGTGTGACGCTGCTGGTGTTGGTTGGCACTTGGTTGGACCATCATTTGGTTTTCCAACACGACGGTGACCCCAAACACTCCTCCAGGCTATGAAAGAGCTATTTGAGCAAGGAGGAGAGTGACGAGGTGCTGGGTCACATGACCTGGCATCTAGAGTAACCTCACCTAAACCCAGGGTGAAGGCCAAACAGCCGACAAGTGCTGAGCACCTCTGGGAACAACTCCAGGAATGTTGGATGACCACCTCAGAGGAAGGAGTGTGCAAAGATGACAGTTTAAAAAAGGTTTCTTTGCTGTTAAAAAGTCCTGGTTTGAGTCACAACAGAATAAACCTCAGACAGAAAGAGGATAGAATATTCAAAAGTACAGTGTCTAATGTTTGCCAAGATGCATCCGTGCAAATGTGTTTTTGGAAACAGGGGAAGACCTCCAGCAGGAAGCATAAAGCATGAACCTCAGTAGATGCATAAACCTTAATGGTGAGTGTTAATGTCAGTGAAAATACATAATCGCATCTGTGTTTTTCTGGTCACTTAGTTCAGATGATTGATCGGGCGAAACATTATTATTGGTTTGAACATGTAGCTCCAGGTGCCTCAGTAGTTTGCCTTGTTCTAATATTTCTGTGTCACACTGAGGAAGAAAACACAAAATATCAGCTGAAAGCAGGCAAGAAGTGGCTAAAATCCAGGTGACCGTGTCTGTAGCTTTACATCATCATGACCTGAGTGTTATAATATTGGAGCAGAACAGATGGCAGAGTACAAAAACAAAGACCATCTTCGAATAAGCAGCACTATGTCTGTAAGACGAGAGACAAAAACAAGGGAAAGCGGAACACACGGCCAAAACAAGCCCCAAACTAGAGTGAGAATAAAGGAGTCAGCTGTGCGTGTTCACACTGGATGTGCTGTCGGGCCTTATGTAACTCACCTCGCCACGTGTTTCAGTGAGCAGGACGCAGCTGCTGTGTGTGACGATGCGAAACGTAGGGCAGCACACCTTCACTTATTCAGCACACGGCACACACGCACACGTACACGGACACATGCAAGATTCATGGCCTTTAATGGACCCGAGCTCTCTTTAGCTTCAAGACTGTGCAGGAAGGTCAGACGGTTCGCGATGGGGAGATGTGCCCTAGCGCAACATTTTACAGCAATTTTAATACCGCACATAATTTGGAGTGGTTTCTTGTCACGTGCCCTTTTTTCAGGGGGAGCAAATGGAAAGTGTGATGTAATCCAGCTTTTAAAGTGTATTCTTACACCTGGGGCATTTCCAGCCATTGTCGGGACTGAATATTAATTAAATAATGAAGATGATTTGGGATTTTTTTCCCTGCATGTCCCCTGAGAATGCAGTGATACTGCTGGTGTTCTAATGTCCTATTCACATTTTATATAACCTGCGTGAGGTTTTCTCTCATTAATCTTTCCAGTTTGGCCACATTTTCCTCTCCCATCATAAAAAAGTTTCTCCATGTAGCAGCTGGAGGTGTGTCTGAGATATCAGAGGTTTAAGTTTAAATAAGATACAAAGAGAGTTAAAAGCCTTATTCATGGCAGGTCACCCTCATTCGCTGATGCTAAGTGGATGATTTGTTCCAGACATCACAGCTGACATTGGCGCAGAATGGAAAAACATGATATTCACACTTGTTAAGACAGCACACAATGTCACTGTTAAGCCAGACGCTACAGTCTTTTCTTACCTTATTAGGATGAAATGGATGCTAGCAAAACCAATTTCTCATCTTCAAATCCAGGATAAAAGTGAATCATCATAGGACAATGTGCCAACTTCATGCAGTCATACTTTAATGCAAAATACATGCGCTCCGTCAGGCATGAGAAACACGAGTCACCGCTGAGCACGAGCATGCAGTGATTGTGTGTTATTACATTTGTTACGTAAGGATGTGTGCAAGCATGAGACCTGTACTTTTGAGCTATTTCTCATTTCTGCTGGTTGAAACTTTTATTCCACTGAATTTTGCTGACTAAATGCTGCATCAGAGGCAACATAGTCCAAGAGTGTTTTGTGAAGAATTTATGTGCAAACTACAGCAGACTACCTTGCTTAAAGAAGATAAACCGGCAGATAGCTGAAACACAAATACACACTCTTCCAGATAATAACAAAGAATAATAATAAAGAAAGAAAAACAATAATATTACTGTTTAGCTCTACCCATCTGCTGAAAACCATAGGAGGCAGCAAAAAGTGGGCCAGTGGAGATTGTTTTGCAACTCTTTGAAACATTACAGAATGAAAATATTTGCATTAAAAAGTGTCTGGAACTACCTTTCCAATGCATGAAATCCTTAGTCATGGATGTGGCGTGGCTGTTTTCCCCTGGAAGCAGGTCCTTTAAATACAGCGCTTATCGTTATTTCAATGAATTCTGATGTCAGCTTTGTCTTTTTCTTGCAAAAGTCCAATATTTGCTAATGTTGTTCTTTATAAAAGGGGTAAATGGATTTTGTCTGGTCCTGTATGAGTCTGTAGCAGCAGAACTGATAAAATGATTTCCCTTCCATCTCTTAAGGGCCCCCGTCTCCACCTCGAGACTTGATCTGCACCTTGAAGCAGTCCACACTGATCTTGGAGTGGGCTGCTCCGTCTGACACGGGTGGCAGGTCTGACCTGACCTACAGCGTGGCGTGCCAGCGGTGCGTGGCAAGGCAGTGCGAGCCATGTGGGTCGAGCGTTGGCTTCGTCCCTCAGCAGGTTGGCCTGACGGAGAGGACGGTAACAGTGGTCAATCTCCTCCCAAACACCAACTACACATTCACTGTGGAGGCTTTGAACGGCGTATCGGAGCTGCTGCCCAATAAGAGGTTCTACATCCAGGTCAACGTGTCGACCAACCTGCCTGGTGAGTTGGAGATGTAGAAATGCCTTCACAGCGCTCACCGCATGTGGAAACGTTGAGCCAAAGCAGAGGTCCACAGCAAAATCTACATTATCCAAAAGGACACAACAAACTTGCTCAAAATGGGTCAAAGCAGCACGCTCTGATGTCTCTGAATTACTTTTTTTATATTTGCCCACTTTATACGTCATCCAATAATGCAGTTTTAACCAGCCCACTCTCCAGTTTAGGATATTTCCAGAACAGGAACGTCTTTAAAGTTTGTTGGGAAAAACCTTTCACAATATTTTCAGCCATCTGGTTAAAAGGTTGTGTTAATGTTCCGTTTCATAACCTACATAGAAGACAAAGCATTAAAAGGAATCCCAAAGTGAACCCAGGATGGGGACTGGCTTTCAAAGTGCTGAATTATGTGAAGTTTAAAAAGAATAAAGCAGTTCCCTGTTGAGCTAAGAAATGCTGACTTCCTAAAAATATATACTGTCCACATCATGTCATACGTTTATGTGGACAATGAGACACGAGCTTCAGTGAGCTCGGATTTAGCTGGCAGTAGATTCAGACACCTACGACTGGAAGCTAACACACACACAGAATCTTTGGAATCCAGCTGGGCAGCCTGTTGCTGGTTTCAACTGTATGAAAGCTCTCTGCATTCCAGACCTCTTGCTGCGTGCTCTCGGCGTGTGCGCGTGTGTGTGTGTGTGTGTGTCGCTGGAGACAAAGTGAAAGGTTTCAACAGTGGAGGCGAGCTCATTCTCACCAGATGTCGGCAGCAGGCCATTAGCTGGCAGCTTCAAAAAACACTTGGCTAAGTGGCTGTGTATATATGTATAATACGTATATGTATAATAATATATATGGAGGTGCTCAAGTGTGAGAAGACCAAAATGACAGGCCTCACACACAACCACACGCACGCACACACACCCACACACACACACACCATAAATGCAGTCAAACACGGGCTGCAAAAACCACACTTAAACCTGAAACTTGATTTGAAAATTGGAAGATGAGCCCAGATGCTGCTCCAAGGGGAAACAGGGAGAATAGCAGAGTGTGTTTTCACCCCTAATTTGAAATGAGCTTCCAGAACTGTGCATCATGAAGGCAGACTGAGCGCAGCAGCAGTCAGCACTGGCCTCTGGTTAGTTTCAAGTGAGCTGTAAGAATTAGTCTGCCACAGCATAAAATGATTGATGCTGACATTTTTAATACTGCGTTAGCATGTAGCTCTGAACGGCCCAGATTTTTTGTAAACCAACCGGAAATATGATGCAAGTAGAACATCTGGACATCGAGCCGACCGAGAAGCCAAAGGGCAATGTTCTGTTTCTCTGCAGAAAGTAAAATCATTTTATGTTCTCCGGTTATTTTTGTTTTACTTGAACCTGAATTTAGCAACATCAATGCAGAGCACCAAAACAGGTTCATTTGGATTTTCAAGGACCCAGCAACTGTTGTGGCCATTTTATTTAAGCAGATTTGACTTCTGGCTGCTGAACAAATTAAATCTAGTGTCTGCAATTCATCAAATGTCTGCATAGGTTATAGTTTATGAAATGTGTAAATCAGTGACCTCATATAGACACACACACACACACACACATACACATAAATAATATATTATAAGCTGTCCAACAGGCCAAAGAGTCACAACTATCAGGTGTCAGAAGGACGAAGCCGTGGTGATCATTCCCAACATCCCTGTGGTTCCTTCAGCCTTTTGCTTTCATCTCCTCTTCCCTGTCTGTCAGCAGTTGCCATGGCATTGATTTGTGGTTATGTGGTATTATGGTCTGAGTCGTCCCACTAGCCCTGTCATCCGGAGGGATTGGACAAGGGGTTAGGCAAGTGTGTTTGCAGGGGTTTCAGGGGACTTTCTGTGTCTGGGAAGATTTAAACTGACATTTGGTGTAGGGTATTTAATGCTTCCTGCTTGTGTGTGTGTGTGTGTGTGTGTGTTGGGGGGGGGGGAGCTTTCATGGCCTGCAGAGCAGAAATCAAATACTAACCAAATATAGATTATGGATAGATCTGCAGTGTGGGGGCCTGGGGATTAGTGTCAGGCCAGAAACTATTCTAGTCAAGTTTCTGCAGATATTTTCTGTCCGACTGACAGACTGAGTCAGCATCATCAACTCTTACTGCATGAGTGTGTTACCTGACATCCTGATGTTCATAGAGCTTGTCATTTAGTTTGTGTATAACAGTCGTGAGCTTTTTTACTCCGCTTTCGGCTGTTTCAGGCACGTTTGAGGCAAAGGCAGAGCGAATAGAACACAGAGGTAAAGAATGCATCGGTTCAACAAGGTAATCATGGAAAATATAGTAAAATAACTTAAGCATGACTAGCATGCTGCTCAGCGTACCCATTAGAACAGCAAAAATTTAAAACACAGCTTCTGCCTCTTGAAATAGATTAGGGTTAGATAGGGTCAGATTGTTTAAAGGTGTTTGTTTCTGTATTTCTAGGGTTACGGTTACTACAGAATCACACAATGCAAATGTTGCCCCTGCAATTCAAGACCACTGAAACATGGAAAGACTGACTGTTTCTGCCTCATAAACGTGGGAAAGATCAGGATCTGAAGGAAGTCTAATGTGCAAGAAGCTCTGGGAAGAAACAATCGGCTCCAGTCAGCTCGGCTGCAGAACTACAAAAGCAAACATAATGTTGCAAATCCTCCGCCTGGTGTCCGTTAATGTGCATCAGCCTCTACGGCATCAGCCAACATCATGAAAACTCACTGACCTTTATGAATTTTGCAGTGGAGATTTCGAAGCTGACGCCCACCAACATACACACACACACACAGCCCACACTTTCCTTCTTACCACCTCATCATCTCTTCAATGCTCCTCACCTTCTTTCCTCCACCTCCTACTCCATTTTGAATCCTGGTCTTTTTTTTTCCACCCTCGATTTCCTCCCTCATTTCCCCCACCATATATTTTCCTGCTCCCCCATAAACTCACTATTCTTAGACTGTAATTTCTCTCATCCTGCCTCTCCGTCTCGCTTTCTTCGGGTGGACTATCTTGTGATCACTGCTGCTTACTTCTCTGCAACTCTCCCACCATATTTGTTTTTCCTTGTTCACAGGGGCTGGTCAGGTTTCGATAATGTCAGGGCCATGAAAGTCTGAAGATTTAAGGGCACTGTCTAAGTTTAGGAATGTGCTGGGCAGTGGGATTTTATGAGGGGTAAAAAACGGTTAGTTACGCTAAGTGATCTATATACATTTAGTCATATGCATGCATACACTGTGTGAAATTCCATCCAAATCCTGCTTGTGAATGCCACACACATACACACAGACATACACACATATGGATTCTTGCATATGTGTTGTGTAGGAGCGAGGCATCTTTATCAGGACTCTGCAGCCCACGAAGTGTACCATTATGAATGCTGCAGCAAGAATGGTTGGATGGGTGAGAGGGATAGAAATGTGCCTGGCTTCGCGTGAGAAAAGAGGGTATTGGCTAAGTAAATGGAGGATCAGTTTTGCCAAAGGGCTCATGGGCCCCCTTATCAAACGGCGGATTAAAAATGCATCTGTGTGTGTGTGTGTGTGTGTGTGTGTGTGTGTGTGTGGGGGTGGTCCAGATTTACCCACATTTGTCCCATCCTATATTGCTTTACGCTTGACTTGTGTACATGCAAGACAAACCACAGTAATGACATCTTGTCTCAGCATTGAGAGCCAGCGGTGGCTCATTCGAAGCTCTTCAGCTGAGGCAGAGAAGATGAGAAGGATTCAGGATAGGCTGTGGAGATGGGGCGGAGGTGTAGGTCAGGGAGGAGCAAGGATTGGCATTTCAATATCCTGAGAGGATTACTGGGCAGGCTTTAGATGGCTGGTCCCTGCAGAGTTACATGGGCCAGAGAGATGGACATATGAAGGGAGGCAAGGAGAGAGGGATAAATATATAGAAGTGGATGGATGGGGAGAGGTGAGAAGTGCACGCTTGTGAGTAAGATGCCTTCTGAGTGCAGAGTGAAGGAGGATGCTCACAGCAGAAACTTTCCTGTCTGAACTACGATGAGTTTCAGACGTGTCTGAAAACAGCAAAAGGGGCCGTATTCAGAGGAAGGTCTACAAAAGAGCAGCTTGAAAGAACTGTGCATGGTGTGCGAGCTAAATAATTATAGCATTTACCAGGAAACGCGGGGAAGTTAAGGATGGAATATACGTGACATACCGTTAACATGCACAACTTGCCAAAAGCTGATATGAATCCTTGTTTTTCTGTTCAACACAGGAGCATTAAAGTTAAATGATTTGTAGCCATTTCATTCATGAACCGAGTCCTCGCTGAGTCAGTGCTCAAAGTCACTGGGAAGTTAAAAGTTGCAAAAGTGTCGCAGGAGATGCACAGAAGCAGTTTGAGTCTGGACACGAACGGCTCCTAATCTGACGTAAGTAATAGCAAGTGGAGAGCTGTATGAATAGTGAAAGCATTTCCTCTGAGCCTCATGCTGTTGTACAGCACTTTCCACTGGCTCACAGCTTTTTCTGTCGAGTCAAATCAATATTTGATGCTTTGAATAATGGAAGGAACATAAGAGCCGCAATTGTGCTTCAGATTTCTCTTCTCAGAACTGAACGGTGCAATGTTCAGTTTGCCTGGATATTAAATTAAAACTGTTTTAATTAAAACATTTGGCATCAAACTGTGCAAAAAAGTTTGTTTGCTTCTTTTACTGATTGAGCGCTCTGCTACTCCCCTCCACATCCTTGCTTTTCTCCTTTGTTTTTCATTTCACACCTCTTCAATGCCCCCCTCATCCCCACCTCCAGCCGTCTGTGCGGAGGCGTTTGGATCCTTTTTTGCCTCCTTAATTAGAAGTGATGGGAAGGTGAGGCTTCAGCAGGCACCAAATGAATAGAGTCATCAAGCTACTTTTCAGGACTAGAGCCCAGCCACTTAAGGCTCTTTTTCATCCTGTGATGGGAATTTTAATTGCCTACCTCTTGGCTCATAATTGGAGTCTATGAAGAGGCACTCCCGGGGTCTTTAGCATGTACGCTCTGTATATAGATTTTGCAGGCTGTTTCTTGTTCGGGGAATTGTAGCGCTCACTTACAGGAACAAAAACAAAGCTCGGGGGTAGTTTGTGACACACAACATTATCCTCATAATCACAGAGCTTCAGGGCCCTCTTTGATGCACATTCCTCTCAGGAGAGGCAGGAAACGGGTGGAAACGCAAACCCTTATCGGCGCAAACTTGTTAACATTTTCTTAGCATAGAGTGAAAGATCTTTCTTTCTCTGGCCCCGTGCACGTGGCGTCTTCCTGTTCTCTGGTGGAATGTGGTGCTGGAGGGAGCTGCGGTTGTCACAGGTTGTTTACAGATTGGCCTGTCTCTCTGAATGACAGCGTGCACTGATACAGTCAGCTCAGATCGTGACACACACCGTGTAACTTGACTCTCTCTATGCCGATATATCTCCAGATATTTACATCATCTGTATTTTTCTGTCTGTATAATATCAACAAAACTTTCCAGGAGCATTTTGCATTTACTCCCTATGTTACAGTGAAATAGCACAAGCTCAAAATCTTAAATTTGTTCCATGAAACACTTGAAAAATGCAAATGGGTTTGAAGTCTTTACGTTTCCAGTACGATGCCCTGGCATGTGTCCTTCTGTCTCAGGCTTGGCCACATAGGAACTGCACACCCATACAGTATGAGAGCGCCTTCTCTTTACTCCTGTGTAACTTGAACTTGGTATGAATTTGCACCGACTCAGTAGTGACAGGAAGACAATGCAGAGGTGTTAGTGTAACGTGTGCATACATTTAGTGCTCTTACAAGTCTGTCAGGCCAGATAAGGCTGTGGTCTTATTTTAGCCCGTTCCCTGCAGCAGGCTGTGGCCAGCCGTGCGTGTATAGGTGTGTGTGTGTGTGTGTTTGTTTGAGGCTGTAGGCTATGGCTGTCTGGCTTGACCGACGTGTCACGATCAAACCATGTCTCTGCCTTTAGGCTAAAGCACACTCTCACGGTGTTCAGAAGCAGCCAGGGTGAAGCTGTCGCGAGCAGTTTAGACGTGTCAGCCCTGTCGCTGGCCCGCGGTGGTGCCAGGTTTGACAGATTTATGAGCCACCAGGTAATGGACTGTGTGTGACATATGGCAGGTCTTCATCACAGCTGTCTCACAAAATCTTTAAACAAATCAGTGAAGACCCGTGACTATCAGCACAGCCACATTCTGCTGCAGACCCCGCTGAGCGTTTCATACAGCTGACTGGTCCACCCATCTCGTTTTAATCATTCCTTCACTCAGTTTCCTCACTGACAAAAGCACAATATCAGACACACACTTCCACCTCCAGAACGTGGACCCATGTATTAACTGCAGGTGAAAATGGGCCATTGTCCAGGTGTCACACCCTTGTACTTCCTCTCACACAATAACATATCTCCATTTTTGTGGAATGCAAACTTTTTCTTTGCTGTAACAGCCACAGACAACAACCACAGACTACAATTACAGACAACAACCACAGACTACAATTACAGACAACAACCGCAGACTACAACCGCAGACAACAACCGCACATTACAATTACAGACAACAGCTACAGACAACAACCACAGACTACAATTACAGACAACAACCACAGACTACAACCGCAGACAACAGCCACAGACAACAACCACAGACTACAATTACAAACAACAACCGCAGACAACAACCGCACACTACAATTAGACAACAGCCACAGGCAACAACCGCAGACAACAACCGCACACTACAATTACAGACAACAGCCACAGACGACAACCACAGACAACAGCCACAGGCAACAACCGCAGACTACATCCACACACTACAATTACAGACAGCAACCGCAGACAACAACCACAGTCTACAACCACAGACTACAACCGCACACTACAATTACAGACTACAACCACAGACAAGTGCCACAGGCAACAGCCACAGACAACAGCCATGTCCATATCTACTTTCCAACTTTATTTTTGAAATATAGGCACAGGTGGAAGAGCTTTGCTTGAGCATGGTACTGGCGGTCACTCGTGCGCATGCTACATATTGCGGTCATTACATATGAACGGCGTGACTCGTCTCTTGGCACAGTCAGTAAATCTGGACGTTTGCAATGGCACATTGTTCTGAAAATGTAATGTGAAATAACAAAGTTAATAAAGCGTGGGCCTCAGTTGTCTTCGCCATGGTGACCGCAGGAGGATGGATTGGAGCTGACAGCCTTTCAGACGACCACGCTTACGTTTTCTAAACTTTGGTTGCATTGATGAAAAGTTAACTTGTTTCGGTGAAGTTGGAGAAAGAACGCGTGCTTGATTCACACCACAATGTGGGCTTGTGAAAGTTTGATGACTTTATTACAGACGCGCAGTTCTTGCACTCCAGGGGGATTTTGGACACTAGCAGAAACGCTCGTGGCAATATCCCAGATAAAGCCTGAGGGACAGCTGAACCAAAGATGGCTGCTGTTCTGCCTCTTAAGCTGTCTGTCACAAAAATCGATGAGCTTCAGTTTCACTTTAACCCCCCGTGGTGCTGTACTCCGAATTCTCCGTGTTCAGGCTTCCTGTTAGCTCTTTGAACACGAGCAGGCCTGACAGATACGGCTTTCTCAATCATCCCTGCATTTGACTTACCATTACACACTCGCTACGTTTCGGCCTTTTCATTTATGAAGTATTCCACGCTACCCGAAATGTGAATTCACAGGGGAATGCCAGAAGTTGCACATGTGGTGATGATGGCGGTGAGACGTAGAATAATGTAGCCCGTTCCTGACAAGATGGATGTGATCTCAGCGGAAGCACAAGCAGGCTGCTGGGGCACAGCCCTTCCCCCGAGAACCGAGTTGGAGAACGAAGCAGTGCCAGGGGAAAAGAGCTAATGAGATAAAGATGCAGGAAAAAGGGGAACTTCCAACGAAGAGGATCCACAGAATGAAGAGGAAAATGTGGAGGAAAGTAAATGAGTGTCAGATATTCAGCTCCTCTTGTGCCATCACCTCCTGGGAGAGCAGATCTCCTCTGTCTCCTGTGATAGCATCATGCAGATGCCAGGTTCACGTCAGCTGCCTGGATGCGCTGGACTACAGAAGCTAGGCCCATTCATACATCTACCTGCCATGTCGCCTGGAGTCTGTGCATCACCAGGAAGTCTGAATGTGCCTTTGGATCTCGGAAAAGCACATACGACCGTCTGCTTCTGTCCATATCTCAGAGCACATGCACCACTGCAAGTGTTCTGGGGTTTTTCTGGTTTGTTTTTTATTCCCCTGGCAGTAAAGGAACGAGCCAAACTGTGCGCTGAAAGCCAAAGATGGCGAACAATTAGTTTACGCAAGCTAAACACAGAGTTTTCATATTTGCTATAACCAAAAAAAAACACAGCAGCATCTGGAGTCCTATAGCAAAACACATTTTAATCACAACCCAAATGTAATGATCCTATAACTGTTTTTTAAGCCTGTAATTGATCATTTAGTGACTACAGTGAAGCTCTCAGGCTGGATGAAGTATCTGTCAGTGTATCGGCTCAGTGATGAGGCTGAGAATCTCACTCAGAGCCGAGCCACACAGGCTTATTGCGCTCAGGACCATCATTGCTATTTTTATTACTTGTGAAAATCTGAGTGTGTGTGTGTGTGTGCATGAGTGGAGAACTTGTGCACACCTGCTTTGTAGGTGTCAGATTGAGGGGTGTGATCTGGGATTTGGAGCCATGCATACTCCTATGCATTATTCAGCATCTCAGGAAGGAAAGAATAGCAAACAGTAGCCTGCAGTTGTAAATGGGAAAAGTGGGCTGACATCAAGTCTCTTTGTGTTTGCAGGAGCGGAAAGAGAGAGAGAGAGAGGGTGAAAGGGAAAAAAGGAGTGTATGCAGTACACACTTTTCACTGGCGTCTCTATTAAAAATACTGTCTCCCTTTACATATGTGACTATTTTTTTTTATTGCGGTACTTTGTATAATGTGGACGTAAAACCACAGTTTTCTGATGAGCAGGACTTCTTTTCTTGTTATCATATAAATAATGATGGAGACAAATGATGCAAGCAGTCATTTACATTCCGCTTCAGCGGCAGTTATCTTTATTCTCATCTCAGTCACTGTTCATTCGTGTCAAAATCTAAAAAAAAAAAAAAAAAAAAAAAAAAGTTTTAACCCTTTAGGTTGATCAGACTGCCTTTGAAAGTGACAATAAATTCTGCCCCGTCTGGACACAAAAGTCCGCAGAGTTGTGAGAAAGGCAGACGTGCAGGTCTTCATGGGTAATAGATACGTACCTGTGTTTGCAGAGACGGACTCATAACACGTCTGCTACTGAATGAAATCTCAAATATCAAAAGATATTTAGATATTGTGAGGGACAGGATGCACATATTCATTGTCTTCCCATTGAAGTTGGGGATGAATCGTTACTGAAAGGTCAGGCGGGAGATGAGGGGAGGAGTTCACCGACTGAAGGTGGATAAAATAAATAAAAAGAATCTAAATCCCCACCTGAGCTATGGGGATCGCAGAGTTTTGAAATAAGGGCAGAGAAATGTGTTGAATGCATAAAAAAAGTTGTAATTATCATTCAGTTCAAAAGCGATGAGTGAAACCAGCATCTGAGGCTGAAGCTAATGGCCTCAGTGGCAGCGAAACATCCAGACCTTTTCACTCAGCTGCCTGCGCCCTTTTGTTTTTCTTGCTATTTTTGAGTGACAGCCCACTTTACTACTTCATTACATGCAGGATAATTAGCACTTAGACTGGAGTGGGTGTGGGTGGGTGGAGCTTGCATATTATCATAACAGAGCATGTGCTGTCTGTCAGCTTCTGACGGGGAAACAAGAGAACTGCTCTTTCCCCACTAATGAAATTGTTTTCTTTAGGAAGCTGCTGCCATCACAATCTTTGCACAGATAATTCTCCCACTGTTTCTTTCACCATCCGGATCGATATGAAATGGAAGAGTCTGTCAAGGATCATTTTTTGGCTGAAGCGTCTCTGAGATTGAGTCAGAAAAAGTTCTGAGTCCTGTTTAACTGAGAGAAGCGTCTCCAACTGTTTAGTCTAATGGACTTACAGACTTAGCGGTTAGCTTATGTCTGTATTTATCTATTATACACCCACATTGTAAGAAAGAAACTGAAAATACTAATGCAGTTCTGTCTGCATCAGTATTTTTTCAGTTTTACAGACTTTTCTGTTTTCCCTCCTCACTTAACTGTCACAGCGCAGCTTTGTGTAAATGATAAAACATCCGTCAATCAAAAATCGTTAAAACTGAGACAAACCTCTGTTATTTTCCTCCTCCTTTGTGCAGCACCATCGCTGATAAGTGAGCTGCGAGCGGAGAAAATCGAGCAGAAGAGCATAACCTTGGTGTGGAGGGAGCCGTCGTACCCCAACAGCAGCCGCACAGGATACGAGGTCAAGTACTTTGAGAAGGTAAAATCCTCCTTTCATCATGCCGCTGTTGTTGATCCAGCTTTGCCATCCTTCATTTGGTTTTACTCTCCTAAATCATTTCTAAAAATTCTTCAAATAATGCAACAATCTAATAAAATCAAGTTTTTCAATCACAGACGCCAAGTTTATTTCTCTGCCTGAGCAGGTGGATTACTGCAACCAACCACAGGGGGCAGTCAAGGTGTTTGCTTTCCCTTTTGTGGCCTTTAGTTAGAGTCTGGTCTGGGTCAGAGAATGGTTTAAATAAGGAAAATAACGTGCACCATGTCCATATATTTACAGACATATTAATGTCCTTCATGAATCCTTAGTACAGAGGATTTAACTTCTCAGATGCACATTGATGATGTCACTTTTAGATATCAAAGGAAGAGCAAAAGTTCTGACTGTTGTAACTCTGCAGCAGATTTTGCTCCCATTTTTGAGTTTGTTGCTACAGTATTTTTTTTTTTCAACGCACTTTAGTACAAGGACTGTATATTTTATGGTCCCATTATATAGAGCCCTAAATTCACATAACAGGCACACTTTCTTTTGATTTTTATGGATACACACTGTAATTTCATTGGCCTGCCTCGCTCATTAACGTAACACAAAGTGTGGCCTCGGCATCAGCGGCCGTAATCTTCACAGTAACTCTGTCACACTCGCGCACCAGCAGCTGCCGCGTTCGCCCATTTTCATTCTCTGCATTTTCTGCCTTCGTGTTTTCACACCACCTCCTCCTCTTCACGCTTTACCATATTTGGTAAAGCGGCTGCATCTTTCTGCTCCACGCCCACCATAAAATGAAAACCTGGAAAAGTTGCGGTGGGATCGCTTTTGGGGTGACTTCAGGAAAGAGATGAGATTGCGGGAAGCAAAGAAAAATAAGTCGGCTGGAGAAGGTATCAGAGACAGATGAGGGGAAGATGACTCTGGGAAGATTCCTGTAAGAGCGTAACGAAGGAACAAAATGAGCGAGGACCCTTTTATGAGAAAATCATGATGAGGGAATGGGGAGAGTGTAAAGGATAGATGGAGAATAACTGAGATTGAGTCAGGGAGATTGTTGACAGGCCGTGAAATGAAAAGGCAACTACTCTGCAGCAGAGAGACGATTAAAGAAGAAGACACAGCCCTGCTTTAACAGTGTATCACCCAATTTCTTCACTTTCAGTTCGACAGCAATGAAGCTTTGTGTTTAAGGACCACACAAACAACCTAAACATCCTAATGAATGAGGCATTTGATTTCTCATCATCTGGATCATATCAACACTGTTGAGCACAGTAATTACTAAATCTGTGTTTACTTTAAACCTGAAAATATCAGGACTGCGGTTGTTTTTCTCCCTGTTTGTCTCCATCATCGACCCTAACCCCACTGCTGCAGTGGTTATTACAGTTGTTATTAACTGTTTTTGCTCAGTCCCGTGCGCTGAAAGTGTGATTATCAGCCTCCTGGACTGCACGATGTTTCCTGTTAAGCACTCAAGGGACTCGCAGGGCTTCCAGTCCTCTCTGGTGTCCAGCTGGAGCTGCAGCCGCTGCAATCTAACCTCTGTCTGCAGTCAGAGGCACTTCTGAACCGTAGCTGAAGCCCCATCTTTCATCTTAATATTCCAGGCACATGCATGCTCACTCAGATTCAGATTTAGAGTTTTGAGGTCATTTGATTTCTGTTTGATACCAATGTCACATTCCTCAGACTGATCTTCTCGTTTTTGCTTCACTTTATAAAATTCTTACTTTCTCTAAAGACTTTCTTTTCCTACAAATATCTAATTTTATTTACAGTGAGACTGCGAGGTTTCGAACCACTAACAGGAACAAATAATTCAAATGGCATAAAATGGTGTTGATTAGGTTCACTCGTGGACTCTTGTCACGTTTACTTCTGCCATGTGTGACTCATTCTCACAGGCAAAAGCAGATGAGCAGCGTGGTAGCGAACAGGCGTGTGTTTTTTTTATTATTATTAATGGATGTTAACAGGCTTCACGCTGATTCGGCGAATAAAATCTTGGCCTTGCAGACTCTTTGCAAGTTTGGCTTTGGAAAAGTGCTGCTGCTCTCGTTAGAACACTTGATTTGGCTACAAAGTCGTCGCCCCCCGCCCCCACCCCACTGTGATCACATGCCGTGCCTCAGAAATGAACAAGGCGTTTACACAAATGGATTCCACCTACACGTCTCGCCTCCTCCTTCTGTGCCCACCCCTCCCTCCCTGTCTTTGTCTCCGCTGTCTGTTATAGTTTTACATTTTGTCTCCGCAGGAACAAAAGGATCAGAGCTATTCGACTGTGAAGACGGCTGCCACGCGGATCAGTGTCAACAACCTCAAACCTGGCACCACATATGTCTTCCTCATCCGGCCCTTCTCCACGCCAGCCCCCGCCTCGTCCCTGTCCTCCTCCCCTCTCTCCTCTGCCTCCTCTTCTACTTCTTTCTCCTCCACTTCCTCCTCGTCTTCTCAGTCCTCCTCCTCCTCCTCCTCATCGCCGCCTCCCATCGACTACGGTGCCTACAGCGCTCCCCTGGAGCTGCAGACACTCGGCGAATGTGAGTGCTTGTTTCGCACCTCCAGCCGCCAAAGACTGGAACGGGGGCTCGTTCGGGAACGTGGCAAGTTCTTCTGAATCATGCTGCTGAGATGACAAACGGGTGCAACCCTTTCTTTGTTCCAAATCTTACCGTTGAGTTGCGGAAAGGGATCAAAAATTACGTTCCGTTTCAGTATAATTTTTTAGAACCAAATATATTTATAACCAAAATAAAAGACACAAGGCTGAAAGAACTTTCAACAATCACCTGTAGTTTCAGTAGAGGAAGAGTCTTGTGCAAATATAACTTCTGTTTAAATATGCAGAACTTTAGCTGGGATGTTTTATATATCAGTAAGTATAAATGAATGCTTATGTGTAAAAAATTTGCCTCCATAATGCGGTTGGAGTGGAAATATATAGCAACAGGAACTCATAAAGCACAACTTTCTCGATTGTATTTGAGTTTTATTTGCGTTTGATTAAATATAATCAGCTGCGTTCACCGACAGCGGTGCTGCATCTGCTGTGCCATCGCCGGCTCGTCATGTTTTATTCCTCTTGTGAATCCAGCGTTACATTTCTGAGCCGCTTCGGTTCATTCATCCCGCCGAACTAACCTTGCGGCTACAGGTTTTCAAGTTTTACCCTAAAAATGAACAGTTGGAAAGGGTTTGGGAGATGCAAACTTCTGGTTGAAAGTTGTTGCTCAGTAACGCGTTCTGCTCGATGCATATTCAGTTTGTGTGTCAGCCTGAGGCGAGATCAAGTGTCAGTGATTATGGAGCGCAGAAGGCAGCAGCAGCGCAGCCTCTGGTGGCCACTGGTCAAGTGCACGCGGGCGAGAAAGCATTTTAACAGAACGTTTTTGTTAACATTCACTAGCACATCTGCGTGGTGAGTCAGAGGAGTTTTTCCAGGGCCGATTTTAAACAAACAAGAAGACGGCAAAGGCGCAGTTCATATCTGAGGGGAAAACGTAACGAGTTTGAGTTCATAGTTCAACCTTGGCTTTAGAAACAGGCCCATATTATATTTACAGAAAGGTTCTTGCAAGGTCAACAGCTTTAAAAATAGAAGGAGAAATTCAAGTGCGGCAATATTCAGGCAATATTCAGCAGCCGTTGATTAGAAACCAGAGGTGGGCAAACTGAGGCCCAGGGGCCCCATGTGGCCCGATGAACTATTTAATCCGGCCCGCAGAGCCTTCACAATAATTCTTCCAAAAGCCAAATGAAGAGGGTTGTCAGCTTGGTTGGTTAGAACAAGGTTCAGACCTCCCCCCCTTCACCTAGCATGCTAACATGTCTTCTCAAGAAGGTGGGGCCAAACATCATTTGGAGCTTCATCATCCATCTCTAGTTGGACCAATTTACAGGCTCTTCAGAATATTTTCTACTGTCCATCAAGCAGGATTTTTAGTTAACCTCCGATCCTTATTTGGGGGGTTAGTTTCCCGCACCTCCTGGCCGGCCCGTTGATTTTCGAGCTCCAGATCATCTGCCTTTTCTTGCCACAGCCACTGGGTGTGTGTAAAACGCCAAGAGACCATTTAGATTGTAACAGACGCTGGAAGTTAGACTGAACTGCCACAAGCGTAGAGAAGACAACTTGCTTCTGCTTTATTATCAGTGCCATTAGTTTTATTACAGGAAAGACTGAAATGGGCTATATTGGGTATTTCAGACATTTCTATAGATTTCATTCCTAGGGATTTGGCACGTGTTTATTAAAGGTGGACCAAGTGCCAATATTAATGCTGCAGAGGAGGTCATGCTCTTTCTAAAATAGGAAAATGCCCATTAAACCCCCAATCTAACCAACCTCGTGTGGCTTTTTTTCAGCCTTTATAGCCATTGCTTTATAATTATCCCTTATCTCCCATACACTTTCACACTCAATAATAACAGTAGTAATTGAATGTAGCACATGTGCTGTGCATGCTAATGTGTGAAACTGCTATGGTGTGATGAAGAAAGTGTCGAGTGCACCAGTGTTCCATTTTAAGACACACTTAATACAGTGGCGGGTTTGATCCAAAACAACCACAGATGACGATAATCTGAGAGGATCGTGGCCCTAGATTCAGCTGGACAAAAGTTTATGACAGTGATGAAACCCAAACAGTCATGTTTTCCAGACATCCTGACAGACAGAAAAGAAGTGTGTTTTTTTCCATTTGTCATCCTCAGAGTAGCGAGTGTATTTCTGTCTTTTGCAGTGGCGCTGGCCTCCAGTGAACAGAATCCAGTGGTAATCATCATCATCGTGTCCGTGGCCGCCCTCATCATGCTGCTCTCCATGGGAGTGGGACTGCTGATTTGGAGAAGGTAAATATAAAGGCTTGTGTAACAAGGTCGGCGTGTTACACAAATACACTCACAGTGACACGAGTGACGTAAAGACAGTGCTGTTTTCAGTAACACGCTCCTCTGTTGTGATCCCAATTACAGTAATCCACAAATGTGCAGTGATGGCAGGAGAATAGCTGGAATTACATGGTTGAGTAACTTAATTGTTTAATATGCAGCATAACGGGTTCGATGATAGCAGCGTCTGTTTAAAAGAGGAAAGGCTGACAGGATGAAAGCATCTTTGATCATTTTATTTTTGGTGGGCAGTTCATAGTTTTCTGTCTAATTAGATTTAACATTGACAAAAGTTAATAGAAGAGCTGTGAAACATTAAAGAGATGCGAGGGAGGTTAAATTAACGCCGGTTGCACAACCGCTGATGGGCCAGTCGTTTCTAGAGGCCTAAACTCTTCTGATCTCTTTTAAAGAGTGGACGCTGCATGTTTTCAATGAGGTCATGATGTGTAAAATCCTTTATCTTGAACCTGTGACAATGAACTTCTTCCCTCCTGCTGGCAGAAATGGTAATGAGACACTGTTGTCATGGTTACGGCATCGTAGCTATATAGCCTATAGCTCGTACTCCTGCTCCCGCTGTCCCACAGCTTCTGTAGATAAAAAACAATTATTACTGTTGCTGAAACAGTATGGAAAGACTCCGGTATGGAAGAGTGATGTGCTACACATTCCTCCTTCTTCTTTTTTTTTAAACATTAAAATAAATCATCAAAGGATCATTTTTATTTAAACTTAAACTGATTACGATAAAGATGGAGATACTTGTGTGGGAACAGTGGTCCAACCTACAGGAAGTAAGAAAGGTCCATACCGTACAATAAAACACGTTTGTGCTAGAATTCAGCACTGTTTTTTCAGTTTTATCAGAATAAACAGTTCCACAGAGATCCCTCCTCTCTGTTCACTTCCATCCCCTCTTCCTCCCTCCATTCTCTGTCTTCTTATCCTGTTCTTTCTGTTACCGCCATGACACGGTACCCCGTCTTGTATATACCACCACTAAGCACCTCTGTTGGCTGCACATCATCACTGGATTGCATGAATTATTCAACTTAGCAGATGAAGAGGATTTAAGAGGGGGGGGGGGGGGTTTCTGCATGCTGTTCCAACCACATTGCTCTTTGACTCCTGTCCAGTTCTGTATTCTGCCAGCTCACACACACACACTCACATACACATATGCAAACGCCAAAATGGAAATGTGCAAAAAAAAAAGGCTCAATTTACAGCATTCGAATCATTCCATCACATGTGCAAGCTGCCGAGCTTAATGCACACATGCACAACTCCCACGCCTTCACAGACACCAAAACATTACCTTTGCTTTTCTTTGTTTTGCTCTTCTGTGACGTGCCGTTTACATTTGGCTCATTTCCTGTAATTTGTGTGCACTGACTTAACTGGCCTACTGTACATCTACACCAGCGCCATGTCTCAGCTTTTTAAATACCCTTTCCATGGGTACACCTCTAAAAAAAAATGAAATGGAAACCAATTCAGGATGTGCACAAAACAGTAATGGAGTCGACGGGGTGTGAAAATGGGTTCTTTTCACTCACACCAGCTCCACAAAAACTACCGCTGTCACTCAAACATTCATAAAAGAATATATGGAAATAGCTGCACAAGTACGGTACACACCAGTGTGAATATAACAGCACTCCAGCCGAGAAAACACTGAAAATGCAAGTGTGCTTCCTCTCAGCATGCACAACTAAGTGTTTAAATATATTGTTGCTTTGAGAGAAGGCAGCATTTTCCCCCTGTGCTCAGTGCTGAATAATAATGCTTATGGTTTCCTTCTTTTATTCCCATGGCTGTATTCATTGCGTGCAGCCTCTTTGTTTATCACTGCTCGACCATTAACTGCCTCTTCATGCTTTGCATCGGGACAAAGAGGCAATGGCTGGATGCCTCAATTACCATCTTCTCATGTTTGCAAAAGACAGCCAGATCCTTTCTTGGCTGTAGATTGTGGGTTACATCGATCTGCCTGCTCACACACGTGCAAATCTGTCCCAGCAGTCAGGCACAAAAGCTGGGATGCAATGAATCATTGGCGGATGAGGCCTGGGTCCAGATTTACCGAAGCCCACTTCATTAGAAAATGTTGCTTTATGTCGCACTGCAAATATGAAATACCAGCCAGATGATAGAGAGTTTTTACTTACTGTAGAAAGCAATCTTCGGGAGTAGCCGTAATAACAGAATGTTTAATGGTTTTAGTCACTGGTGACAGCCAGATAGGACATTCATCGCCGTAATTCAAACTTTTCAGACCAGGAAGCTGTTAGAACGTGATCGGCAGAGTTCTTCAGACAGGATTTGAGATTCGGCTGCTGTACCTCGACTTAAACTCAGGAAATGACCTCGCAGGTTATTTAGCTGTAAATATTATAAATCATATCTTTAGACATTGAGTAATCTGAAGGAAAGTCGGGCTGAAGCTGGATGCAGACAAAATGCTCAGTCCTGCTTTTGCTCTGTCTGGATCACCAGGTAAATACAGGCTCGGGCACAGTATTAACAATGACTGTCATGTATTGATTTTAAAGTCATTAGTATGGCGCGCACGGTGCACCTAACCAGTCTACACGTTCTGTACTCGCTGCAGGAATTGCTTACTGTGTGAATAATACATGCATGTGCACCGGCGTGTGCACACAGAAAAGAACGAATAGAATAATGGATAGCAAGTTATAAGGAGATGGAGAGGAGCTCCAAAATAAAAGAAGAGGGAATTACAGCCGAGGGCCATTTCCTGAGGCCATTGACTGCTGGTAAAACACCAACAAAAAGCATTTGAAAAGGTAAAAAATGATATGGGGTGTGCAATGAGAGAGGGTCTCCAGTGACCCCCCCAACCACCTCCACTCCACACCTTCATCAATTTTTAAAGTGAAATTTCTTTCACTGGAAAAATGCTTTCTATCACATTATTTCTACCAGAGGCAGAAGACAATGAAGGGCTGATGGGAGTATTTCTGTCTGCAGTCGGGCTGCTGGAAGAGCCAAGACCAACTGCATTTTCTACAACTGGGTTGATGCTGACACAAACCCATTAACGTATGCTTTTCCAGGGCTCCTGCTGAGCTGTTCTGTTGGGTTTAACTGATCGGTGCAGAACAGTGTGGTGAAAGTCAAACTAAAAGCTACCTGCTACGCCGTGTGCTTCAATTACTATACTGATAGAAACACTAATGTCTTTACTTTCATTCGTGCTCGGCAGGCTTCCACTGACAAAGAATGGGTCAATCAGCAATTCCCAGTCTGTCCAGTCTGCCTGTGGCGTACAGTCCAACTGTTCAGTACCCGAACAGAACTGGAGCACAATGAGGACGGAGATAAATTCCTAAAGTAGAGAAACAAGCTAACTGCAGCTTAGACGTCCGACTTGCTGGAGATGGAATGGGTTCAGGATCTATCACAGAAGCGCTTCAGTGGGATGGATTGTAATCCGATTGTCTGAGCTGCTGGTCTTTTCCTTCCGTAACCTCCCCAATTTAGTCCAAATGGCTCAGAATGACAACAAGACCTTCAGTTACACGCTTCTCTCCTCTGTTGGGGCAACTTGTTCCAATTCTGTGTCATTTTCTCCTCCAGGTATATTTCTAAAATTCAACACTGCATTTAAAATCTCTCCTAAAAAACATCAATAAAAATACACTAGTAAGCATTACGCAAGGTAAATTCTGTCAGCTGGTGTCATGTTGGATTTTGAGCAGCAAGTTAAATAACTGCCGAGTTAACCTTATTTATACTGCACCCTGAATTTTTTTTAAGCTTTTTAAATTTGTATTATTTTCTTATTGCGTTTTGTCCTTACTAATATCCAGTGGTCCCTAGGGAAAGCTACATTTCAACCCATCTCCTCTCATGTGTCTCGTAGTTTATTTCTTAATTGTACGCCCCAAGCTGTGTGTTAGAGATAGCATTTTGACCAATGAGCTGTAGCTAAGCCAACACTTGATCATCAGAAAGTATAATTAAAATGCATACCCAGAAAATCACATTTAAATGCAGGTAATTATGTATTAAACCTTGCCCACCTCTGGAAAAAGCTGGAAATCCATCAGGTTTATTAGCCCAGTGTGGCTGTATAACAAAAAGATGTTTCCCAGGTTAGTCATATTTTAATCGACTCACAGTCAGTTTAATTGAGGCTGAATTATGAATATTAGATTCTTTTTTTGCTCTGAATAACAAAGGCCATAAAGAGCGGATACCTCAAACAGTCGCCAACACCGTTTGACTTTGAAACAGGTCTCGTCTTAAAGAACAAGCTGCCAAATCACTGAATATTTCTGGCCCATTTTGTCCATTATCGGTTTGTGGTCGACTGATTAGTTAAACTATCACACACGTGTATCCCAGCAGGAAGTAAGAGTTCAAGTCAACATAGGGCCACAGTGTGCCTGCTGAAAGGAAAACAAACCAGACCAGAGAATGTTGTTTAAAGCTGTTTGTTTTATTGTTTCTGCACGTTTGGTTGGCTGTGGCTTCCGTTTTCCAATTGAGGCAAAGCTCCAGACTTGAAACTTGGCTGACCATCAGGCGCTCCCCTCCCTTGTGTTTCTCCCCAGCAGCATCTGCTCAGGCTCCTCCAATGTTACTCCTGCTAGTGTGGTGCTACTTTCGACCTCCTTGTCCGCTCTTCCTCCTCCTCCTCCTCTTGTTTCTCCCCTACCTCCCTTCACACAGCTGATGCCCAGGTACACTGGCATGCATGCATGCACTCATCCTCTCCGTATCCCTGCACTCCCCCCATCTTTGGCTTTTCCTAAACATAAAACGAAAAAAAATCCCTTTCATCTTTTTAATTTCGGGCTCTTTGGCTGAGGCCCATATTTCATCTCCAGCTCTGGATTTGACATCACCTTGAACAAAAGTGCTATGAAGACTGTTACTGATGAATTTTATTCAAAATGAACTACTTTGCATCTGTTGTTTCATTTCTATTCGTGTCTGACTTTTCCAAGAAAATGAATTCAGGTCATGTAAATTTGCCTTCATGCAGCTTTGCCAAATTTGTTTCCTCATCCATGTTTCTCTTTTCTGAGGTTAAGTTCTTTTATTGCCCGTCTGCTTGTTGCCTGTTTGGCATTTGCATTCTGAAGTGGCTGGCTGTTCTAGATGCAGCCTCGCTCCGCTGTGCACCTTTATCTCTGTCTTCTTTTTTTTTTTGCCTACCATTCTGCCCAATCATCCTCTTACTGGTAACCTCGTATTTTCGTGTCACATGGTCTGCCTCTCCATCTGCTCACTTCCTCCCTTGTTATCGTCATTAATTCACCCACAGGTCTACTGTCCCATCTCCCTTACCGTTTTCCTCTTTGCTCTCTTGTTACTGTTCGTACATTTGTCTCCTCTGTCTGCATCTCCTCCTACCTCCCGCCCCCTCTGCCCTGTTGCCCCCCTGTCTATTAATTCTCGTGTCTCCTCCCTGTCTGCTATCTCCTACCCTGAGGGATCTGTGTTGCATGTGACGGAGTCGGTGTGTTTTGACAGACAGGGTCCCAACCTTGTCTCGCACCATGTTGCTACCGTGCCGTCAGCCACACCTCCCTCCCAGCATCAACCCAGCACAAACACGCACAGGGACAGAAAATTCTGAGAGGAAGCCATGTTGTAACCGCAGAAAAACACATAAATATACAGTATTTACTGCACTAGCGTGTTATATTAGTTTATTTGCGCTTTTTGAGCTTCAGCAACCCTGAAAGCTCTTCTCAGTGTGTTTTTTAGCTGAAGCTCTTAAAAAGTTTCCTGCAGTTTCTTCTTAAGTTCTTCCTAATTCTTGTTTTTATTCCATGGACTTATTCCAGAAAGTGCAGCGCTGACCTTTTAAAATGTCCTGTTAATTTTTGTTTTGTTAATCTAATCTGTAGTGTGTGTGTGTGTGTGTGTGTGTGTGTGTGTGTGAGGTTAGAGAGCCAAATCTTGCCTTAAGCCGAAAAGCAATCAGCATTCACATCATACCCTCCGTACCCCCTGTGGAGGCAGAGAGGGTTACACAAACTGCAAACATGCACGTGACGTGTACACTTGGTTCACGGAAATGTATTTGCTTGTTAACGAAAACAAACAATGATGTGTTAATTCCTGCCGGTGTGTGTCTGAGATCAGGCCAGGTTTGTTGATCCATCTCTGTCTCTCCAGCGCGACACGTCACGGTTCATTCTGAATATCCCTCCACGTCCCGTCCATCACAGTAATCTAGACCCGCTCTCCCTATAATCTGTTTATAATCCAGGACCAACAGTTGTATAGGCTGTTAGGGATGAGAGGATGATGGACGTCTTTCTTTTTCTTCACAGACAATGTGGCTACAGCAAAGCGTCTCAGGAGGGAGATGAGGAACTTTACTTCCAGTGTGAGTATCAGCCCTGAGCCGTGCACTAATACTATTTCCAAGTGTGGATGGTTGTGCATAATCTGAGCACAGAGCAGTCATTTTAGGCTTCATGTGCTGCAATGCATGTCATGTGACCACGCACACACACACCCTGACACCATGGCATTAATTCTTCATTTGGAGTGCATGCTTAGGCCATCCTGTGCACTCTGACACACTCCATTAGTGTGCGTGTGTGTATGAGAGAGAGTGTGTGTGTGTGTGTGTAGGGGAGATGAAGATCAGCAGGATGGGGCAGATAAAGAGCTGAACATCAGGGGGAGGAGGGGATGAAAACGAGGGTGAAAAGATGAAGGCCGCACTCCCACAACGGACATTTAATGATTTTGTCTGCGAGGTTGTAAATGCTGATTCCTCTAAATGCTCTCAACGGGCTTTCTGTTTGACACAGACGGAATGCAAGTAGTTTGTCATATCTTTATATCCTTGCCTGTAGTGTGTAAGCCTGGGAGCCAGGCCTTTGCTAATGTGGTGAATGTGCGTGCGTGCGTGCGTGTGTGTGCATGCGTGCTCATTTGTGTTGCTTAATCTTCCAGCATGCTGAGCCCTCTGGAGAGGTTTGGAGCACTATGCCTGATGAATAATGAGCCCAAGCAACGTGGCTGGGAATGAAATCTGCCCAAACAAAGACATGCCAATAGCTGACAAGCACGCAGCATGCACAGAAACACGAACACACACACACACACACACACACACACACAAACACACACACTGGACAGAGGCTTTTTTTTCTTTTTGGGCTAAAACATATTTTTTTGTGTCTTTATCTAACATCCTCTTTTGACTCCACTTTCTGGTTTGTGTGTTTGGTTAAACAGCTTGTCACAGTGCTGCAGGATCACCTTGCCTGAAAACGTGTGTGTGTGCACATGCGTGTGTGTGTGTGTGTGTTCATGTATTTACTACATTCTGAGTACCAAAATCCTCACTGGATTGAGGCCATTTTGGCTGGTTTGATGGTTCAGACTTGGTTTTAAGGTTGGGGCTAAAATTGGGTTTGGGTCAGGGTTAGGGGTTAGTAGGGATGCTGAGGGTACGGGGCTGGGTAATACATTATCCATATGAAAGTCCTCACCAAGGTAGGTGTGTGTGTGTGTGTGTGTGTGTGTGTGTGTGTGTGCGCTAACCTGATTTACATGTTTTCCTTCTTCCAAAACTCATTCGAAACTCATTCCTCGACTAAGGTCTAACACAGAAAGGACAGGTGAAGAGCAGGAAGGAGTGAATAAATGAGTGTGCAAGTAATAAAGTGGGAGAAAGAGTGAGGAGGGTAAATGAGCTCGCAGAAAAGCTTGGAAAGATAGGAAAAGAGAGGTGGTGTGAGCGAAGTGAAGTGGCAGAGACAGAGAGGCTCATCATGAGTGACACTGCTCAGAACATTAGTTTAATGTCGGAGTCTGTGACCTAGAAACACACAGCGGAGGCAGGGGGGGGCGGAGGAGAGACTCATCTGCAGCCTCCATTAGCCGACCAGTTTCAGATATCATCCACACTTTGATTGCATGGGAGAGAGACAGACAGAGAGAGGATGTCTGGGGAAATGAATGCAGAAAGACGGGACGGCCTTGGAGTGAAAGTATTTGGAATATTCGCTCGGTGGTCTGACACGCAAGTCCCGTGTCTGTGAACTTGTTTCATTTTCCCTTCATCCCTCATGGCAGCGACATGTTTAACCCCGACAGTAATCAGCCCCAGAGTCAACGAAGCGAGTGTCTTGTGTGTGTCTGAGCACTGAGGCCATTTCTAACCTGTGGGCCTCGTTCTTGTTTCTCGTCTGAGCACAAATTTCTTTCTTCAGTAGCACAAGAATCATTTAGACTAACAACAAACCTGATTGCTCACCACTAATCAGATGTGATGACATCATCATTTTTCTTCTTCTTCTTAGCAACAGGCACTAGGATACCGTGACTCTTGTCACTGAAGCAATGCACAGTTTGAAAATAGCGCAGCCGTTTAGTAGTTCGGACGTTTCCACGGTAATAGGTGGAAGATCTAGACTTTCTAACTGTTGTATTGTGCAAAGCTGAATATTTGTTTGCATATTTATTTTCTCCTGAGTAAGAAGGCCCAAACTAGCATTTTTAAGCTGTTCTTTGTTTATTCCTCACTTGTTGACATGTAAGAGATTGTTCTAAAGCACTCTTTGGTTTTGAAGCATAATTGATTGAAATTAATAGTTCAATCAGTGAAGAGCTTTTTTAAGTAAAAGTTCTCTGTGATGTTAGTTTAATGCAGCTAAATTGGAATCAAATGGCGTCAGAGCCTGTGTTGTCTGCTCAACTTTACCCAGCAGCCTGCAGGCGTCTCCTTTGTGCAGCACACGGCAGCTTTAAGCTAATAGTGTGTTTGGAAGCGTTATTTGACAGAAAAGAGTCTTCGATCTTTCACTCAGTGTTGCCCTCGAATAGAAAAGATTTAATTTGCTTCATAATTGGAATTTTGACTTTCTGTGAGTGTGTGTGTTAGTGTGTGTGAGCGATCAATAAGCCTTTATGAGGCAGACAGTATAGAACCTCTCAGGTCGATTCAGAGCTGTAATCACATTCCAGAGGCTCTGCGTATGTTTGGGAGGAAACTACCGGACCTTTTCCTGGAATATTGGCCGTAAAGAGCAGTAAATGGTGTCAAAGGTCTTCTAATTAAGAACTGCACTCAGTTGCTTAAGAGTTATTTTGCCAGCTGCTGGCTACGCTAGTCACCAGTTGTTAGCCAGCAGCACTGACGTAAAGCTGAAAAAGGCTACTTAGAAGGTAATGATTTAGAGATACTTCCAGATAGTTTTATATAGCTAATCTAACACAGACCACAACCAGTGTAAAGTCACTGCATACTTGATTTTTTTTCTTAATCTAAACATTTCAACAAGGTATCATTGGTAATCTTACTGGTATAACAGGTAATTATCATTGTCGGAATCAGCTTATTAAGCATTCCTGATGTGAAGCTTTGATATCTGGGTCCTCTGTGGGCGTAGAATATAAAGAAGTTCTCTTTTTTTTCCTTTTTGTTGAGGGTTAGGGTTTTAGGCAATACTCCCATTCGCTTATCCCTCCTGTGATTTTGTGTGTGTTTAGTTAAGATCCCAACACGCAGGACCTACATTGACCCAGAGACGTGCGAGGACCTGCTGCAGGCTGTGCACGCCTTCGCCAAGGAGTTGGACAACTCAAGCATCAAGATAGAGAGAATCGTGCACACAGGTACATCCACAGGTGCACGTGGAAACAACAATGTCTCTCTGCCTGAAGTTATTTTTATATCGTTTTTGTGGGTCAGACCATAACTTTGCCTGCTTTAGAACCGTTCATGTATCATAACGGTGAGATAAAACCTTCCCATGGCTGCTTATTTGATTTTTAAGTTTTCCTTTCACCTTTATATTCATAGCAACCAGTCAAACCAGTCCAGTCCGGCTGTTGTGCTGTTATATTTGCCTTGTCTGGCTGTTCCACAGCTTCAGCCACTCTTTGATCTCTCTTTGAAATCTTTGTATTTCATCACTCCTTCAATAGTGTCTGTTCATTTGCGTCATCCCCTTCTCCCATTTCTTTCTCCATCTGTGTCTGCTCTAGTCTTCCTTAGTTTTCTGTCTTGCCTACTGCTTTCATCTGCACACAAAAATGCATTCACATATCATCAGCCCGTCCAGTAATGGACAGACTGCGCTTCCTCTGCAGGTTAATCAGTGGAGCTTGTGACCCCTTTTGTTCCCACATGACAGGTGACTTTGGGGAGGTTTGTCGCGGCTGCCTGAAGCTGCCCAGCAAGAGAGAGCTGCCAGTGGCCATAAAGACGTTACGGGCTGGCTGCTCTGACAAACAGCGGCGCTCTTTCCTCAGCGAGGCGGCCATCCTGGGACAGTTTGACCACACCAACATCATCCGGCTCGAGGGCGTCATCACCACCGGTAAGGTCAACAGGAGGGAGATGGAGCAGAAAGCGGAGGTAAAAGGCAGTGTGGGAGAAAGGCGAGAGCACTGGCAAAAGCCCAGAGAGAGGGAGGATAAAAGGAGCAACGAGAGGAGAGCAAGATCCTGGGTGGCCGAGGCTCAACAGGTGCACCGGAACACTGAGACACACACGGAATGAAGCACCACCGTAGGAAGACTAGGATAGATGGATGGATGGATGGATGGATGATGGAACTGGTCTTTTAAAGCTGATAGGAGGTGGGGTAGATTGGCCTTGAAAGAGCTGCAGGTGTGTGGATTTGGGCGTGGGAGATGAAGAGTAGGTCGGCCACGCCCAGCCTGAGAACAAGCGGACAATGTTGGGACAAACCCTAACAGTCAAACTCATGAATCATGGCTTCTTTTTCTGAAAAACTAAGAGTTCAAACTCAAATCCGGCTGCAGAGGGACAGACAGAGATTTATGAAACATCATTTAATCATTTTAAGCATGTCAGAGGAAAGAGCACTGAGATACTCCAGCTGCTTTAATATCACACAAATGCAGGGGGGAAGTACGCCCAGCAGGGAGGGTGGGAAAGAAGGATAGGTTGAGGAGTCGGTGCAGGGTGATCTGGATAGGCGGCATACGGTAATGGCAGCTGACGGAGAGCAATTGAGGTCCTACGGTGAAGACAAGATGGGCGAAAAATGAGCACAAGAGATCGAGGAGAGATGAAGAAGAGGAGAGGTTAATGGGACTGGCAGGAAAAGGGAAACTTTCAAAAGTTCTCCACCGCTAAAATGATCAGGATGGATACGGTGTGTGTGTATGTATTTGTGTGTGTGTGTGTGTGTGTGTGGGTGGAATGCCTGAACACACTCTGTGCCCGGTAGGATGGCAGCAGATGTGCAGGCCGCAGTAATTGGTGCTAGAGACCCAGCAGGGCAACGAGATTCACTCCAACCATCACATGCACAACCGTGCATGCAAACCCACGTGCGCACCTCCCCACACACGCCTACAAAGCCAGTCCCATATGCTCACCATTATTGACGAGCAGAAGCACACCTGCTCGCTTGCCACCTCACTTGGCAAGACACACACACACACACACACACACACCCCACTGACTGTTCGACTACAAATCACCTGCTTTACATGAGTTAGCCCCACCTGATCCCAGCTCGGCCCCTCACCAGTGCTCACCTCCTGGTGTGTGGGAGGGTGAGCTGGTCCTGAGCAGAAAAGTGCGAGCTCACGCTGTTTCACGCAGCTGAAGGTGGAGGAATCCCTGCTCCACCCATCTATTCCAGACCACCACACCCCAGCAGGAGGCCCGAGTGTGTGTTTCTTAGGAATAAAACACCTACGCTCACACTTTGCATGATGCAGTTGGCCTTTAGCTTCTTTAGCATTTACTTTCACCCTCCTCCAGCTTGGTGTTGGTGGTGTATGACCCCTTGGATTTGACATTGTTTTTCTGTCTTTGACACACTTCAGAGTAAACCGCTTAAATGTTCTTTGTACCTGTCAAATCAGAGTGGTTGGAATTTAAAGGTGTCCGTGAGATTTCCTGTTTCTCAGGTTTGGTCCGGCTACCTTGACCTCCGATGATGCTCTCTCCTTCTATTCGCTCCTGACTGCTGCAGTCTTATTTTCCTCCTCCGTGCACTTGACAGCACAGCTGGATTCCTGCCATCTGTGCCCGGGTGCGGTGTGCTGGCCTGTGTGTGAGCGTGAATACCTGCACACATTGTGATTTTGGGTTTGAGGGTCGTTAAACTTGCTGAGACAGACGCGGCTAGCTGCTTCCCCTGACTTCAGCACAGTTCACCGGATGAAGGATGGGTTCGAGCAAAGCCCGCCGCGCTGTCATGTGGACCAGACTTCCTCTTTGTGTCCCTGTTACCTTCACCCGCTACCTTTCCTTCATACCCGTCTGTCTGTCTGTGCCCCTGCAGGTAACACCATGATGATCGTGGTGGAGAGCATGTCCAATGGAGCCTTGGATTCCTTTTTAAGGGTGAGGTTTTAAGGGTGTAGCGTTCATGCTTCCACAAACAAACAGATATTATTTATAGGATCTATTTTAGGACTATTTATATAAAAGATAAATAGCTTAGTAAGCAGCGTTTGAAATTACATGTACATCTAATATGTAAACATAACATATTTCACTTGTTAGCCCATATTGTTGATATTAAATAAGTCATTTCCATGACATATTTATCCTCTAATAACAGAATAAGCAAATCATAGCACAAAAATATGTGCAAATGTGTTCAAAAACAGAGAAAACTCTAAAGCACAATAATGACTAAAGAATAAATACGCTAAAAAAAAGTGTTTTTTTTTTAAAGGGGTGGCAAAAATTCTCTCCAATAAGAAAGTGCAAAAGCAGCATAATCTGGGTACAAGGAATCAAAAGAAGGAAGCTTCTTTTATCCCAAATGTTCTGTGGTGTACTTCTGCTCTTCTTTTATATCTGAGAACTGCTGTTTGGATCCTTAGGCAGTACTACGCACGCTTATTAAATGTACCATAATTACCCTCGCAAGCGGAGGGTTCTGTGCTTAAAGACGCTGCAAGCTGCTCTAAACTGCTGTTCCTCCCGCTGCTCCCTGAACCACTGCAGCACGCGTTACTGTATGAATTACTGGCTGTTTGTTTGTTTTCTCCAAATAAAGAGATTCTGCCCAGTGAGCATATTATTGTAGCGCGCTAACGCGTTTTTGGCCTCCTGGTGGATCTCTGCATTCTCTGCTCGTACACTCACCTCTCTCTCCTTCTCTGGTCTCTTGTGTCCGTCTGAACCCCCAGAAACACGAGGGTCAGCTGAGTGTGATGCAGCTGATGGATATGCTGACCGGAGTGGCGTCAGGGATGAAGTACCTCACTGAAATGGGCTTCGTCCACAAGCGGCTGGCTGCACACAAGGTGAGGGAGGTTCGCTGACGCGAGCGTGTCCACAACAAGAGGAAGAAACCTTGATTTTCTTTGGATGAGTTTATTTAAGGAGATGCTGCTGCACATGGAACCATTCACCACCTGTGTTGCTGCAATAAAAGCCCTGATGAGAAGCTCAAAGGTGCTTCCAACCCATCTGGCTACCATGTCTGCTCTGTCTCTATCTCAGGTGCTCGTCAACTCCAACCTGGGCTGCAAGGTGTCTGGCTTCAGACCCCTTCAGGAGGACAAGATTGAGGCTATTTACACCACACTGGTAAGAGTGATTTAAAAACACTGCTTTATTATCAACCCCCATGGCTGTAATCAACAAGATCAACAACTGTCTGATTTATTATTTCATTCTTTCAATATATATATTTTTTTAGAGTTACAGCTGGACTTTTCTTACTAAGCTTTTAAACTTCTGAACATTAACGTTTACTTTCTTCGAAGCATTTTGACTAGACCGGCCTGGGACTGATGCATATTATCATTGTTCTTTTTTTAATAACGTAATTCAAGTTTTAATTGAAGGAGGTGACAGCTGCTCCCAGTGCTTTTCTAGCTTCTGCATGTCTTCAGATGTTTTGAGATGTTTTCTGATGTCTGCCAGAGAGGAGAAAGACACCATAAGGTATTATGGTAAGATATTAGAGGCTAAAATATCAAAGACCATATAAAAGACCATATAAGCAGTGAGCTAGGTAGGATTTAATCAAATAACTGAATGGATATTTTTGGATTAGAAACGATGTTTTGCCCTCAGTGCTGGGGCTTGAACACACGTTCTGTGTGGTGCTGCTGTCAGAGGAACATTTCCACTCTGTTATGTTCCTGCATATTTCCAGGTTGTGTTCAAGGTGAAAAGACTCTACTAAAGAGTCTCCGTCTCCTGAAAATGTGTTCCAAAGCTTTTCAAAGAGAATATTACAGTGTTGCTTTGGCACGCGCTCAACCTTTCCTGCCCCCCGCCCAATGTTCCTGTTAGCACGGAGGGAAGAGCGTGGTGCTGTGGACCGCCCCGGAGGCCATCCAGTACCACCGCTTCTCCTCGGCCTCGGACGTCTGGAGCTTCGGCATTGTGATGTGGGAGGTCATGTCCTATGGAGAGAGACCCTACTGGGACATGGGCAACCAGGATGTAAGTGTGTGTGTGTGAGAGGGAGAGAGAGAGAGAGATTGGAGTGCCCTTTCTGCTAATCTCTGCAGTCGCGTCCTTTCATATTCCTCCGCCTGCCCCACGTTTACTTCCACCTCCCTCCATCAGTGAACCAGCAGCCTGGATCTTATCTTAAAAGAAGCCCCCAGCACCTCTGAAAGCTTTCGCAAGGCCTAAGTCCCCCTTTTTAAGTCTGCATCAGCTCCATGACCAATCCTGTTTTCTCTTAAGGATGTGTTGACCCCCTTCCAGTGGCCTCCGCCTGTCCCCCAAGTGCCATTGTGCTTAAAATGAAAAAAGAAAAGAAATATGTCTGGAAGAATTCTTTCAGGAAACGTGAAGCCATTTAAAGGGTAAAAGATCGTCCGCTCGATAGGACCACGCTGCTTCCGCTAGAAACCTACAATTTCTGAGTCAACGTGGGCGGCCGCTTCTCTTTGTCCAAAGGTTGTTTTTCCTCAACCTTTGGGAGCAAGTCGTGCTTCTAATGCTCACTTGAGCGCACGAAACAACTGTGCCAAAGACACAAGCGCTGATTATTTTCTCCTTATGGCGGCAGCTCTGATGCTGATATTTTCATTCAGCGGGTCTAAAGGCTTAATCATGCTAATGCCCTCTGAAATTACTGTCACTGTGAAATAACACCTTTATTTAATGCAGGCAGGTGCATATTTAAAAAGCCAGGGATTATTAGCATGTTCCATTTTTGAATGTCCTGAATTAATATGCATGATTTATTCAGCAGCCATGAGAATAGCTGCTTTTTAACAGCAATCTTTTTTTTTTTTTTTTTTTGCCGCCTCTGCTTCCCTTTCACAAAACAGGAGAAAGTTTGCTCTCAGGCCAGCTCGTATTATCAAACTTTCCAATTGAGAGGGCAAATGTCAGCCTTGTAACATAGTGGGGATATTAATCCGCTTTAAATTGATACATTATGGGTGGTGGGGGGCTGTGGTGGGCTTGTCCACCTGTGATCCAACATGACCTTTAGCTAACGACTTTGATTAAATGGAAAATGTCAAACGCTGAAAAGCTTTTTATGAGCGCTGTTTGGGTAGATAGGAGCCCCAGACAGGTGGAGGAGAGCGTTTTAGGGACATAATCACACTGATGGCTGCCATTTTAGCGATTCTCCTCCAAACTTATTACCGCCGTTCAGGAGCGTGTGCGTCCTGCAGCGCACGTCCCTTAAGATCTTTGAGAGATCCTTCATGAATGAATTGAGATGGAATTAGTTGAAGCAATAATGAGAATATCAGGAGCTTTTACAGTTGGTTATATGAAGAAGTTCTAGTTTACGTAGCTCTGTTTTTATAGTTTACGAACAAAGCATGATGTGTTTTTAATAACGTAGGTTTAAGATATTCATCTAACTCCCCCCAGCCGGTGTAACTTCTCCTTGTGTAATCTGCTGAAGTCCTGCTTTTGCTGACTCAGAAGCCACAAAGCCAGCCGTAACAGGTGCTTTAATTAGCGACGGGAAAGCGTTTTCAACCTTCTTAGAGGCTGAGATTGGCAATGAAGGTCATTTTTTTAGGTCTTGTCTTCTTCCCACCACGTTTGTCGACATTCTCTTTGGGGAATTTGTGGTAGTTGAAGTACACGCAGCTCAAACGTTGCCGCAGCTGAATCTAATAGGTTCGTCTTTGCTTCCTGTGGACATCCTGCAGGTGATCAAGGCCATCGAGGACGGCTTCAGGCTCCCGGCTCCAGTTAACTGCCCTCAGCACCTCCATCAGCTGATGCTGGACTGCTGGCAGAAGGAGCGGACGGAGAGACCCAGCTTCGGCCAGATCCACTCGGCTCTGAGCAAGAGCATCCGCTCCCCCGACGGCATCGGTTCCTCCACGCTGGCGCGCAGGTATGCGCCGGTGCTTCGTCTATGTGTCCACCAAGCCAATGGCTGAAAATACACAATCAAGCTTTCTCCTCCTCTAGAACCCTGAGTTCATCCATCGCTCTAGCAGAGAGGCCCCTCCCGTCCTTCCCAGCCTTTAACTCGGTGGGGGAGTGGCTGGACGCGGTGGATATGGGCAGATACAAGGACAACTTCACTGCCGCGGGGTACTGCTACTTGGAGTCCGTGGCCCGGATGACTGTACAGTGAGTGGCTCGGTCCAACTGTGTGTCTGACCTTTCATTTTCTGATTTAGAGGGTTTGTGGAGCCGAACAAAAGAGACAGATGAGATAGCTTCTATAGAGAAATGCGGTGACGCTGCCTCTCCTCGTGTCATCACTCTTTTTCTCCATTTACCATCCTTTGATTTCTGTTTGTGCAGGGATGTGCTGAGTCTGGGCATCACCTCCCTGGAGCATCAGAAGCTGATCCTGGCTGCGATCCAGTCGCTCCGAGCGCAGGTTATCCAAATGCACGGCCGGGGCGTGCAGGTCTGACAGCCGAGGGAGACGGTGAGTCCGACTGCTGCTGCTGCTGCTGCTGCAGACACGCTGGTGTGTGCAGACGGACGATGTGACAGAGAAGAGGTGAGAGAGGGAAGGAAAGAGCAGATCTTTCTGCTAACGACACTCCTCCAACCACTCCCACACTTCCTCGTGCTTCTCTCCTTCCCCGTTTTCCATGGACTCCCTCGGAGATGAGCTCCCTTCCTGTTGTGATGGGGGACAGCAGAGAAGTCGCGCTATATTTATTGTGACCTTCACCTGCACTTCAGTAACTGCCGGCGTGGTGTGACACCGTCTGGATCGGCACGTTAAGACGGGAAATGTCTATAGTGGGACAACGAGCGGGACCCTGAGCCACCAGCCTGGAATCACGCTCTACAAACATGCCAGTGATGGAACCCTTTGCATTTTTTGGGACTTTTCCACAATTCATAAATTCACAAAAAGACAAGTGTAAATTCAGCAGCAGGAGATCGGTTTCCCAGTGGTCCTCTGAACTGGTGCTGCTGGTTCCACATCGAGCAGGATGTGATCGCATCATTGTGCGTCGCAGCTGATGTAAAGGAACTTTTCCAGAGATGAACCTTTGCTGGAATGTAAGTTTCTGAAGCCTGAGAAACCTGAACTGTCCCGACTCAAGCTTCTGGAACTAGTCCGAGGCCTCAAATGCACAGAGTGACCCTACAGAGCCCGTACGGAGCGCTGACAGGGTGAGCTGAGCTGCAGAGCTCTACGGGGGAATTTCCACATTCCTTCTTTTCTAGTGATGTTAAAATAAAAGCTGCAGAGCCTAAATGTTCAGTGGATGGTCGAGAACGTGTCCATGGGACGTTTCTTTTATTTGCTTTGTTCCTCTCTTTGACGCTTCTGTAACGTGCATTTAAACGGTCAGCTTTTCACATATTAACCCCGTGCATGCCACCGCTCCCTCCACAAACCTTCCTTCCTCATTACCACATTTATTAACCCTGGAAGGTGGCCCCAATCTGGTCTCTTTCCATGTTTATTAATGTTTACATATGCAAATCTCTCCAGAGAACACGGTTTGCTTTCCAAGGAAAGCAGACGTCTGCAGAGAGGAGAACCGTTCTGTCCATCATCAGTATGGAGGAATGTCACGACTGCGCTTTGCTCCGCCTGGAGAACTCACACAGTTCTCTCTAGACAGTCTTCTCCTGTCTCAGATGAAGACTCGGACAAAGACTTTTGTTGGTTTTCAGGCTGTTGGTCTGCATCAGCACAGAGGTTTTTGTTGGTTTTTTTTTCTTTTCATCTCCACGTCTCTTCTTTAGATATCTGTTGGTTCATTTAAAAAAAAAAAAAAAGTAGTTTATGAGAGCTTATGAGAAAAGTCCTCACACAGTCCCTTTGACACACACTCTACACACCCTCTCACACACACCACGCAAACACAAAGTGGACCTCATCGCCTTGATGAATGAAATTTCTTCCCCTCTCTGTTACTGTGACCATTATGTACATGTTTAATACTGTAAATATGTATTTGAAAATGCTAAATCTATTTTTATAATTTGTTTGAAGAACATTGTGTTGAATATAATATCTGCTCACTGTGTAAGGGTTTTTGTTTGAACTTTAGGGACATAGACAAGAAACTACAGTGTTTGGAATATAAAACCTGGAAAAAAATTTTTTGTTGTTAGCTTTTTTGATGATTTTTACCTGTAATAATAATGAGAAAAATCTGATGGCTGTTGCAAAATTGAAACGTGTTATTAAAAAAAAAAACAATATGAGCAAATTGCTTGTTCCCTGTCTCTTTTTTTGCAGTGCAACTTTCATCAAATGGTTAACTGGATAAGAACGTCATCCATCCCTCCATCCATCAATCCATTGATCGCAGGCCAACATACAGAGACAAACAAGCCTTCACACACACATTCACACCCGAGGACACTTTATTTAGCCAGTTGGCCTCCGCCTGTGCGTGTTTGGAGCCTACAGAATCTTCAGCAGCTCTCAAACCTGAATCGTCTTGAGTACAGCCATTTACCTTGACCTTTTGACCTTATAAACACCTCATGAGCTTGCTTTGTTTCCACATACAACTTAGACAGTTTAGCCGCTGTGATTATCCTCCAGAAGTTGTTGGTTCTTGCTCTTTTCTCCACATCTGAACTCCTCTCTCTCTCTCCAAGACTGAGGCTGTATTATTTGCTGCTTTATTACAAAACGCCCACCTTTACACCGCCAAGCGAATGAGAAGTTATTGCAAATGCAAATTAACTTTGCGTGGGATTGCTGTGGGCGAGTGTGTGGGTGGGTAGCAGTGAGAGCGCCGCTGCGTGCCTCCGTACCTGCTCGCACGGGTCAGCGCGTGTGTGCCAAACGCTGAGCATGTGTGTAACTCATCCACAGGCGCACGTTTGAGAACAAGATCTTTTTATTTAACTTCATGCACTTGCAGCAGCGATCTATAATTTTTATATTACAGCCTTACCAGAGCGGAGGATTGGAGTTTGAGACTTAATGAGTTTTATCTCTGAGCCATTGCTAAACCTCCCACACAATCAGGCATCACCTCCTGGAGACGGTGCTCAGCCAAGCCAGCATGTGAACCCCGCTGCAGTAAAACATGGCTCATCCAAAGAATCTGCTTTGAAAACAAGATGTAATGGAGGCACCAAACACAAAGTCCATTTCAGACCCTTTAGAATTCTGTCTTTCCAAAGATGCCAGGTCCAGTTACTTTTCAAAATAACCACAAATGAAATGTGTTTACATTCATCTGCAGCCGCGCACAACACAAACTGTCTGTCTGCATAAATGATGACGTGTGGCAGGGTAATGATGACTCCAGGCGTGAAGTGGTCTAGCGTATACTTTTTGATGATGAACAACCAGCAGCGAGCCAGTTAACCCAGATAAAAGACCAGATAAAAGCCCTACATCTGGGTCACACCCCTTTACCCACAGATAGATACTTTATTACTCTCCAAGAGAAATTCACATTTCCAGCAGTTCGAAAGTGGAAACACACAAGGGCATGCAAGTCTCAGGAAAATACTAAAACACTAAATATTAAAACTAAGCTAAAATACTAAAACTACAATGTGCTAGACTGTAGCTATAATGTGCCATAAACCATCTGGGTGAGCGACACGCCCTCATGTGTCTGCCACAACAGTATTTTAACTTGACTTTGGCGTATTGATGACAGATCATTCTCCCAAGAAAAAAGGTAGGCAACAAAGTCAAAAACTAGTGCTGAAGACTTCAGAAATGTCAGTTCTCTTTCAAAACTAGGACGGGGTCGTCCAAAAGGTTCTACAAAGCGCAAAGTTGAAAGTTTATCCGAAAATGAAGTTGATGAAGGCAGTCATGCAACACAGAGAAAAAGGGGTCGGTCAAAACGCTTTTTGAATATTAAAGCCAAATTGAGCAGTAATGGAGAAGAAGATGGCACTTAATGTCAGCGAGAAGTAGAAGAGGTCGACCCAGGAAGGTGTTGAATTCTGATGCAATTCGCTACACTTGCCACCTTTGTAAAAAAAAACAAACAAAAAAACATGCAGATTATTTTATTGTTTGTGCACATATAGTCAAATATTTTGAGTCAGTTAAAGACCAAGCTACGTTTTCTGTGTATAGACACAAGGAGAAACCGAAAACAAACTGTTTTGTCGTTTTGAGCAAAATAAATCACCTGGATGTTTATAGCGAATGATTGATGGCAACGTTAACGCGCAGCGGCGACCCCTGCTGGTCATTTTAAGTGCCTACTGTCAGTGCCTCCTCGGTCTTGTGCGTCTTGGCGCTGGTAAATATCTCCCTCACGCAGCAGACAGCCTACTTCCGTGTAGACCCTGTTCTCTGTACAGGACTTGATTGAATTTAGAATAGATGCACATGGGGGACAGGCATTACAATGAAAGTCAGTTTCTCCACGCGTGCCCGAACAGCGACGTCAGGTGACGCCATCTCCTCTTCCGGGTTTACCGACAGCAGGTGCACCTTTTCGCTGCATTGAGTGGCCTCCAAGATCTCCAGATAAACGACGTTAAATTTGAAGATTAATATTATTTACGACTAGGCAATAGGTTTTCTTGCTAATATTATATGTGTTTTGGATTTTACTGTTAGGAAAATGTCTGGATTATTTCGGAATGGAAGTTAAGCAATGCTAATAATGCTAGCGAGCTCCCTGTGTGTAGCTAGTCTCACTTTGTTATGCATTTTCTTTTAATATCAATGTATAATCACTCGCCATACCGCTAAGTCTTGGTCAAAGCACATGGGCTCACTGGGTTTTATGCTGTGTGTTGTTGTGGATGTGCAGTTTCTAAGTGGGCAATAATCAAGCCAGGCACATCTGTAGTTATGTTAACATGGTTAACTACTCTGAAACTGCCACGCCAGTGGTCTTTATCAGCTCAATAGGCTGATGAATACATAATTTTTTGGCTGTGACCTTAGATTGATTTGAGAATGCTGGTAATGCTATTTATAGGCTAATACCTAGCTGTGTATATCTATACCACATGTAGACTGTAGACTTCTTTTTGCATTTCCATTTTATACCAATATAGACTCAGTTTTATATCAAAGTTAACGTTACCATTTAGATAAATCATTGTTGCTCTTTCTCTTTCTCACAGCAGTATGTCACAAGCCTGGTGCAGTGTTTCTTGCTGCCCTGACAGCAAAAGGAAATCCCCCCATTAGAGCTTCCATGAATTCCCAGTGGATAAAAGTACACGTGCCAACTGGGTGAGGACACTCAGGAGAGACGAGGGTCCAAGTCCTGGGTTCTTGTTTTTATTGTGGTCCTAAATATACAATAATGATTAGTTTGGAAGATTCTATCACCATTCTATGACAAAGTTTACAAAAATAAGTCTCCGATACACACAGGCAGATGGCAGCAGCAACATCTAGCATTGGTTTCTAGCAGACATTCCAGTAATTTAAGAAATTTCCAAATGCTAAAATATATGACTGATATCTTTATCAAGAAAAAAAGAGTAAAACAATATTAATGTGAACTTTACCTTTTGAATTTAAACAGCCTTGGTTGAATTCTGAAGCAGTGCATAGAAACTCTCTGGAAGAAATCTCACCGATACCCTGCAGTCGCTGACCCAGAAGTAAACAGCGAGTTGAGTGACATCAGCGTGAATTCCCCTTTTTCTTCTTAATTTGATTAATTTCTTTGCACCTGGTATGAGTGTATTTTTTTAAAGATAATTTATCATTCTATAATGTTTTGCAATGTTTGCTGGCAACATATCTTAATAAATTGGAATTAATATATGTTGACTTTTCATTTTGGCAGCATTACTATAGAAGGTTGGACACTGTAAGTGTAAATATTAGGATCTCCATATGATCAGCAGCAGCTGGCTAACGTCCTTTAGTGGTTTGCGTGGATGGAGCAATGGGGACAAAGAGCCGGAGATCACCTCTGCTGTGTTCTGTCACACTCCGGGTGGCAATTAATTTCTGCTGTGTGCCATGTTTTTACTGACTGCTGGAGCAGCCTTAGCATCAGGGCTACAACCTGGTTCGCCTCTCACAAGACGCTTCTGTAAGACTTTCACTTTGGCAGAGAAACTCTGCTACAGCTGTGATCCAAAAAAATGGCGTCTGATGGGGCTGAAGCATCCTGGTGCCTTCACGGACACGCTGCAGATGTCTGCAACATCCTGCAAGTTCAAAACACTCCATGAATCCCACCAGATTTGGAGGAATGCTGAGGCCGGGATCAACAGGACTGACAGTGGCCGTAGCTCCAGCGACGTGGTTGCTCCTGTGGTACCAAGGTTGTGTTTTGTGTGTCAGCAACACAAGATTTTAATAAACCTTTGCATTTTCTTATGCAGGTGGTCACCGGGGGCAACACTCTAGAAGGCCTCGTAAACACATCCCACCGTGCGCCAGCACATGCTAGCTCCTCCACCCTTAAAGACCTTTGCTGGGATGCTGCTTTGCCTTGTCTGGTTATGGGTTCAAATTTTGCTCTGTCCAGTTGTTTTTATGCGAAACCACAGAAAATAGGAAGATACATCTGGCAGAAAACAGGCTCAGACACCTCTGTGGCGTAGAGGCTAAACAACATGACTATGGTGAGTTGCCAGTGGTGCTGAGTCAGGTTTGAGTCTTTGGAGGAACATTTTATGTTATCATTTTAAGCTGTGATCAGCTTAGTGAACTGTGAACATATCTGTTCGAACATATCTATTCAACCACAACACCTCTGTGGTGTGGTGGCATAAGAAAGGAAACCTTGGCTCGCCAGAGGTGCGGTGTCTGCCGTGGGTTCGAATCCAGCCCTGTACCTTTTGCACTCACAGGCATTGTAGGTGCTACATACAATAGGAGGAACGGAGCACTTCTGAGGATCCAGCCGGGTAGCTCGGGGGCTAAGGCCTAAGACTGTAACGCGGGCGAGCAGGGTTCGAGTCCAGCTTCGGGTTGGCCTATTCATTCTGGTGCGATGATGGCAGTGGGAGCCAGGGCGCCGAAAGGGCGGAGGGGGTGATTGTAATCAACACCCCAGGAGTTAGATCTTTAGGGCGTGCGTGTGTGTGTGTGTGTGTGTGTGTGAGAGCCTAGTGGCGAGGACGAGAATCAGGGACTTGCATCTCCCAGATGATGCAGCCGTAATTCCCGTGGGGGGAAGTAGAGAGGGTAAGATAGAGGATAGGCTTAGGGGGAGGTGGAAGAGCTGGCTGGTGTTCTTTTTAAAAAAGTTCCCGTTGTCTTGCCACCTCACCACGTAGGTGTTGGGGCTGAACACTGCCATATGTATCTTCCTATTTTCTTAGGTTTAACTTAAAAAAAAAAAATGGACAAAGCAAAACTTTAACCCATAACCAGACAAGGCAAGATCTTTAAAGGTGGAGGAGCTAGCACGTTAGTTTATGTCAGTGCTTCCCAATTATTCTCTAGGAAGAAGAAAACATCGCCCCCAACTATAAATGGCATACTTCTGCATAACACTGTACTCTATTTATCAAAGAAAAGAGAGATAGATCTATTTACACCCAAGAATAACTTTATTAACATTGTTTTTAGTCTGTAACAGAAGAGATTTAAAGTGCTTACATTTGCCTGAAATTGAAAAAAAAAATTAAATTCTTATTTAAATTAGAGACATTTTTTGGACTGACTGCCATTTGATACTGAAAATAAACTTACCGGTAAATAAAATCAATATATAAAATCCGGTAAATAAAATAAAATAAAAATAAATAAAATAAAATAAAAATAAAACAAGTAACATTAATAATAATTCAAATTGATCAGCAGCAGTAACTCGGAAGCACAATACATATGTATATAAAATACTTTAACCTACAAAAAAATGAACAGAAGAAATTGTGCCGTTGTTTTTCACTGAGCCACTTGGTTGCCACCTTCTGTGATGCCACAGTGCTCGCTGGTTTACTGCAGCAGCATACACAAACGGGGACGTTTTCACTGAAAAAGCTGCTTATCAGCGTGATTTGGGTGAATGTGTTTAAGTGACGCCTTCATTTATTTGGCTTCATGCTGTCCGCTCCCAACATTTTAAGACACAGTAAACACACCGGTCTTTCCTCGTCTCCTACCGTAGTAACAGTGAAACCAAGCGCTACTTACGCTTCGACATATTTTCTCATCTTAGCTTTTGTGTGACTTTGGTTTGTCTTATTATCTCCGTCTCTTTCCGCCTTTCCTGTTGAATATTTTTCCATGCTGTCTTCGTTTGTCTTACTCGTTTCTTTCGCACATTCTGACAATGAGAGTGCCACTGCCACCTACTGGAGTGGATGTGCAAGTACGGCAAAAAAAAAAAAAAAAAAAAAAAAAAAAAAAACATGTTCCGGGGGTCACAAACCTTCAAGAGTTTTGCCCCCGGTGAGCACCTGTACCCGGTTGCCACCTGTATAATGAAATGCATTAGATTATTAAATTTAAATTTAATGCAATTTCCATGTATTTATTTATATAGCACCTTTTACAAGCAAAGTGGCCACTAGGTGCTTTACGAGATCAAAAACCTAGAGCCTTAACCACCAGGTAAGCACAGTGGCGAGGAAAAACTTTTAGCAGGAAGAAACCGTGAGCAGGACCGGGCTTACAGGGAAGAACCATCCTGCTGAAAACCAGCCGGGACAAGTAAGATGTGTTAAACAGCAGCGGAACAACACAAAGGAAGAAGACTGGATTGAAAATCAGACAGCAAATAGAGAACACCGCAACAAGAGAAGTGTACAGATTAGGCAATGGTGATTGACAGCAGATATGTGGCGAGAAAGCAAATGGAAACAGAAGAGAGAGAAAGTGCACTAATGGAGAGTCTGGAGGCTCTCAGACAGACGGACACAACTGCTTGAACTGTCAAAGAGTGAGTCAGAAAGTCTCCTCCAGCCTGCTGCAGCAGAGTGAGACAAGCTGTCGGTCACTCAGAGTTTAATCTCTGCTCAGTGGGAAGTTGTGATGTTGTCAGGCTGAACCCCAGATCTCATCACCCTCGTGTGTGTATATATACCGACTGCGTCTCCTGGTGTCCTGTGCTGGAGTCTCTACATTTAGAGTGATTTTTAGTGTACTTTGCACTTTTATAGCCTGTTTGCCTTCTCACTGTTGTGAGGATAGCTGGTCTTGTACAATAAAGTTGCCCTTTGCCGTTAGCCAATCAGTGTTCTGCTTCCCAGCCTGACACAGACAGCGGCCAGCCTCGTAGTGTCTTAACATGCTGGACCAGCATCTGGTTCAGCCGATGGGACAACTAGCTCGACTAGTTACATTTTCAAGTGAGGGTAGCTCAGCTTTCTGCTGTTTCTCCTCAGACAATCAGCATCTCTGGAATATGGACACGTGCCTGCAGTCAGCAGATCAACGTGAGCAGAGACTGTCACCAAAAATAAATGTGCTTATCCCAACGTGCAGACGATTCTGCTGTTTATTTGGCCCTTTAAATGAAAGCCTATTCGTGGGCAGCCACTGAGGCCAGGGTGTGACGGGAAGAAGGTTCATCGTGAGGAGAGATTTCAGTCAGGTGAACTTTGGATGGGCTGGATGCATGAAGGAGGAGGCAGAAGATGAAAGAAAAATGTGGTTAATTAGCAAGAATATTGAATTTTCGGTCTGTGTTGATGAGTTTATGCTCAGAGACGCTGTTCTCTGCAGTGAGAGGTCTGATGGGGGCTTGTATTAAATTCGTCATTCAAGGCTGGAGCTCACTTGAGGAGGACGTGATGTGGAGTAGGAAGCAGCCTGATTGGATACTAATCAGGAAAGGGGGGGGGGTGGTCATGGAGAGTGGTAAGGGGCTTCATTAGTGACGTTTAAAAGATATGATGGCAGTAATATTTGCAGTGTTCAGGAACCTATGAGGAAGAAATGCTGGAGATGTGAGGGGGCTAAGTTATTGGAAGAGGCTCATGAGAAAGCAGACGACATGACTGTAAAGACATTAGTGATTTTCAGCAGTGTTGAGAGTGATCCCCCCTTCTTGTCCTCCCTCGATCCCCCCGTTCGGTTTGAAGATGAAAGCAAGTGGCATAAAGGGGGAGAGCAGTCCACCTCTAAGCCAGTGTGAAGGGGAATCTTCCACCGGCACAGAAGTTCTGCTCTCCACTCTTTTCGTCCAAGCGTGCTGCAGCTCAAATCGGCTTTGAGAAATTAATCCCTGCATAATGGAGGGAGCGGAGTAAACAAACGGAGCTCGGGGTAGGAACCTGAGTGGCTGGGAGACAGTCAGGCTTTTGTCAGCTAAAGCGTGCATTTCTCCAGAGAGCACGGAAGTGTGCGCTTGTGCTAATATGTTGTGCCAAGAGAAGAGAACTAGGTGACGAGGGGGTGAAAGAATGAAAGGAAGCGGCGAAGGCCTCCCAATCCTCCAGGACACTCCTGAATGCACAGTGTCACATTGCAGCCTTTTTGCTGTGCGATCTTAAACCCCCCTCTCACCGTCTCTCATACGTCCAGATTATTACAGGCTTTGTCTCTGCCAGCTTTATTCAACCGCTTTGCCCCTGTGTCCGAGAATCATTGTCTTCAAATCCTCCTCCTCTCGCGGCCTCCTTTGCTACTTTTTTCCACCCTGTCTTTCCATGAAAGGGTACTGATACAGTATGAGGCCTGGGGTTCAGCCTGACAACATCACAACTTCCCACTGAGCAGAGATTAAACTCTGAGTGACCGACAACTTGTCTCACTCTGCTGCAGCAGGCTGGAGGAGACTTTCTGACTCACTCTTTGACAGTTCAAGCAGTTGTGTCCGTCTGTCTGAGAGCCTCCAGACTCTCCATTAGTGCACTTTCTCTCTCTTCTGTTTCCATTTGCTTTCTCGCCACATATCTGCTGTCAATCACCATTGCCTAATCTGTACACTTCTCTTGTTGCGGTGTTCTCTATTTGCTGTCTGATTTTCAATCCAGTCTTCTTCCTTTGTGTTGTTCCGCTGCTGTTTAACACATCTTACTTGCCTCCGTCTGCCACTGATCTTATTATCCCGCCAGGCAGATAGGCCAGCTGAGTGACACAATTAAACATGTAGCAGAGGGTGAGTTTCCATTCCACAGCCTCAGCGAAGCAGCTAAACAAAATGACAGTAAAGAGAGAGACAGCCTTTGACCTTGAGCCGTAAATAGAGGCTGTGGCTTGTTTGGTGTTCCAACACTGCCCCCTGGTGGAGAACTGGGGAACAGCACCAAGGGGTGGGCGGCTCAGTCTAAGGTAGTTTAAGGTAGTTAAGTGTTCAGGGCTCGTTATCAGTGGAAAAAAAACCCGGTGTTGATACTGAACTGCACAGGTTTTTTCAAAATGTTTTTTTTATGTTTACCGTTTTCAGTTATAGTTGATGAAGCACATGATGCCTCTGTGTGTGTGTGGGGGGGGAGTTTTGGATCAGGAACCTGAACACCACAGGTTTCAGGTACAGGTCATTAATGTGCACCGTCATCAATATCAGGCTGGACGTGCAGTTTCTATCATTTTATAATTTAAATATACACCCAGTTTCCTCAAGTGTGTTCTTTTCATTCATTAAAGTCATTATTTGAGGCTGTTAAAAAAAATAACTAAACCTGAAACCTGTTTGTTAACGTGCAGTTAACGTGCAGCCAAGGACTTCCATAGTACAGACTGTTCTGGCCAATTATTTTCTTCTTTTTTCTTTCGAATCTTCACAAACCAGAAGTAAAGCAACTGGGAAATAACTCATGATTGCAACCACGAGCTGGGCTAGATGAAGATGTCGCATTAAAGCAGTGATGATGAATGGAACGGTCCTTTCACACTGAAAATACACACTAAAGAATTAATTTTCTTCCATTTCTAATACCTTTTGGATCAATCATACCAGATAATTAGTTTTTAAAAATCTTATTAGGTCAGTTGATGATTGAAGTCTTGGTTTACTGGTCTTATTGACAGATAAGCAAGAACCAGTAACTTTGATTATTAAAGGTATTTTATTTAGATTCCCTTTGACCCCAGTTACTGTGCACCGACATTCCTGCCAGGAACTCTCAGTCCCTCCAGCTGAGCCCGAGCGTCTCAGCGATGAAGGAAAAGATGTCTGTGTCCTCAAGGATGACCTTGTAGGTGGGCTTGCCTGCACCGTGCCCACTGCGCGTGTCCACTCTGACCATCAGAGGCTGGCGCTGCACGGGGCTGCTGCCTATACCGTGCTGCAGCGCCGCACAGTACTTCAGCGTATGGAGCGGCACCACGCGGTCGTCGTGATCGGCTGTTAGCAGCAGAACGGCCGGGTAGGCGGGGCCAGAGTAAGGCGGCAGGGGCAGATTATGGAGGGGAGAATACCTGAACGAAGGTGGGAGGAGACTGGTGAGTATGACCCTGGCAACAACTTCCCATCACCATGCATGTTTTGCGCGTGTGCGTGTAGTTTGCCGTACTTGATGAGCCACTCAAACTGCTCGGGGTTGTCTGAGCAGCCGTAGTCGGTGGTCCAAGCGTGACCGATGGTGAATTTGTGGAACTTGAGCATATCCATCACGCCGACCTCCGCCACCACGCAGCCGAACAGATCCGGACGCTGGTTGACGCATGCGGCTGTGCGGGCATTTGAAGCGTGTTAAAACATACCTTCAAACATTCATGCATCCTCCTTTTCGTCCCCTCATCACTTGGAAATAACAGCTTGCAGATCAGCACTAGTGCGACTGTGGGACGCCATATGGCCGCCAGCCTTTGGTAAATGAAACCACTAAGCAGGGTTTAACGTGCTGTTTAATACCCAAATTAACTGAAAGTGAGCGGCTGACTAGTGTTTGATAAATACGACATGATCAATTATGCTAATGAGGTAATCTAAAGCAGGAAAAGCATTGCGAGCGCTTCAAATGATGCTCGTCACCAACTGAAGAGAGGCTTTAATTATACGGTGAATGAAAGAGGACCATTCTGCTCAAACAGGCAGTATCTCATTTCAAATATGAAATAATAAAACCAGCGTGTCAGCTGAGCAACACATACCAAAACAGGCGCTGTTGTTTTCTACTCACCCACGAGCAGGCCTCCGTTCGAGGCTCCGTTGATGGCGATGCGACTGGCGGCGGTGTAGTTTTCCCGGATCAGATACTCTGCTGCGCACTGGAAGTCGTCAAAGCACTTCTGCTTGTTCCCCAGCGTCCCGCCTACCGTTACACAACAAAGTCTCTGTCGTGATCCAACACCTCTGACCTGGCTGGTTGTTCTTATTTGGTTCCGATCCTCACCTTTGTGCCAGGTGAGACCGTACTCTCCGCCCCCCCTGATGTTGGCCACTGCCAGGATCCCTCCAAGGTGTCTCACAAACAGCAGGTAAGCAACACTGGTGACAGGCAACCAGGAAAGAACTATCAAAGCCCGGAAACGTGCTCCTGGTCAGCTGAGTGAAGACATGACCTCAGAGTTCATGTAAGAAAAATCTAAATAACCTGGGTGTGACCGTGAAAATAGAAAATAGCTGCTCGGATTTCTTCAAACACCCTGCTGGCTGATTCCCGTGTTAATTATTTCCTAACTGGGGAGTTTTTGACGACCTCGTTTTCTCTTAGGCATGTACAGTCAAGCGCCGATGATGCCCACATATGAACCCCCACCAGCCACACACGATCACACACGAGATAAACCATCTCTCTATTAAGCCCATTGAGGACTTTGAAACACTGGCAACAAGCAGCAATCAGCTTGCTGTCATGTGCTCTCCAATCGCTAACTCTCTCCCCAATTAGCTCCATCTGCGGAGAACAAAGAGCAGTGTGATTACGCAGGACTAGGCGCTCTGAAAGGAGCAGGCCTTCTCACTTGTAGTACGGTTGGATGGAAGCTTCAAAGCCTCCGTAGCCATACAGGAACACAGGATGGGTCCCATCCTTCTTCAGGCCCTGGGAGTGCACTAAAAACATGGGGATTTTGGTTCCATCTTTACTGGAGTAAAACACCTAAAACAGATATCAAGAGGTGGAATTATTTGTTTGTTTACAAAGCATCCATTATTTGAAGGAAGCATGAAGACAAAGCTTTCACATCAATGTTTGTTTCATCTTACATGAGCTGTTCACACGGTGAAAGGGATTCTGGGAACTCTGCATCTTAATGTGACAGCACAAGAGAAAACAAGAGAAGCGTAAAGAAACGAGGGAGATATAATATCACCTGGTTAGTTTGGAAATCCTCCTGCTTGACGCCTTTCACCTCCACCTCCCTGAAGACTTTGGGCTCTGGGTTGAGCTCGCTCAGGTCACAGTGATAAATGATCGCTGAGCACCACAAAGCAAAGGACGGATGAAATTTAGAAAAAAAAATGTAATGACAGATTCTAATAAACTGAAAAAATGTAATTTTCTGGTACAGAAAGTAAGTGATGCTGTCACATTTGTACCAATCTGACCTTTTATGTTCAGCTGGTTGTACTTTACATCCATCCATCCTACACATTTTAAATGACACAACCTGGCCTAACACCATCATTTAGAGAAAGGGTACGAGCTTGAATGCTAATCATGTAGCCAGAGCTATGACCTCTAGATCCACCACAAAAAACAATCCTGACATACTGAATCTGTCAGATATATTCATGCACCATCTACCTGGTGTGGTGAAGGAGGTGAACTTGTAGAAGAACTCAGAGTGTTTCTTCTTGCAGCTCACACCACACACCGTGCCAACCTTGAGCGGAAGGTCCCTGACCAGCTGGCCTGTGGACAGCTCGTAAACCTGCAGAATATCCTTGACGTCATGGAGATAGTTGACCAGCAGGTGGCGCTTGTTCACACAGGAGGCAAAACCTGCAGACAGTCATGGACAATAAGTGTTCTGGTTGCATGCATCTGAGGACTGCTCAAGCCGCAGTCCACAATAAAGACTCTCAAGGCTCCTACAAACAGATGTTATCACAGTGTTACAACAAGTACACACATACAAGTAGACATTAGCAAAAACATTTCTGACTAAATGTACAGTATTTAAAAATCAATGCTTCATACACGTTAGTGTATGTGGCCACCCATAACTAATGTCACCACTTCACTGCCTGATTAAATGTGAAGAACGGTCACAGTGTTCCCCAGTAATGAAGCGTAAGTTGCAGTACATCACGGTAAACTTGACCTTTTGGGGGGAAAATGTCAGCACTTTATCATCTTATCCTGCTAAATGTGTGAACTTGCCTGACAACAACAGATTAATTTTTGAAATCGGACTTATTAAATCACTTACATAAACCTTGATCTTTAACTAAAAATGTTAAGTAGTTCCCGTGAAATGTCTTTAAGATGCAGCGGAGGTAATTTATTTGGACAAAAAGACAAAAAGAAGAAATATCACCCTTGGCTCAGTTATCACAAAAAAAGAAGTGACAGAACATTAACTGGACCTGACAGCGTATCACTCATTACAATGAGGCAAATTCTGCTATTTCTGTGTCAAATGTAAAGGACACACACTGTCCCCACAACAATAGGTCTCCAGTGGCCAGCAGGGGGCGCTGCGGTCTATAAAACGAACACTAACTGCACACAGCTGCTGTCGCTACCTTCTGACTGCCAAACAGATCATCACTCACTGTGTCAAACTTTAAATGAATTACATCATGGTAAACACACCAGGACCAACAGGGCAAAGGAACAGCTGACGCTAGATCAAATGTGAAAACTATAGATCATCGGTTTATACATGTAATTATTACATGTTGTCATTTGGGTCCAAATTATTTTATGTGCCTAAAGACTGTAATAGGTTATATAAGTAAAGGTGAACTGAACTATGATTTCATTCATGGTCAGTGCATTATTAGAGATATGACACTAAATTATCTTAAAACATGACATGATTTTAAATGACCTAGTGCATTAAGTTGTTAAACAAATGGATGAATTAATCAGTGTCTAACACTTGTTCTTTTCTTGTCTTGTACATTTAGAATAATACTGCACATTTCACGTATCTCTGGGATTCTACCGTTCCACCATCATTTCAGTGAGTCATAATAATGAAAAAAAAAGTGCTTGTGAACCCAGTTTAAGTTTCCTTTGACGAAACACTCCAGTCACAGACACGCAACTTCCTGGTCAACGCGGTTGGATCGAAACTTTGGTATACAGTACTGTCACTATCTTTTTAAAGGTTTTGCAAGACGACATACTCCCAATTGTGGAACTGTGAATCCATGTGTTGGCAGTTTATGTATGTCTAAAGTTTGGTAGTCATGGCGATGGAACTGTTTTTATAACCCTCTATAAACTTTTGAGGCGTATGAACACAATTATGTCAATAACAGGTACTATATTGTGGTCTACAGAGCTGATATCCTTTATATTCTTTAAATAAAAGGTGTGTGTGTTCTCACCCATCACATCCTTGTCATGCTGTGGAATGATTGTCGTCCAATGCTGCCGCTCTGGTTTCTGGATGTCGATGTTGATGAGACGATATCGCGGAGCCTCCAGGTTAGAGTGGAACGTGAACACTGTTCCCTCATTGGTGATGTAGGAGTACTGGGCCTCAAAGTTGTCTACAAGTTTAACCCATGGTAGCAGACCTAGAGGACAGGACAGCTGGAATCAATATCAGGATAAAACCCACACTCTGAATGACACAGATAAAATCAAATTCATACAGACCCGTGATTCCATCTGGGAGCTGCTGCAGGTCACAGTACCAGAGCTGGTTAACAGGTTCACAGCCTTCAGTGATGGACAGAACAGCATATCTGCCATCATCCGATATCTGAAAAAAAAGACAAAATTAGAAGAACTTTCATGTTACCTTGGTGAAGGACACGTCACACCAAAAAAAATGAATATACATGTAAACAATAAAACGTTTCCAGTGGGCCTTTGAAGACCGGACCCCCTTGTTAACCATAAACGAATGTGAAATGTGAACTGTGAAATCAGCGACAGGCTTGTGCACCTACAGTTGCTGAACTGTGCCATTTGGGATGTTCAGGAAACTCTGCAACCAGAACGTCCTCCGACTGCTGGGTGCCAATGACGTGATAGTAGAGCTTCTGGTTGACGTTGGCCGTGGTCTCAGTACCTGAAAAATGCACATTTTCAATCTTGGTTGGATTTGTTGGTAACGGGCCTCACAGAATGAATAAATAACACATTACTTTGTTTTATTTATTATTTGAAACAATGTTTTATTTTGAAAAATTACCGAATTCTCTTCGTTACATCCATCTATGGCTCACTCTTGACGCACATTTATTATCATATTTAGAATACGATATTTATTATCATATTTAGAAAATATTATCATATTTAGAAACAGTTTTCATGCCGGTCATATCACGTTCTTTTGTTGTATTGATCCGCCACATCTTAAAGGCCAGTCTCTGAAAATACTGTCTGATATTAAACCGGCCCATGGCGCAAGCAAGGTTGGGGGCCGCTGCCTTATAAAAATGATTGTCTTTTGTTTTTCAATGTAAAAGCATCAGGAGAAATTATAGAGATTCATTATAGTATATGTCTAGATTGCACTGTTTGGATGTTCTGTATTGTATTTGTATATTTTTCCTATAAATGCAGGCTGCAGCTCACCGTCGGTTTTGCCTTCCTGCCGTGGGTAGCTGTTGTAAAAGATGCCCTTGGCGTCATGCGTCCAGGCTAGGCAGCTGAATTTAACTCTCTCCAGTACGTCGGGCAGTTTGCTCAGGTCATCACCCTTGATGAAATGGATGGTTACCCAGTCTGAACCACTGCTGCTCAGGCCATACGCAAAATATTCACACTCCTCTGACAAACGGCACACTGAATGAGGAGAGAGAGAAATGTCAGACTGGAATGAAATCAGACATCCTTTTCTGCATTTGCTCTGGAGACTCACTCTTCAGGGCCACAGTGCCGTCTTCAGAGAGCTTATTTGGGTCAAACAACACAGCGGCTGGAGCCTCCAGGGAGTCTTGGACGTACAGCACATCCTGGTTCTGAAGACCTTCGTTATGAAAGTAGAAATACCTACCAATCAAAGACAACATTTTAGTCCAGGCCCACAGTTTGGGTTGGGAGCAGGTCCAGTTGTGACCATACCTGTTCCCTCTTTTGTAGGGGCAGCTATATTTAGGGTAGTCATAGAGCTCGGTCAGACGCTGGCGAAAGCGATCCCGGACACCACACTGCTCCAGGAAGGGCATGGTCAGTTTGTTCTGCTCCTCCACAAAAACCTTCAATGGAAAGGAGTTCATTAGAAGAGCCTTAAATACACTTGTTTGAGAAAAATATGTCACTGTGCTTCTGCCACTACGTAACTAACTACAGTTACGTAAGTAATTGGCTGACTTAGAAGTTTGACACTAATTTATGTGATTATGTTTGTTTGTGAGTAACAGGGAGAGCCATCCCTCTATTCCCGCAAAAATGGTGAATCATCACCCTGTTGTATCAGCCTATTTGTGTTGTGTTTTACATTTACTTTCAACGGGAAAGGTTATAATTATATATATATATATATATATATATATATATATATATATATATTGTTTTTTTAATTTGACGTTCCTTTGTAGGTAGCTGTTTTAAGTAAAGCCGTGCGTTGCAGATTCTTGTCAAAGACAGTCAAATCGCTATGAAAATACCAAATACACACAGACCATACCATTGTTTCTGCGCTATCAGGGTCTTCTAACCATTCATATGGATCACCGATCTTGTTTCCATGGTAATCATCCACCTATATCACAGCACAAAACAAATGGCATTTGATATTTAATCTTCACTTGATGTAGCATCATCAATTCATCCTGTTTCAAAGGGGGGAAATCACACTTTGTTTTAAATCAGTGTTCATTAACTACAGCTTGAGAACACCCACCTAGGCCACAGAAACAGAGGACAGAACTAGTCGGGTTAATGAAATAGCTGTCATGATAAAACCTTAACAGTTTGCAGATTCTTGAATTAGCATTCCTAATGTTGGCCAGATGTTAGAATAGAATATAGAATAGAATATGTTTTTATTGTCCCACAGTGGGGAAATTACAGTGTTCCAGCAGCATACATCAAGAAATAAATACTACAAAAAGATTTTAGAAAAATAAAAATAGAAACAAGAATGAAACAAACAAGAAGAAAAATATGGCAAACCCTGAGCAAGTAAACTGATAAAGTTGATGTTAAGATTTTTACTTCCTTAAACAAATCTTTATTTCCTTAAGGATGCGTTCATGGACCGGGCCTGTGACGGGAAAATCTGGAACTGTGAATCAGCACATTTCAGTGTCTCAGATGTTCAACCAGAAGTCTGCCAATTTCTGTGACGTGAGGTGAGTATACACAAACGCCTTCGGTTGGCTTTTCCCGACTAAAGTCGATTTTGTAGTTTTGTTATTGTTTTATGGTCTGTTCGCCACTGTCACCGGCTCCGGCTACAGCACTTCCTCTTCTTTCGAGACCAGCTGAATTAACCGACGGCAGAAAACAGTCAGCAGTTTTTAAAACCGACCTTCGTCTCATCTCTTCTCGCACTGGGGTACTTGAACGCCATGGCTTCCTCGGTCTTCTCTTCGGCTCGCCCTTTTACTGTTTTTCCTTTTATAACACTTTAAATTGGGCGTCTCGACAGAAAATCCACGGCTACAGAGTGAAAGTGAAACTTTCTAAAAGCTCTCGCGCCTTTGTACAACCCGCCTTACTGCGAACTTTAAACCGGAAATGACCTCATCAAGGGCTCGTGCGTAGATTTTATTTTAATTTAATTTTTTTTATTTTCCAATTACACACACACATTACACAACACACCATATTTACAAATATAAAATAAAATATATACAGTAAAAAATATCCGGGGGTATCTCAGTTTTAGTTCAGTTTATAATTTATACAGTTCCTAAGGCTTCACATATTTGCACCGTTTTTATTGCCTTTTGGTTCTTCAGTCTCTTCATGTCTCAATATAATGTCTAAATTCCATTTTAATTCTTGTTTTTCTTTTTTTGGTCCCAGTCCATTTGGATGTATGTATATGGAATTTTCCAAGTAATATAAAAAGATTTAACAAAAAGATTTCTTTTCCTTCTTCATTGCTTGTGCGTAGATCGCCAGCGTAACGATGCTGGTTTTCTGCGTCTGGTTTTCTAGCTGCTCGTCTTCTATAGATGCTCGCATATGAGAGAATAGAATAGAATAGAATAGAATAGAATAGAATAGAATAGAATAGAATAGAATAGAATAGAAATACTTTATTAATCCCAGACATGGGAAATTGACTTGTCCCAGCAGCCTCGCTAGTATTAACATATTTACAACATATACAATGCAATAAATAATTATGACAATGTGCCACATGAAAGTACTACTGGAGCACATCACAGCACCAGGGCTGTGAGTCTCCATTAGACGGACTTATTGAACAGGTTTATTGCACTGGGCAGGAAAGATTTCCTGTATCTGTCTTTGTGGCAGCGGAGCTGAATCAGTCTGTTTGAGAAGGAGCTCCGCTGCCTGTCCAGGAGTGGGTGGAGAGGGTGGTCCAGGTAATCCAGGATAGCTAACAGTTTGTTCAGCATCTTCCTCTCCACCACAGCTTCCAGGGTGTCCGGTTTGCAGCCAATCACGGAGCCAGCCTTTCTGATCAGCTTGTTCAGTCTGTTGGTGTTGCTGGCTCCGATGCTGCCTCCCCAGCAGACCACAGCGTAGAACAGGGCACTGGCGACAACAGACTGGTAGAAGATGTCCAACATCTTACTGCACACGCCGAAGGATCTCAGCTTCCTCAGGAAGTAGAGTCTGCTCATCCCCTTCTTGTACACAGCCTCGGTGTTGGTCTTCCAGTTCAGTCTGCTGTCTATGTGCACGCCCAGGTATTTGTAGTCCTCCACCACCTCGATGTCCTCTCCCAGGATGCTCAGGGGCTGTGTGGTCGTCATCAGAGAACTTCTGCAAGTGGGCCGACTCAGAGTTGTACAGAAAGTCTGAGGTGTACAGGGTGAACAGGAATGGAGACAGCACAGTCCCCTGCGGTGCTCCCACGTCACTCACCACCACATCAGACAGAGCAGCGCCAAGACGGACAAACTGCGGCCTGTCTGTCAGGTAGTCAGTAACCCAGGAGACCGTGGGTGAGTCAACCATCATCGTCTGCAGCTTCTCTCTCAGTAAAAGTGGCTGGATGGTGTAGAATGCACTGGAGAAATCAAAGAAGGTGACTCTCACTGTTCTCACAAGAAGACGCTTCTCTTTTCAACTATTTTTAAATTGATGTTGTTTTTTGAACCCATATCCACTGTTTCTGCTCTCAAAAGTTAAAGACTCATATTTGACCGAGTGAATAGAAAAACAATGTTTTGATCCATCTGTTTATAATAATTCGCAGTTGATTCTTAAGTAGATCGATTAAAAGTCCATGTGTGGCCTTCTAATAAGCATTGTTCCTTACTGAATTTTAATGTGCATAAATATGCCTCATATTTTATGTTCTATTTTATACCCTGCATGTTCATCAACGCCAAAAATACAAAACAAAACAAAGCAAATAAAAAAAAAGTTCAAACACATAAATTTGCCACTGATTTGCATTTGTTTCATTGTGTGATCCTGCTTTTCCTCAATTCATTGATCAACAAACAAGTTAGACATTTGCAAACTAGCAACAGACACAGCACGTCCTTGTTCTCCTTGACAACTCAATATGTACGTTAAAATACTTTTAGTGCAGTTTCTCTTCCCTATATCACACATCTTTCTATTTTTTTTATCTTTCATATCAGGCAGATTAGAACAGATCATTCAAACAGGGTTAGCGTCCTCAAATGTTGCACATGTTTGAGTATTCTATCTCATGAACTGGTGGCTCTGTGAAGTAAATAAATATGAAGACAGCACGAGACAGGATGCAAACCTGGGATTAACACCCCACAAGATGGAGGGACAGTCGGGGAGAGACCACAGAACGAAGGGGAAGCAACAAAAACAGAGTTTCAGACGTGTAATCTGTCTAATCCACAAAACTGTGAAAATCACTGGGGAGAAAAAAGGGGGAGGATAAGAGGGGAGAGGTGGAGGGGAGTTTCAAAAGAGGGCTAATTTCAACCTAATTTATTTAAGGTGATTAAGTGAGACTGGTTGATGACAAAATAAGCTGTTAGGAGGCCACTGACCTTGTTTCTGCATATTTACCACTCACACAATCACAATGCTCGATTTAATTGTTTAATTACATTTTAAATAAAAGACAAATAAAAATATAAAGACTGGTGCTTGCTAAATGATGATAACCAGAATAAATGACCGCGCATATAAGAGTACAGCAGTAGAGCGCAGTAAGCTCTGTAAGAGTGACCCTTGACCTTGACCCTGTCCTGGACAGGGAAACTTTGATGACTCAGCAAGAAATATTAACTTCTTACATATTTATCCGCTGCTGCGTTTTGTTCTATTGTACTTCAAAGACTGCACACATTTGACTCTTTCATGTTCTGAAAAAGAAGCAACATTTGGGGTCCAGTTTAACCCCCAGTCACTGCTGGTTGCCTCACCAGGGCGGCAGTCAGTGATTTAATTGGCCAGAACGAAGATTTGCAGTGGATGCTGATCATCTTTGGGGCCACAGGGGATGAAAGTGGACCAGGCCAAGCCAAAAGGCAGATGGGCTGTTATGGAAGCAGACATTCAGGGCCTCAGACGCTCTGAGCCTTCACTGAGCCATTTTTGCGGCAGGCACGACTTGGCTGGCAGGGATGAGGCCCCTGCCGGAGTGGCGTGCTGTGCAGATTGAGTAATTGGCTGGAAAGACATAGGTACACTGCCAATCTAGGAAGATAGAGATTAGATTAGCCATGTCAGATTACACTGGAGCAGAGAGTCAGACGGCGTCAACTCACCCACCAGATGGGGGGAGGGGTGCGGGGTGGGGAGGGGGGGCGGCAAGATGATGTTATTTACAGTGGAACTTTATAACAATGAAGTTGATTTGTGATATAGAGAAAAGAAAACATAAAATAGTTTTCTTTGAAATACTGATCACTCACACGCACACACACACACACACACACACGCAACCCCCAGCCCCGCTTCATTCCCCAGCAGATGGCCCAGACTGGAGCGATACTGGAACAGATAATCCATTATTGTTCTCAGTATTTTCATTATCAGCCTCTTTTGTCACATTTCAGAATCATACTCAAATCATCCCTTAAAATTTGCTTGATCCTGGTTTTACCACAGCTGTGGGGACAATGTCATTGGCTGACATCACTAAAGCTGTTTTATAATTTAACAGAGAGTACTATTCAAAATGCTTCACAATTTATAAATCAACACATTTGTTTTATTTGGAGAAATGACAAGAGCAGGATTTGATGAAGGTGTTTACTATCACTTGCTGATTTTAAGTAATTCACAGAGGTGTGTGCGTGCGTGCGTGTGTGCGTGTGTGTTCTTGTACTTGCTACATACTACATAGTACCAAAATCATCATTCTGCTACCTATATCTAAGTTATATCTTGGCTGGTCCTCACAACCTTAAAGGCCCGTTTAAGGGCTCAGTCTTGGTTTTAAGGTACTAATGAACTGAACTGATGACCTGTCCAGGGTGGATCCCCCAGCGCCTGCCGGGCTTCCCCCACCACCAAGATGAGTTATTAATGCTGCTTTACTGATGGATGTATGGATTATGCAGTCATATATATATATATATATATATATATATATATATATATATATATATATATACTGTATATATATATTGTGTTTGAGCTGCTATATATATATTTATAGCAGCTCAAACAATATAACATCTCTGACAAAAACAGTAGAATTAGTGGATTTTAATAATTTGTTATGTGGAATTTTATAATTAATTCTACAAAATACATTTGACTTTTATTTTCAAAATACATTTTTTTAAAAAGTCATTAAAATTTTGTAGTATGTAGTATATAATTTAGTAATATATAATTTTTATGAAATTATATAAAAACAAAAAATTACTCTTTTAATTATGTTTTTCAGTTTTCCCAGCTTCTCTTTGTTCTAGTCAGGTCTGTCCTGACCTGAAACGAGCCAAAGCTGATGAAGACCATGGTTGGCCATTGTGGTATGATGCCAAGTATTGATCTGTTGGTAATGTTTTTGTTCTGTGGAGCTGCATGATGTGCAGGGGACAATAAACGACCAGTGAGATTAAGACAATTAGGGGACTGATTGTTATCCAAGAGACAAGAAGAAGATTAAATGAGGAGATTTAGGTCAAAGTGGCGATGTCCAGAGGAAGCAAGGAAGGAGGAGGCGCTTCGAGAGGGTGGAAAGAGGAGGAGGGAGGATTGGGGTTGAGGAAACTGATATCCAGGGAGGTTGTAATTATCTGGAGAAGAGAGTAATGGAGGGAGGGAGGGAGGGTGAGGCTGGAATGTTACCTTTGTGCTTTACCTGATTTCCACAGAAGACATGCCTGTCTGGGGATTTCCCTTCTCTGTCTAGACTTCTGAATCAGCACTGGCTGCTTCTGTCTTTCTCCTCTCTTCCTCCCCCTCCTTCCTTGAATCACTCTTATCCTACCCTCCCCACCCTCATCCACCTTTCTTTTCAAGAAACACTAATTAGCAGTCATTTTTATTGATCTGCTGGATTTGGCTGCTGAAATCCTCCTCTGTGTCTGCCAGACAGATCTATGTAAAGACCCTCTCTTTGACTGGTGGCCTGTGGGGTCGTGTGTGTGTGTGTGTGTGTGTGTGTGTGTGTGCAGGACCAACCAACCTGTTGACCACACGCCAAAAACATGTAGATCTGTGCTGCTCTCATCACTGCTTTATTTGTTGTTTTATTCCTATTACAAACATTTTTTATATGTTTGTTGAATTATTATTATTTTTGGTAGTAGTAGTAGTAGTATTATATGCATTATATTTTACAAATTTTTATGAACGTACAATGTTGAGCAATCTTAATTTCTGTCATGATTCTACTAGAACTGAATTTTATAAAACATTAATGCAGCGACACCATTATAGCCTATTTGCTCATTTCATATGAAGTTTTGATTATCTGGACATGGCAATTATTTCCTCTATAAATCTGTTAAAAAGAGTTCCTCCTTAACTTGTGAAAAACACCCAAGTCAGTGAATACTACCCTAAAATAAATGCAGATACTTTGTGTTTTTCCTGTTCTGTTGAGATTTTTATCCTCCGTAGAACAAAACAGTAAATCAGCTAAAAAAGTGAAATCCTTAATTATCCATGCATTCATTTTTGTTAAGTGACACATAGAAGGGTGAGCTATTTCCTTGTTAGGCTTAACTAAGATCTCAACTTTTGCAACATCCCAACAGTGTTTTTGTTTCTTGCAGACCAGACAAACGTCAGACGAATCACGCCACAGGCCCGTGCTGTTCACGCCACACATGCTGGGGTGCACCCGGCGAGTGAGTTTTGCTTCTGCTCGGTTGACACAACATTCTGCTTACTAAATGGGATTTTTGTGTGCAATTCTGAATCTTTGCAACCGGCCAAACTGTGACAGAAAGTGATGCAAACTGCAAACGTTTCAGGTTAATCTCTGAGAATCTCGTATCATCTTACAGATGCGCTTTGAGCGGTTCAATCCTGAGTCTGATGTGTGAATCATCCAAGTGTTGAAATGTTGACAGGGTTTCCCACAAAAGCAGAAGAAACAGAGTGTGCACCGCAGAAGAAGCGCTGTCCGTAAAAAGAAGGACGTCATACTGAGAAAAAAAACAGAAGCTAATGACGTTGAAGGTGTTGAGAGTAAGCAGACGCTCTTGTTTATTTTTACTCAGACGAGCATCAGGTTTGTCAAGAGGTGAAAACTAGCAATATATCAGACTCACTTTCCCACAGATTCAATCAGATTAGCTGAAAAGTGCAGCATGCTTTAAAATTCACTTACAGCTTCATGGTGAACCATCTGCAGATGGTTCTGAGATAAGAACGTTGGCTGCTGAGGCCTCTGCTTTACCCATCTCCTTCCTTCCTTTTTTGTGATAGCATGCAACCAGAGGAGGTGTGAAAACAAGATCTTATTTTTGTTGCACCTCTCAGAAAAGTTTCCCACAGATTGTCGTGACAAATTGTTCTAACTTCTGAAAACCTCGTACAACCCTAACCCTAACCCGTACCCTAACCCTAACAGCTAAACTGCCTTTACTCAGCTGTAGCTAATTTTTATGCACCACACTCAAAGCTAATGGCTGGATAAAGGAGGCGGAAAAGGGGAGATGGGGCAGGAGAACCAGAAAGACAAGAGAAAACGACACATGCAGATACAGTAATTACACAGAGGATGGTGAACAAAAACAGGTCAGTGAAGCCAGTCAGCAGGTCCATGAGCAACTAGGAGCTCACCAACACCTGAAGAATACCAGCTGCACCCAACCACTGCTTTTCCTTTTCAGTCTTTTGACTAACACCAGCCTCACCTTTAAACTATTTACTACCCCCAAAGCGTGTCTGTATGCGTAGAAGCTGGTATTGCAGACAGTAAATAAACCATCCATTTCTAACAGACACAGTATCATAAGTTTGCTGCTTCTCCTCATAAACAGATGATCAGATTGTGCTCTTTCCGTCACCGTTTCTGCCACAACAATCAAATATATCCACCCTTAAAAAGTGTTGTGGTTGTTTTATGTAGTTATTACATTGTTCAAGTGTGTTATAAAACGTTGAGTACATGTAAAAAGCCATCTAACCATATAACAAGATTCTGACTGACACATGCAGCTGGACATGTGGACACATTCGTGCTGCAGCTTCCTGTTTTGCGATTGCCCAGCCTGACTGGAAATGACAAAGCTAGCCTGAGCTGGCAGTGCCACATCATCTGGGAGCCTCAGGTCTGGACAATGGGAAGACGTGGAGGTGTGTCGGCCGTTGTTATTTACTTCAGTGACTGGCTCGTGATTAATCCAGATGCACTGGTGATTTATTGGTGTTGTATGTAAAGGTAAATGAACAATGACAAACAAATCAATCTTGACCTACATTCCCAAATTTGGCTTTCTTTTGTTGTGCTTCCAAAGAGTTTGGCACAGCCTCACTCTCAGTTTCCCAACAGTCAAACACATGAATTAAAAGAGAGGAAGTAAAGGTATCCGGTAAAAAATCCAGTAAAATGAAACAATGGCCACATGACACTGGAGTTCAAACAGGTGGAAAACAGGATTTATGTATGGTTTCTCATGATGCCTATTTCAACCATCAAATTCTCATCCTAAAGATTGAAGATTATTCCTGAAGATTAAATATATGCCTGTGCTTTTCAAATCTGTATGTAAACCCCGCTGATCTATAGAAACCATATAGGTTTTAAATGTTTTGCTATGGTTGCTGTGTCACGTCCCGCGGTGTGGAAACCAAAGCAAAATAATATAAACAATTGCCTCCACCTGTCAGTGATGAGAAGTCTTATAGTAATCTTCCATATTTAAGGATGAACAGTGGTGATAATCCTCTCAGTTAAAGGGTTTGGATGGTAACAACAACAACCTCCCCTCTCAAAAAGTGACGCGTCTCTGGCTACTTTCTGCTAACATGGGTGCGCTTGTTGCCAACAACAACTGCACAGCAATAATGCATGGACATCCAAATACAGTAATCCTCTTTCAATCGCTGCTCAGCTGTTTATTGTTTACCACAGCGAAGCACTAAGTGAGGGGAAAAGCAATAAAATAAGGAGGATTGGGGGCACGTGGAATCAAAGGCAGCTGGAGATCAGCACAGCATCCTCACTTTCTGCGTTTATGAAGTATGTGTTTTAAAGGATGTTGTCTTTCCAGTCCAGAATTCTCACAGCTGCTGCAGGTGTTGGTTGTATCACTTTCATTCTTACTGGTTTGCACCTTTGTCAAGGCTAACAACATGAGCGTGCACGTCGAGGTTCAGAGCTCGGTCTTTGATTTGAATAACTGAAACATTCAGACAGTGAACAGGACAGAAACAATGGCAGACTTCACCTTTCACCTCACTCACCGTAAACTACAATTCTAAAACAAAATGTGGCCACAGACATTATTTATAGCTTTATTAAAGACTTGCTCTGTTTAGCTCTTTTAAGCATTTTCCCCCAAATGCAGCATTTAGAGTTAAATATCAATTAAGGTTTACATAGTGTAAAATACTTAAATGTTCCTGTTAATCACATATCAGCTTTTATTGCAGACGTTAGTAGTTGCTTCTGTCACAATCCGCCCTAGAGTTTGGGTAGATTGTCGAAAAAAACTCGAAAATGTATCAAAACACTCCAACAAAAAAAATAGCAAGACAGTCGGTATGGTGCCAAAAAAGATATTTTACTAAATTAATGTACAATAATAGTTAAACAAAAATATTTAAACACCAAAACAAGGGAAAAATGTATTTATAAACTAGTCTCCTCCCACTGGACAATTCCAACCTTAATTAAATGATTAGTTTTACTTTTTATTACCATGACTAGACAGTTATAGTTACCATACAAACAATTTCAGGTGCAGTTTGAGTTGCCAAATGAGTTGAAAATTAATAATTAATTGTGACCTAAACACAATAGATTCTTTGTGAATTTGAAAGTCGCGTTTAGCTCGATACAATATAAAAAATGAATTTTTAGTCTGACTATATGATTCAGTTCTTCACAAAAACACCTTTTGTGGTCATTGGTTGGTTGCGTTATGTATGTAGTGGAGGGCGGGGTGCAGGAATCAGTGGTTACTGGTGGGTAAACAATGGGATTATTTACTTTATTCTGCTAATTGCCCTGTTTGTTTTCATGCAGCACAGAGTGACAGACGCATGTCGCTAAAGTGACAATTGGCTTTTTTCTGCCCATCATAACGAATATTATTAATTTATTGTATTACAGTAAATACTACAGGTGATTTGGTTATCACCACGAAAATAATAAATGAACTATTTAAAGTATATGTTTGTTTTGAAAATGTAATTTCCTAATTAATTTAATTGCCTTGAAGCTAGTATGAGTGTATGTTAGGATTTAATTCATTCTTGTACAATAGTTCTGTTTAGGTTCCAGGACTGCATTTGGTGTCATACAACACTTGTTTCTGCAACAAGTCATCACAGAAGCATTTCAGCAGCCAGATTTGATTCTTTGTCTTTGTTTTGCATTTCAGGAGGCGGCAGCTTTCTCTGCGCTCTTACTACTGCAGGACATTGAACACTCGTTCAAAACTGCTAACAGCATATTCTCAACAAGCAACTGGTTGCATTCATGTTCCGTTTCACAGGTATCAAGTCACCTCACTTTGTCTGAATTTGTCAGTCTCAGACAGCTTTATAATGGCTGACCTCAGGTCTTCTTCTGCTTATCCCTTTCAGCTCGTCTGGTGTTGTTAGCCTCCTCCGGCCGAGTTCTTTCCATCCTGAGACTAAGGTTTTCCTCTCCAGACAAAAGTGTGTCTGGAACTGATGATCCGGATGAGATGTGTGTGTGTCTGTGTGTGTGTGTGTGTGTGTGCGTGCGCACGTGCACGTGTATGTCCAGGAGTTAGGTGCTATCTCTGAGTCCTCTGGCCCCTGAGCCTGAACCCAGACTGTCTGCAAATTAGAGAAATTAGCCCAGCTAGGCACAGCCCAGTGAAAATCCCAATCTCCTACACACACACACACACACACACACACACACACACACACACCTTCTACCATATCCATTAGCCCCCACGCCAGAGTATGCAGCAAAGCTCTACTCTTAAAGCAGTGGTGCCATATGTCAGCCAATTTATTATTGGAAATAACCTGGGAGGGGGTGGGTGCAAGAATATTTAATTATTGTATAAGTAAAAATATGGTTTTATCAATTTGTAAATTAACAAGACCAGGGCCTCAGGATTTGATGCTTAACATGCTCCTTGATTCATATTTGAAATTGATTGAAATTATAAATATGAGGTAATGCAGCTTTACAAAGGAAAACAGAAGCATCAGCATATTCTCAACAAGCAACTGGTTGCATTCATGTTCCATTTGTTTCCAAATGTAATCTGCTTGTTATGTAACATTCGCTAAATCTGGGTGAAGTCGCACATTAATGTGATAAAATCAAAAGGTCATCAGCCAGAAAATTATCTACATCAGATGTTGGGGTTGCAAAATAGGTTACAGAGAAAATTCTGTAGAAGCGAACGCACATCTATTTCCCATGTGAAAACAAACACCCTTTCTTTTCTTTACCCTCCATATGTTGTTTGAGCTCTCTCCTGTGCAGGTTATCTTTTCCACCGACAGCCATGTGAGGTGACCCAGAGCCTGATATAAACGCTGCGTGTGTGTCTGAAAGTAAAGGGATGTTCAGCAGACAGGTGTCTTAGTCTCTTGACCTGCCCTACATCTGCAGCCGTGAACCAACAAAGGTCACCAATGAGCAAAGACTCTTCAGAAAGCCCGCAAGCAAGAAACGGCTCTTTGAATGAAAGTGACTGGTCCGGCTTTCAGTAAATCACCTCTATAAATAACAGTAAATCAAATAAATATATAATTTAAATATTAATACTTGTGCTTCAATCCACAAGACTTCCCCTCCACAGTCCCAAAATATTCTCATTAGACTGACTCTAAATAAAAGGTACGAGTGACTGAGCAAATGGTTTGTGGCCAACCTTATTAATAATAATAATAATAATAATAATAATAATAATAATAATAATAATAATAATAATAATAATATCCTGGCTTAAATAGGTCAACAGCCACAGTAAAAATGGCAGAACAGCATTAAGGTGTCGCCACTCAATTTCATCATATTTGCTGGGACATAAAGAAAGAGTCTTCTTTTGTGTTTGTTTTAAGCGCTCGTGTGTGTGTGTGTGTCAGTTGTGTGTGTGTGTTGGGGGTGTGAGGGGTCTTACTTAAGGATGCGCTACAGTCAGATGTAGGTCAAGACGATACAGTGGCAGCAGATTGCTCATTAAGTGCCAAACCAAGCAAAAGTCTGCGAGTGTGTTTTTCAGAGGCATCAGGCCAGCCATCTGCTCCCCTTTTATTCATTCATTAACATGTCTTCTTTGTGTGTGCGCGGACGTGCGCCCACGAGCGTGCACGTGTGTGTGTTAATGCGAGTGTGGGTTTATGTGCATTCGTCACAACAGCCACTTGCAGGCCAAGTGCACAACGTCACTGATGTTGTTGTCCGAAGCCAACAGTTGTGTGTCAGATGGCCAGGTCACATGACCGCAGGTGGCTCGCCATTGGCCAGGACGCACAGCTAAAAAAGCTTGTCGCAATCCCCACTCATGAGTTTCTGGGGAACGGTGACAGGAGCGGAACCTGGTGAGCACTAAAAGCCAAAGGATCTAACTGAGAGGAATTCTTCAAAAGTCTGGAGAAAACTGACCAGGGAATGGCCTAACCGAAGCAATGAGACTCCTGCAGCTGCATGAACGTGTTAGAGTGAGTCGTGCTTTCTTCCTTTCATTTATTCATGTCTCTTGCAGTGGTTTATGTAGATAAATGCATTCAGTGATTTAGAAAGAACAGGAAGGGACGATCTGACCTACTGACCTGATGAATCGTTCACCCCACTGAACTTATGAACTCCCTGCTTCATTAAATACTCACTGGATTCTTAAAAACATTAAATGTAATGTTAATGTCAAACACTTTATCAGTTATTTATATAAATGTTTAACTTGAAAACACGCCATTTTTCACTTTGTTGTTTATTATTTTGGATTATTTTTACTTCTGGCTACCAGTTGAATAGCAACAAGTGAAACCTCTTCCTCTCATCTCTTTTGCTTCTTTAGATCTTGCGCTTCAACCAGCGGACCTAAAATAACTAAACCAAAGTTTTTGCATACCAAAGCACCCTAAACCAAACAGAGCCGTTCAGAAGATCTGAAGATCCAACATTCCACCTTTCCCAAACTCAACCATGAAGCTGGAGAACACGCATGGAGACATGAGCCGCTGGAGGGAGGTGGACTTTGCCCTCAACTGCACCTACATTGTCCCGGACCAGCTGTCGGACCCCAGCTTCAGCCTGCCCAAAGCTATGACCTCCATCCCGCGAAACCTCACCTTCGAACACGGTGCAGACAACGAGGTGAGATCAAAACGAATAATTGCTTTAATATCTCAGTGGTGTGTGTCTGTGTAGCCTTTACCTGCGTTCCACCTCTCACTCTGAACCTTCTGAACTTTTTCAGAAAGTGCTGAAAAATACAAAGTCTGTGTTATATAACATTCTGTTAGGCCATCTGCATCCGAAACAAAAGATATGCTGACTAATGCGTTCTTCACACACAGTACAGTCCCTCAGTGTGTGTGTGTGTGTGTGCCAGTGCCAAACAGTGTGTGTGTCTCATGGTAACTTCAACTTTCATTACATAAGGTCACAAATGTTTTCAGTTCTTGTCCAGCATCTTTGGACCTCCGTCTTGGCTGATCCGTACAAACACACACAGCTACTTCCTGTTGTGAAAATCAGGTCCAGAGTTTTTATTTTCCCTTCTCCCAACTGTTTCTGTTCTCACTGAGTGCGGTTCCAACTCCAAGTGAGTCAGCAAACGCGGGCCAGCCGATAACCCAGTCCCAGAACTTTCAAAGCCCCTGTGCTACAGCTCAAGTAGAATCACGACCTTAATCAAAGAAACACATTTTTTTTATTGCTTTGATGTTTTGTGGTCAACTTTGCTGCAGACTTTCTTCTGCGTCGTGCTTTCACAGCTTTGTTTTAACTGCTGCTGGTAACACGTGCAAACCAATGTGATAATCAATTTGCACACCGAAACTAGAATTTTCACTTTTTTTTTAAACTAGTATTCTTTTGGAAGCATTTCATTGCCAGTAAGTGATTTAATTATTATTTACCATTATTTTACTAATTTTCTATATTCACTTCCATTTTTTTTCCTGAAGCGTGTCAGGAAATACAAAGAAGGGAGGTGTCACATGGCAGATGGAGCGTAGGCAACGGATACCAGTTAGCTGAGAGTGAAGTAACGGAGGGGATGAATGGGGAGGGAGAGGTTGGAGTGTGTGTGGGGAGGGGGGAATTAGGTTAAAACCAGATGATTAACTTTCGTTGGGGACAGGCAGCCGGCCAGGCATCAGGCCTCAACCTGACAGGCAGCACAAGCTATTTCCAGAGGGTTAAGAAAAGGCGATGGAGTGGGGGAGAGGAAAAGCGTGGGCTGAGAACACACCCTCGTTTCTTCCTTTCTCGGACACCCCCCCCCACCCCCAGCTCCCTCCGTCTCTCCAAACCTGGTGGAAGTGAGCGGTTAAGGAGCAGCAGCTTTAGCGATTCGTTAGTCACGCAACAGCAGCGAAGCACAATGTCGCTGTCATACTGGTTCATCACATCCGCGAATCACCTCACGTAGATCCCTGGCTGCCTGACACTCACACCCCCACTGCCCACCATGACTTGTTCTTCCTCTAATTAACTATTTGTCACTATATTATACTATATTATATATAAAAAAATACTATATTATACAAAAATTGTAAAAAACAAAACAAAAAAAACAGCACCTCTACAATGGCCAAAGGAGGCTGTGAGTTCTTCATGGCTGCGTTTCTGTGTGTATGTGTGTGTGTTTGTGGGGTGGGGGGGTTATCTGAGGATTGAATACAAAGCTCCTCAATACACAGATGACACTTCTCTGGTGGCGTATGTGAGTTTGTATCTGTTTTGGGATCTGACCCCATGCCTGCACATTTTCAATGAACATATGGATCATAAAGCTGCTCTGAGAACCGAGAAGGTTGTTGACATGTCGGTAAAAGCTTTGCTTTGGATTTATTACTGTGAATTTCCCTGTTATTGCCTCATAAATGACAAGGGTTGACTCACGACCATATAGAACAAGATGGTTTTTCTTGACAAGTACCACATGCAGATCAGGACATACGTCTGAACATGATTTTCTGAACAAGCATGAGTCACTCGCTACATACTTGCAGTTTGGAAATCAGGGAATTCAAACTTTAAAGGGAAACGAATCCATGCTGAAAGGAAACGACTTCTAACAATTTTCAAATGCAAGAGTTCAGAGTGTGGGATTCATGAAAACTGCTGAGAAAACAACACCCATCTTTTCTTCTTCTTGCTCTTGCTCTCTCTGTCTCTCTCGCCCTCTCTCTCTCTCTCTATCTCAGACACACACACACACACAGACACACACACACACACACTCTTTCTCTCTCCCTATTTATCATAAAGGCAGGTCAAAGGTCAGTGGAGTAGTAGGACAGAGAAAGCGTAATTCTCTTCATTGGTTTAACTCTTTACCGTTGAAAGTGTGTCACCTTGTAGGTTTTAACCTGGATCTAGATTTGTCTGGGTCAACGTGATCCATCTCAACTGCAGCTCAGGTCAAGAATCTTAAAATACACAATTGGAAAACACAAGCTGCGGTCTGTATTAGACATGCAGGTTGTTTCAAATGATAATATTCACACTGACGCGTGGACTTTCTGCTTAGACTTTGGGTTAAGACACCCATGTCTTTAAACTATCTTCTTAACAGAAGAAATGTTTTTTGCTCTAAAACTGGAAAACTTTCTCTCTCTCTCTCTCTCTCTCTCTCTCTCTCTCTCTCACACACATACACTCACACACACACACACACATAGGAAACAATTCACAAAAATTGACGTAACGCCTGTGAATGTCTGGTTTCGTACTTGGGTCAGTAGTGTTCCCACTGCAAAGGGAAAAATCCACACACTTGTTGTTAATTAATCTTTGCATTTATAATCTACTGCCCCAACCTGGTCTGGAGACCTGGGAGCACTGTTACAATGTTATAACATCTTTACAGCTTATGTCATGCATACCAAATATGGTTTTCTTCTTTATTCATCACTACATCTCAACTCCAGAATGACTAAAACTACCTGATGTGCCCCTCTTCTTTACATTGCAGTGACTTTTCTCGGTAGCTTGAACTCTCATGATTTATTCCTTTTTGTTTCAGGTGACAGGTGTGTTCAGCAAAGAATACATCCCACAAGGGACTCGTTTTGGTCCCCTGCAAGGAGAAATATACGCCAAAGATAATGTTCCAAAACAGGCCAACAGGAAATACTTCTGGAGGGTAAGAGAATATATATAAATCTGGAGAATCAGACTGAGTGTGATGGAGGAATGTATCATATATCCATTAAAGAAAGCAAAGAAAATCAGTCTCTAAGTGAATACAAGGCAACTGGGTCAACATCTTCCTCTCTCATTCCTCAAAAACTAAATATTTGGTTTCCCCGATGCAGAAGTTTCACATCAAGGACATGTCCTTACGTCAAAATCAAGCCCTCTCACAGGCTGCTGTGCTGTACAGGAGTTTTGGTCAAAAGTTTTGAGGAAGTTGCTTTCAGCTGGTGCGTAAGCTGTTTTACCAGCACTGAGGCCTGAGTGTCATTTACGAAATAAAGAGACGAATTTTTATTGTTTAAAAAAACAAATCTTTTTTTGATATTTCAACTATCCATTATTCTCAAAGGCCTTATCTTTTTCCTCCTCGTCATCCAGCCCCAGGTCAGCTTATGTCACTCAGGAAATTCTCCTCCTGAGCCAAATTCCCATAAAGGCTTTTTAAAGTGTCATCCTGTGTGTTTTCCTCCTGGCGCCGCTTCCTGTAAGTGTGTGTGTCATGAATAGGTTGTTCCTGCTGTGGTGCAATAGTGAAAGTCTGACGCCGTCCTGGTGTCACGACTTCAGTCACAGGTGCGTGAAAGCGCGTTGCCAAAGCCAAGCCCAAAGCCTGCGTGCGTCTACACTCGTCTCCAAGCCACGCCAGGCATGTTAGACAGGAATCGGACTTCCAACTCATTTCAACTTGATTGTTTTCACACATAAATATGAGCAGTGTGCAGTGGGAAAGGCGGCTTAAATGGCTCCCGCTGATACTGCATTACACAAAACTGCATCATGAGAAACAATCATAAATCTAATAAGGAAAAAGCAGAAGAGAAAAATGTGAGAAGGAAAGAGAAAGAGGGAGAGTGACTGAGGCCACGCCTCCTTACCGCACGCTCAAATATAATGATGCACGCTCATAAACACTCACATGAGCAAAACACACAGGACGCAGCGCAGCGCTGAAGACTGCAGATCCAAACGTGTAACTGAGGAGGGTAAAGAACATTTAGCTGTACATGGCAGAGGTGAAGATCCACACTCTTGTTTTTGTTCTTATGTTACCAGCTGTGATAGGCCAGCGAGTTCCTTTTAGTCATATTGTGATTGGAATTTGAAGACTTCAAGAACTTAAAAATACATGAAATTAACTGCAGCATTACCGAGGTTGTTTCAGGTCTGCTCAAAAACATACTTTAATCACCAGTTCCTCTTCTCTCTTTCAGATTTACAGTGGCGGTGAGCTTCACAATTTCATTGATGGCTACAACGTCCACAAGAGCAACTGGATGCGTTACGTTAACCCAGCCCGCTCCATGGCCGAACAGAACCTAGTGGCATGTCAGAACAACGGGGAAATCTACTTTTACACCATCAGGCCAGTGGAGCCCAACCAGGAACTGCTGGTGTGGTACAGTCAGGAGTTTGCCCAGAGGCTCTGCAGCCAGCAGAGCGACACCAGACCAAGTGAGTGCAGCTAATACGCTTACATCTGAGGACCACACACTTGCTGCACCTGTTAAAAGTCAGAGATGTCGTGAGAAAAAGTTCCTAGAGTCTGACTTTACTCTGGGTTATGCAGTCCTGAAAAGAAAATTACAAAAATAAAGCCTCCATATGGAACAAAAAATGCATAAAGAAAACGTGTAAAAAAAGTGTCAAGGCTGCTAACTAGTGTGCATGTTTCAGAGAAAAATCTGTTTCACAATGAGAATATCTTTAGGATGTATCCAGCTTGCAATGGTGGTCTTGAAAAGAAAATTAGGTACGAAATATCTGCTTTCTTGGCGGTATGGTAAAATGATGTTCAAAGGTTTCCTCAAGAGAAATTCTCAGGAAAATTCTTTCACTTCAATATAACAAATCTGAATTACTTTCTTCTGAGTGAGCGCTGATGTTTTCTTTCACATGGTCTGAGGCTTCTTTCTTCAATCACGGAGAAAAAAATCTAATGTAAAGATGCAGAGCAGAGGGGGATAATGGCTGGTCAAAGGGCCGTTATGACTCACTTGGTTTCAGCTCTAACATGGATAGTTGTGCACTCATCAGATGACTCAGACCAACTGGATACACCAGATGTGAAGCCATCAGACCTAGTGACTAACCCTACGATGTGTCATGATAGTATTTATCAACCTTGAGGTTTTGAATGCTTTTTGCTTTCCTTTGGCTCAATGTCCAAGATTGCCTGTTGTGATTGTTACGCAGTTAAACCAGTTGTGGAATAGAAAGAAGAGAAAAAAAAAAAGGCAAATGCTGTCTGACATGTTCATGTGGTCAGTCTGGCAAGGAAAGCATACCAAGAAATGGTTGCAGAAACGAAACTCGGATTCTCGCTGTACAATTGCTCATACGACAAGATTTATGGACTCCCACACACTTTAGTACCAACACCAATATTACTACTCTGACTGACAAACAGAAACAGTACGGTGATATACACGTCACATGAAAACAGAAAGTACTATCATTTACCATAAGGATGAGTCCTCTCTGTGGGTTGATGTGTGAAGCATTAAGATTGAATTCGGGGAGTAAAGTTGCGGCTGTAAAGAAAGTAGGGTGGCGGGCTCTGTGAATGTAGTTGCCTCACGTTCGTTCCATTTTCTTTCCTGCAGAATACGCACATGCTGATGAAGACTGCCAAATGGTGAACACCAAACAGCACCTACCTCAGAAAACATGGCTTAAAAACAGAACAAAGGAAGAGGTGAACGACGAGAAGGATGAAGAGGAGAAGGTAGATGTGGAGATGCTGGAGAGAGACACTCCGCCAGATACGCCAGATGACCAGGTCATGGATTTCAGCAAAAAGGTGAAGAAGGAGAAGAGCAGTAGAGGTCCAGAGGAACGAGTGATTGTTCCTTCAGCGCAAAACGAGCACAGAGAGCCCACTCTGGGTTTCAATCACCCATTTTTGTTGGATCATCATCCTACACTTCCTTCTCCACACGGAAATCTCCCTCTTCATCTCCATGGCCTCTATGGCCACAAGGAGGGACTTGTTTCAACCTACCCTCTTTACCCCCAGTCTAGACCCATCCACCCATCTTACCCGGTCCTTCCTCCCTACAACACACACTATGCTCGCCTTCTTCTACCTTCATACTCCCCTCCTTTTCCTGGAATGCTTCCCTCAAGAGGATCCCTCCGGTACAGCGGTTATCTGGGCACAGACGGAGTCCCGTACCCACCGATTGGCCAGCACAATCTGCTTCCAGTGTCCCTCCCTTACCCTCCTTCTTCACAGGGGGGTCTGAAAGAACAGACACCAAACGTGTCCCCTCCTCGAGGAGCCCCAGCCACTCCTGAACTATCTCCACTCCCAAAACCCAGCAACCAGTCTCCTGAGCCGTCTCCTTCTGCTTGTGAAGAAGCCATGAATCTGAGCCTGGCTCCAACCAAAACCAGCACAGCAGCACGCAGTGCGCCCGGACACAGAGCCTTGCCTTACCCGCTGAAGAAGCAGAATGGGAAGATCAAGTACGAATGTAACATCTGCTCAAAGACCTTTGGACAGCTGTCAAACCTCAAGGTAACAAGTCCTGTCCCAGCAGTCAGAATGTGATGGGAACTGAGCAAACTGTTTAGCTACTTCAGAGATCATAGCTCATCTGTGGTGATTCTAGGTCCACCTCCGAGTGCACAGTGGTGAGAGACCGTTCCAGTGTAACCTCTGCAAAAAAAGTTTCACTCAGCTGGCCCACCTCCAGAAACATCACCTGGTGCACACAGGAGAGAAGCCTCATGAGTGTCAGGTATGTTCACTCACTGATCTCACTATTCTTACAGTAATGTTAGAGCATGACAAAGAAAGCCAGCAGAGAGACATTCCTGTCTCCACTGTCTCATCAGGTTTAACTGCCTTAACCCACATTCCTGTAAAACATCATATTTACAGTATGCTCTTGTTTACGAGTGCTGATCTATGGGTGTGAGCGGAAAAACAATGGAACTCGTTAAACAAAGAAAGAAGCATTTCCTGTTCTTTTGTGTATTGGCAAACCCTCCTGCTTATATCAGTGCAATGATGTCAGAATTACGCAATGTATGCGCCATCCATATAGCTTTGTTATAAAGTGTCAAAGTTGCTCATTGAACCTTTTTTTTTTCAAATTCCTTTCAGGTTTGTCACAAACGCTTCAGCAGCACCAGCAATTTGAAGACACACCAACGTCTGCACTCTGGAGAAAAACCTTACCAGTGCAAGATATGCAACACCAAGTTTACCCAGTACATCCACCTGAAGCTGCATCGCCGTCTCCACAGCAACCATGACCGCCCCCACTGCTGCCAGCTGTGCACCCAGACTTTCTTCCATCACTTCTCCCTACGCATCCACCAGCACAGCTGTTGCCTGGCTGCTTTCAAGGGCCCCATCAATGTGCACATGACAGAGATGGTGGAGCGCTTTGACACCAGCCAGGAAGCCGACATGCTGGCGGAAACTGCGACGGCCCCTCAGATCGAGGAAGCTGCAGAGCGCTGGTTGGCTCGTACACTGGAAGGCGAGGAAAAGGAGGACCAACGGGAGGCGACCAGACTGCTAAAAGCTCTGATGGCAGCCATCAAAACCCCAACCATGAATGTGGCCCAGTCAGCTGCGCCAGCATCCCACCACAGCCCTCTACCGGTTTACCAGGATAGGGCCAGTGTGGTTCATCTTCACAAACGCCCCACGGTGAAGACAGAAGGGCAGTGACCAAAAACAAACAAAACATATCACCAAAAAAACTCCTGAAACTGTCACCAGAGGGTGAACGCAGGGAGAAAAACAAATTCAGCGGGCAAAGCACCAAAAGAAGAGCATCCCAAAGACTGGTGGAATTCAGTGATTGTACGTCCTCCAATACGTCAGTGAAACCAGGGAGGAGGCTGATAAGCTGTGAAATATTCAAAGTCTTTTACTCAGGTAGAGAAGAGTTATTTTTTCCGCTTTAATTTATTACTTTTTAAAGTATTTTATTTGTTTGTATTTATTTAGTTGAATAGTTTTCTTCTAGTTTTTTTTTTCACGTTTGTTGACAAGGAGATTTGAAACTCTATGGATGAGTCTTGGCATGTATTGTTTTGTTTAATGTGTATATGTGCACAGTGATCAGAGCTTTGTGCTCCCAGACTGTTTACCATTATTTTATTTATTTAAAATCTACTTTATCTGAAATCTACTGCTCTTATTTAAAATCTAAAAAAAAAAAATCTATAAAATCTTCACCTCAGTGTGATTGCTGTGTACGCATTCCTCAAATGTGTGTACATTGATCTGAACATTTTTAAAGCTGAGTTTCTAAACTGGTCACTGTGCACAGTTTTAACAGGATACAATTTACACATTTTTAATTTACACAAGGGTATACTTTAGTGTAAAGTTTTATCCAAATATGAATACAATGGTACCTCAATTTCAGCATTGGACAGCAAAACCAAACACGTTTGTTTATATGTTTCATGTAGCACTGGAATATCCTTACAAATTGATAAATGTGATTTTGGTATTATCTAAAACCAAAGGAAGGATCCTTTATTTTATTTTTTTTTTAATTATTATTTTACTTTATCCATGTTCATTCATGATTTTGTAGGGTTTTTCTTTCTTTTGTACAATGTTTGTCTATGTAGTTTGTTTTTTGATGCAGTTTACAGGATGTTTATATGTGAGAGACTATTTTGATGATACTTTTATATCTAGTAAATTAAAGATATTGTTTCTATAGCTGCGATGCATGGTGCTTGATTTATTTTTTTGCTTGAACAGAAGGGTGAGCTATGTGTTGGGGGAATAATTCAGACAAACTGGTTGTAGGTGAGGAACCAGATGAATTCAACAAGACCTAAGTGAGAAGACAGAACAGGGATCAGGGTCATGGAGGGATACCAGGGCCCTAAAAGGATATCAGCACAACTGCTGGAGGTGAAGGCTGCTCATTAAATACCCAAGCTAGAAGTGGTAGGTGAAAAATAAAAAAGTGTCGCTTGATAGACCAGAGGTGGGCAAACCATGGGACCACATGTGGCCCCATGAACTATTTAATCTGGCCCACAGAGCCTTCACAATAAATTCTCCAAAAGCCAAATGAAGAGGGTTGTCAACTTGATTAGATTAGAAAAAGGTCCAGACCCCCCCTTCAGCTAGCATGCTAACATGTCCTCTCAAGAAGGTGGGGCCAAACATCATTTAGTGCTTCATCATCCACCTCTAGTTGGACCAATTTACAGACTATTCTAAATATTTTCTCTGTCAATAGTCCATCAATTAACCTCCAATCCTCATTTGGGGGGTTAGTTTCCTGCACCACCAGGCTGGCCCTTTCATCAAGATCTAAAACCCAATGTGGCCCTTCAGGCAAAATAATTGCCCACCCCTGTGATAGACAAACCCCTGTCTGTGTTTACCTGCTATAATGATGGAATAGATTTAAATACATAGATTAAATTGCCTCATACATCGGCCGGGAACCAATTGCAGTCATCCCTGTGATATCCTGGTTACTGCCCTTCTCTTACTGGTAATAAACTCCCACGCTACATCCTCCTCTTCACTTTTAACATTGTTTCTCAGAAAGCAGAGGAAATGAAACAACCGTAGCCTTTACACTGGTGTTTTTACACGTGTTTTTGGTTCTACAAAGCGGACGGCAGGGTTCAAATGAAGAATAAAGTATGAAAAAGTTCAGAAAAACACACAAAGCCAAAGTGGCAGAACAGCATATGCTTCATGTTTGAACTGAGCCACAAAAAGTTATTTACGGATAATAAAGACGGAAAATTACAGATAATAAAGACAGATAATAAAGGCGTGGTGCATTTATGCTCACAGGGGTACCTAAATAAACACAAACCCTAAAATGTCTGATTTAATCACTGTTGTTCCTTCCTTCCTTCAACAGATATTACATTCAACAAAGTTACGGCAAAGTTACTGTAAGCACAGTTTGGTTCTTTACCGTAACTTTCTGTCTTTTAACCACCTTTCTTTTTGCTGTGCAATGACTCTCGTTGTCGTCCTCCTGGCACTGCGGGGGACAACCCCGCTTTAAACGCCTGTGCACCGCCAACCAGAATAAAAACAACTCATTTCATGTGTGCTGTCAAAGTGCTGCGGTGACAGGAAATCCTGTCAGATTGGTGGCTCCACTCCCAGCAACGCGTGTACCTTATTGTGCAATAAACCAAAAGCACCAAAGAAAGAGAGTTATAATCATTAGATCTGATGGAACTCAGATAGCTGTTTGACCATGCTGTAAAATAACTACACCATCAAAACCATCAATCATGTGGAAAAACACAATCACAATCAGATTTATGGTCAGACGGATGGTAAATTACGAGTAAAAACCCAAAGTTAGATCTCTCTGTGTCAACTGGACTGTAGGTTTCTTTGAAAACGTTTCGCCCTCTCTCCAGAGAGCTTCTTCAGTTCTAAGCTTGCTGGGGCGGAGCTTGAAAACAGCCCTGTGGACCATCGGCATGTTAATGGCCCGGATGGTCACCTGAGAGTCGTTGGCAGGGTCGTTCACCTAGTTTCAGTTTGAGTGCTTCCCCTTTGTCCCTTTTGTCTGTCCAACAGACAGACGTTTTCAAGGAAACCTTTCAGTCCAGTTGACACAGAGAGATCTAACTTTGGATAACTATGACCTGGATGAGTGAGAATCTACACAGACATACGAGTAAAAACACAAGTAGCGATAAAGTGTGATTAAGGACACTAAAGTGTGAACTTTTTAGTTCATTTAATGGTTCATTTAATGGTGTTAATCTTTTCTTCCTCCCTGATGCCTTGGCTGCTCCTCGATTAACTTCAGGTTAGTTAACAATAGACCAACAAGAATGTACTTTTATTTTACCATAAAAGTACATGTGTTTCCATGTGTTTGGTGTTGGTTTGTTCACATGTATGTTGTATCTTTTTATCGGCAGAAACATCTGTAGTTGTCACGTTTTGCTATTTTATGTGGTCTATAGAAACAATGTATTTAAAAAGGAAGTTGTCCTTGTGTAGCTTTAAAAAAAGACATATCAGCTTGTGAATTTTTGTTGTCACAGCAAAAATGTTGAATATTTGATTGTAATAAATGTAAATATTATTAGAAATTAGGAATTATAAACTACACTTGCTGAACGAAAGAAATTAGTTTTCTAATGAAATCGTTACAAAAGCCCATCGAAATGTCACAAAAGCTAAATCTCTTACATGATGTTAAAAAAAATCCCAAAAAGGAAGAATAAAAAAAAACATGCAGTTCCTAAGTAGGAATACATGTAAGGTTATTGGAGAATCTCTTCCAGGAATCTCTGATCATGAAAGTGTTGCTTTTTAGCACCCCGGCACTGATCTTTGACCTCTGCTACATCACCATTCTTTCGCTGAAGTTTTCGTGATTCCTGGAGCTGCTTTACTGCAGTACGTGCACTTTCATCAGAAAGGAGTCACTGGTGTTCAGAGAAGCTCGTAATTTTCAGACGACGGTCACGGACCACAAGCCAATATAGAACAGGGGAGGTTATGTTTAGACTCAGGAGATGCAGTTATTTTGGAATTCATTTACACTTTAAATGAAACTCCATATTTCCATGTTATTACTTATGATAAACTGATAAAGGAGGCGTGTTTTCATCCACTCGGCTCTTCGTTCTGTCCCTCATATGCTGCTGGAACTTTACCTCCTTTGTCAAAGCTCAGCTGTGAATCAGCCTGTTGCACTACGTGACATAAAGCCAACACAGGAGTCAATCAGCAAAAAGCGAAAATGGATGAAATAATACATTTACACACATCCAAGAGCTCAGTTTACAATGAATGGCTTTAGGCTTTCTTTTTTCTGAGGAGAATCTGATTAAGGTATAAAAATACAAAAGCCGCATGTTAAAAGCTGCTGAAGTGTGACGATATCTTCCTATCAAAGATCGATCACCATGCTCCTGTGCTGTTTCTGTGACTCAGCCTGCCAGAAAATGAGCATAGCTCACATCAGACTGCACACAACTTTTAAGTAACTGCAGCAGTTTTGAAACTTGAAGCGCTGCTGAGAACATTAGTCTTAAAATAGGACACAGACTTAAGCATTAAAGTTCAAGTCAAAGTGAGTTCATGTATAAGACTCAAGACTGATAAATGTAAACGTGCCTGATTCTTTTGCTCAGACGTAGAAAAAGGATAATATTAAAAAACGAATCAATAGTTATCAGTAAGATATGCTTATTGTTAATAGAAAACAGGGAGAATGAATAAAATATCAAACAGCTTTTAGTTTTAAACCTGTTTTGTTTTGACACTGAGTAATGAATACAGTTCCTGTCGAATCACGAGGAAGACGACAATGACGGAGACGTGTGTGTGTGTGTGAGTGTGCATGTGAACTGAACATTCTGCTTCAGTTGTTGTCGTTGGCGTCCATAAGACATCACGCTGGGATGGTTTCAGAGGTGCGTCAGGCTATATTTAGCACAGCTCATTCCTGTAATGCTTCCTCACCGGGGCTGAGGACGCGTGCTCGTCCCGACCTGTCACGCGCTGTTTGACTTTCCATTGCAGTAAAGTTTGTGCACTGAGAGATATAAACATGGGTGTGGGGCTGTGACTAATAACACTCGAGAGCTGCAGTAATTATCTTAATGGGACTAAAGGTTGGATGTGTAAAGATACAAATGATTGTTTATATCAGCTTTTATGGGTTTTACTTAAATCTAGAAGCTGTTTACTCTTTTTAGTCTGTGGACACAATTTTAGGTCCCTGTATAGATGTTTGTTTAGGTGGGACTCAGGACTGTGGATGAGCAGCTCCAGGACATTCCAGGATTGTCCTTAAACTAGTCCTGTACCATCTCGGCTGCTTTCTTGGAGTCAGGTTTTATCATCATCAGGTTTATATCAAGTTCCCTTTGCTCCATTCAGAGTAGCAGGTGTACTGTACTGGTTTCCTCCAAACAGGATAATAAAAATTCCAGCAAAAACCTGGTGTTATCAGACCAGAGAATCTTGTTTTCCACAGCCTGGGTCTTTTTTTTTTTTTTCTCACTCGCCATCAAGTCCTGGTTGGTGGAGTTCTGCAGTGACCGTTGACCTTCTGGTTGACCTTCTCCCAACGGCATAAAGGAGCTGAGTGGCTCTTGGTCAGCTCTCCTGCTAAGAGCCTCAGGTTGATCTGATGGCCAGTGTGATGGAGGTTGGTCGTGATGGAAGTCCTTCTGACCTCTTGGTTTGGTTTTTCCTGATATTCGCAGTCAGCTGTGTGTTTTCACATCACGTCTTATCAGCTTGCTTTACGGACTCCAGTCAGGACAAATGGGAGACCCCTGTAGCTAAAGGTTAAAGGTCAAAACCAAGGATCTGAATACGTTAACTTCAATTTTCCTTGTGTCATTTGGGGCTATGGAGTGATGATGAGCCTCGCGGCCTGGAGCTCGGCTGTTCGCCCATTCAAACCACAAACACAAAAAAGGATTAAATATGCCGACTGCGCCACCTAGAGGCAGACTAGGCGACGTGCATACAGACGTGCTGGGGCTGCACCATGACCACACGGTGGTGGAGTCTGCTTAGATTAAAGAGACTTTTACAGGCTGTTCCTCTGAAACGTGCGTAGATGATGATGATGAGCGTCGTAACTTTAGTATGTATGTATGGAACTTCTAGAAAAATAATTATATCAAAATAAGAGAAAAAAAATGAACTTGTGAGACAAAGAGACAGTTTAGAGAAACTTTCTCTGCATTTACCCTTTTTACACAAAGCTATAATCTAAAATGGACATTTTTTTCTTTTATCAAAAGCTGGTGCCGCACCAGGTTTTGACCAAAGACTCAAACTCAGCACACAAATTCTAAAAGGTGACGCTGTGAAGGCTTTGACACTGAACTGGGCAACTGTCAGCTCATTTCCAAAGACTTTTACCCGAAAACAACCAAACGGAAAAAGCCGTGCGTGAAGCAGCGTGTCTGACGGCGCGGAGGGGGCGTGGCCTCACACCTGAACTCCACGTCCGACGACCGCACGAGCAAATATCACCTGTCTGCACGAGCCTTCCGTGCTAGTCCCGTCTTCCTCTGCAGCTCTTCATCCATCAGCCGACACGAGTCTTCCTCCTCGTCCGCTGGCAGAAATGGCGAAGAAGGCCTCATCCAAAAAGTCTCTGAAAAGTTTGTTCTCCAAAAGTGAAGCCAGCCTTGACGGCACCGCCGAGAAGGATGTGGACAAGACCGAGGGAGACAAGAAGAAGTTTAAGTTGTTTAAGATCAAGACGAAGTCCAGAAGCGGCTCCGCTCCGGAGAAAGCTGCCACGGAGGAGCAGCGGGCGCGCAGGTATGTGCACGACTCACGCTTGCAAACGCTGGCCTGTGGTGTGCATGTTGCCTGCAGCTGTTTCAGATTCCACAGCTTTGACTTCAAAATGAAGCTCTACTTTTCTGGAAAGGTGTCTGAGGCTAACCTCAGAACCTCGTGCATTCAGATTGTGACGTCATGGGCGTTCTTAAACAGAAATGTAAGTGCAATGTTTTTATTGTAGGGAGCAAAAGGCCTCAAGCACTTCTGTGTTTGATATTGATCAAAGGTTTTAAAGTTGTCAAGTATGGTTGGTTTTATGATTCTAAAATTGCGTCAAGGATCAATAATTTGTTTAAAAGAGTGTGAAAATTGAGGCTGTGAAATGTTTATTTATGTGCACGTTCTAATGTTCGTGCGACACTGGGGCGTTCTGCGTGCACAGATCAGTAGATTAGAAGGATTCTGTCACCACTGTTTGATTTAGGCAACCATGTGATTAACTATTACGCAGAATGTTGACGGACGGACAGTAGTGGTACTGTGCAACTGCAGAATCCGGTTAGCAGAAACACAATCTCTGATCAGGTTGTTGATGGAACCAGCAGCTCTTTTTTAAAACAGCACTTTCAGACTGGGGGCCTTTTGGACGGTTCTGGACGGAGTCTCTGCTTTCCTGATTGCTACAGTTCTCCATTGCCATGGCGATCACCATGAGGTCTGTGGCTGCAGGGCAATAAACAGAGGTGCAGCCAGCAGCTGCCGAACTGCAGCATGTCCACATGTAAACACGCAAAGCAAACGGCGAAAGCAGGTGTTGGTACATTAAGGTGCTGCGCACTCCAGCTGTGTGATGTTCGGCCTCCACCCTGCTCCCTGGAACCTGATGCTTGGTCCTTCTTTACAGTCGGAAACAGCCGGGAAAAACTAGAACAGAAAGTTCAAGTGAGAAAACAAACCCTAAAACAAGTGAACGCGCCGAGCGAGTTACCGTCCCTGCAGCCTTTGAGGATGACGGCTTGTGCCAGGTTGGCTCCCAGGCGGCCCTGCAGCGCAGCCTCAGAATTCCCCCTGCTCTCATGCGCAGCTGTAAAGAGTCACTAGCTCTTTAAGGAAGTTGATAGAGAAAGAAACCGATGCAGAGTCTTGAAATTGTCTTCATTTCACAACCTTAATGTGAAATGTTTCTCATATCTTCACCTTCGCCTGAAGAGTCAATTAAATCAGACTCCTCAATCTTGGAATATCAACACGTAGCACGCGCTGCTGTGGTATGTGCTCATTATCCACACTTACCGTATGCCTGTGACATAATGCACAGCCTGTTTATGGTGTAACAGACCTGAGCTGCAGTAACAATCTGACTGACAGAGACAACCTGTCGCCATGACGATGCGTCGGGTGATGCGCTATTTGCTCAGTTCTCTCTCTGAAAACAGAAATGTGCATCATGGTAGGTAGTATGTGATATAATCGCCTGATGCTTCAGCTAACAACAAGCTAACACGAGCACCTTTACTCCGCTCGGTTTTCTGTTCCGTACTTGGATAAAGAAACTTTTATGCGACACACACACTTGTGCAGAAAGTCACACACAAACTGTGGGAAGTATCGAGGTGGTTGAATGACCCTTGACCTCCTTCTAGCTATAAAAGAATTCTCAAGAAAACCTGGAACGATGTTGGTGCGGTAGGAAGTAGTGGACGCGCCCTTTTGACAGAATAATTAAGACCGTTTGACGAGTGTGCGGACGGTTGAACTACACAAGAGTGCGACTGTGGCGCAGGCAGAGCTACGGCTCCTGTTTGCACAGCAAAATAAAAAATAAATAAAGCCGACGCTCAGACCCACCTTTCTGCTGCTGCAGAGACGTTCTGCTGCGGCGAAAACAAGCCACCAGCCAAAGAGGAGAATTGTGTGTTTTGCGTTCTTTAATTGTTGACATGGAACGTCCTACATCCAAGCTGCAGCCCAGACATAAACTAAATATGTTTTTGTTGTTGCTGAAGGATTTAGGATTAATCCTGCTTCAGAGTTTTATCTGATAGAGACTTAAGATTCCCTCATCAGCCAGAAATGTCTTAAGGTCTCATTTCTGCTTGTTTTGATTCCACATCGCTGCAGTTCAGGGAAATGTCAAAGTCATCGCAAACACACCTAAAGTTTGGCTTTGCTGTGCGTGCACGTCTGCATGTGCAACGAGTCAAACAGGCCCTCAGTTTAAGGATTTAAGAAAAGTTAGCTTGTTGTGGAGGCTGTGTGATGGCACCAGAGAAACCTGCCACTCCACATGCCTACAGCATCGCCCTGAGACTGCTGAACACACACACACACACACACACAGACACACCATTGTGCCACTGTGTGCTAGTCAGCAACCGGGAGTCTCCCTGTTTCAAAGGTGTCGGAGCTGGGTAGTTAATGAAACGCACCTTTAGATGAGATCATGCAGGGAAATGGGACAGTTTGAACATGTGTCCATTATCTCCTCACCTATAAGCTGATGTAAATGTGGCTGTGGTGTTTTGCCTGATGGACTGTTAGGCAGCCTGTCTATACAGGCTGTCTGGTTGTTGTTGCTGCTTTTAAGATAATGACAGAATTCACTTTTACTGTCAGCGACTCTATCTGTCCGTAGCTTCACTTATCGTCCTAAATATAGTCTCTCATAAAGCCTCATGTAAAACACGTATTTGCTGAACAAATTCCACTTTTTCGTCCTCAGGTGATGCTTGTTTTTTATTGTCTGATTGTCTAGTCGTTATTGAGCGACTGTTTAATCAGCAGGAGAGGTTGATTAAGGCGCTGAGTCGGTAAAGTCCAGGCTTTGGAAGCTTGAGCTTGACTCTCCTGGTGGATCTGCTCTTTGTCACCTGTGGCAGAGACAGATGATCTGCTGCTCAGGGCTGGTTGGAGTCTGCAGGAGCATGTAGACACCACATCAGCTGAGCTGCCTGCAGCAGCTTTACTGGCTCCCAGTTTCAGCAACCTCTCCTCGCATATCAGTTTCCAGCTCAGCTCATTCCAAAACACGCTAATCCCAGTTTACTCTGTTCTCAGTCTCATGTATTAGTCTCTGTTTACTTTTATGCTCTTTTTCTTCTTTCTTTGTGCTAATTGCTCCTCTTGTTTCTGATTATTCTATCCTTTTCCATCAACGGTGTAATTGAGTGTCTAGATGTTTCCTCTACAACCTCAGTTTGCTGAGCAAATTCCACTTTTTCAGCCTCAGATGAGACTTTTCTTTGTTGTGTGATTGCCTCGTTGTTGTTGAGAGGTTAATTAAGGTGCTTTGTCAGTAAATTCCAGGCTTTTCGAGGTTCAGTAGCGGTTTTAGGTCTATTAATTGAGTCTTTTTGAGCAGATCTGCTCTCAGACAGACATTATCTGCTGTCCAGGGGAATCTCTGTCTGCAGAGAGCATGCAGCCACTCAAGATCCCTTTTCAGCTGGTTGACTTGTATTAGTATTTGCGGTGTAGCTGAGAGTGTTGCACTGCACTTGATCCTGCTGATTCCTGGTGGCTGCAGTAATAACGCAGCTTCAACGGCCTCCTCTGGCGCTGGCTTTTATCAGTGTTTCCGCTTCTGTTCCGCAGAGCTCTGGCTGTTTTGCATGATTTGCATTTTCAGGCCTTGCAGCTGTACAGTCTTGGGCCATGTTTTCCTTCTGCACGCCCCTCCTGCGCGTGACGCTGCTGAATATGGCCACGCCGTGCACCTTTAGATGGTGCTGGTGGCTGCGGAGGTGTGAACCTGTGGCTGTTGTAATGTCACAGCCAGCTTTGTCTTCTCTGCCTCTGGCTCATTTTTATTTTTAACTAACACTTCACTTCCACTCAAAGCTGGTACACAATTTACTTTCCACCTTTTTAAGCGGAGCTTTTTATCAGCTTCTTGGTTGCAGTCTGCACGTGCACACTCCCTTCTAGCCTAGCCTAGTCATCAAGACTCTCAACTGTCTTGTAGATGAAGTTGTTAATCGAGGGCTCTACCTAGATTAAGCACTGAATCTAGACTAGAAAACTTCTAATGCAGAGAAAACAATCCACCTCTTTTTGGAAGGGAACTGTGGTCTGATTTGACGTGCTGGCTTGCCTCCAGGAGAACCAAACGTTCTCCTGTAGAGGCCCAGACTGGTGAAGCCAACAGAGAAGCCTCAGGCGTGCGTGATGGTCGTGTTTAAAGAACGCCAGTAAACCTAAATGGGTGTTTCTGCTCCGTCATTATTGCTGCTGAACTCCGTCGACGCAACCGTGCGTTAGACACTTAAACACGGGAGCGGCGGGGCAGGAAAAGGTCACGCTGCAACATGCAAATGGTGGCAGGAATGGGATGCATGTTTGCTGCGTGTGCCCACGTGGATGTACGGTTGGAGGTGAGCGTGGTGCATCTGCTGTTTGCCTGCTTGTGGCTCCCTGTTTCATTCAGTCAGACAAAGGAAAACAGCCGTGAGGTCGTTGTTTCAGCTGTTTGTCATGAAGTCAGCGGATGATTTATCCAGCCTCTGTGTTGACTTTGAAACCCCCGCAGCTTCACACCGACACCAGGAACCGGGATAAAAGCCTTACTCCATAAGAAGATGAACTGTTCCTGATTTATTTTGGATTAAATGTAATCAAAAACCATCAAACTACCCTGTTCAGCTAATCTCACGTCCACTCACTTCACTGCTTCGTCTCCCTGTGATGCGTAGTCTCCCCTTGTTTCCATGCCAACTAACTTAGTCGTGATTTTTGTAACACAGGAACCAGAACAATATCAAGTTAAAGCATTTGAATTTTTTTCAGTTATCAATGCTAAAAGAAAGCAGCAGCCAGGCGCATCCGTGTATTTTTCAGGCAGATTATGCTCGCTATGACCAATGCTAACGGTAGTTCCATTGCTAGCTGGCTAACTAAAGCGTAACGGTGATGGAGAAGTCAGAAGCTCAGTACTGTTACAGTAGCTTTTTTAAGTAAACACCTTTGGCCTTAAAGATGAGGTAAAGCATGGTCTCTTTCCTGATCTTCTAAATAACTTCTGTGTGTTGGTTGATTTTCAAACACAGCTCTGTTTTTCAAACCGTTTAATTCATTTCTTAAACAAATTGATCTTTGATGGCTAACGTGGCCATTCAGATTTTCACGCTCATTAAGTCTGTTGCATACAGAAACACTGTAAGGAATGCGAATGAAGCAAACACACGCTGACTCTCTGCTTAGCCGGTTCTGTTCAACATTCCCTCAACAGTGATTCATTGGTTTATTTAACAAAGAGGAATATTTCTTTTAAAGCCACAACTGTCCTGCTGCACCTACTGATTGATGGAGACGTATAACACTCATCTCTGAGAGCATTTTACTGTTGCGGGCATGGTTTAACAAAGCTGAAGGGTATACATCAATCAATAAAACTAATTATTCATGCTGCCTTTTTGACATAGTCCAGCGGTCCCCAACCTTTTTTGCAAAACATTGTTCAACAACAGTTTCAGATAATAATCAGTGATGTAAGTTATTTATTCTTTATGTGCGGCCCAGTACCAAATGACCCACGGACTGGTACCGGTCCCCGGCCCGGAGGTTGGGGACCGCTGGCATAGTCCCCCTGTGCTATACACTTTATATAATAATGGTAACATGAATGTCTGTCTTATATATGCTGTAATACTCCTCCTGTGGGTCCTTAGAGACGCTACTAACCTCAGACGTTTGTGTCTTCAGTGCTGTTGAGTCCAGCCAAACTGCCGATGACACCGAGACCTGGACGGACGACATCGCCTTCAGAGACAAGAGCTCCCTGTATGCCACTGCTCCGAGGTCGAAGGTCAGTATTGCAAGCATGACTTTTTATTCACACGGAGACAGACTTTGGGAATGGGTCAATAACGCTTCAGAGCAAAACCTCGGAACAGAGTCTGGCTGAAGACGAGCAGAAATCTGATCTGGATAGGTAATTGCGCGTGTGTGGTTCCGGCTGAGCTGCTTTCTTTTCACTGATCACCATCAGTCCTGATATCGCTGATGGTTTTAGAGATCACATCGCCTCTCAAATACTTCCAAAACACTTCAACCAAGAAAGTCCTCAACACAGATATGAAGACTGGTTGGTGGTTCAGGTGAAGGTGAGAAGGGCTGGTTGGTATCAGGCCGAATGATGTCGTTTGCGGTAGGTGAGTCATCAGACGTTTCGACTCGCGTTCTAAAACTCTCAGATTGGGCCCAGGGGTGCAGGAATGTGATCTGGGCGGGTCTGTACTGTAGGTCGGACGTGATAAACGTTGGAAAACACCAGCTGGGTCACGTGCAGCTCTCTGCGGTCGCAGCCGTGAGTAGAGTTGGACAGGCACAAGCGTGCCTTCGCCTTCTGCCTGGGAGAGGACGCTTGGAGCCGGGATCGTGCACGTCTGAGCGGCACAGTGGGAGTGAGAAACAGCTGAAGCCAAAACTAAAGCCGCCCCTAAAGTCATTTATGCAGAATTATGCGAGAGGAGTTTACAGGACAGGTGACAACCATAGATCATGTGTTCATGCAGCATGAATGAAATCCTTTTAGTAGAAAAACAAAACTTCTCCAGTCATTTTATGAATGGAACAAAGACTCATTCACATGTGTCGTATAGCTCCTGGGTTACATGTTATAACGTGAGGGATGTCGGTAATATTGATGCCTTCAGTAGCTCCAGTTCTAGACTGCTCACCAGCCTTGAAACCCACTGATTCACTCTGAAGGGCTCTTTTCGTTGTGAAGTCAGGTATTTTTCTGTTTCATTCGGGACTGATGACCTGTTCAGGGTGTATTCCTGCCTCTTAACACGTGACTCCAGCAGCCCCCTCACACACCATCCACTCGCACACCAGAAGGAATTTAGAGTCTTCACTGAGCCTAAAGTGGCAGTTTTTGGACCTGTGAACAAGACGATGTTGATAAATGTTGTCAGAATAACATAAGTGCTGCAACTTTTATAAGGTTCACGTAAGATTAGTACGATCATATTTTAGATTGCAACACAATACGAATAAAGTTTAAGATTAGCTGCACAGGCTAGAACCAATATACGGTGGTGGAAGAAAGTTTTCAGACACCTTTAAAATTTAACACAATCTCAAATATTATCGTGAAATATTGGAAAAATCTTTGTGTTTCAGACGGTGGCGCTTGACAATTAAAACCATTTCGCAACATTATTGGTGGCAACGTCAATAAATAACATGTTAAACAGAAAATAAACCATCGCATCATCAAATTAACATTTAGAAGTCCTGCTGCTAATGATGGAAAACCTTTTTCCATCATGTGACAAACAGCAGAGGGCCGTTGTGTCCAGCAGAGGGCGACATTGTGTTCGTTCAAAGAGCCGCTGTTGCGTTGCTCACATCAGATATTATAAATATAAATCAGTCGGTCTCAGTTGATGTACTGGGCAGTGTTACTGAGACTGACATGCTTTTGTTTGTTTGCTTTTTGTTCTTTTAACTCCATCAACTCCCCCTGGTCCAGTGTGCTTCACCCTCCATGACTAATGCCATTATTAGCTCCCAGTTAATAAATGGTAATTAATAATCCAGTGTGTTGATTGAAAACTACATATAAAACACTATAAAACAAATCAGGGAAGAAAAATAACTTCCAAAGGAAAGTACTGATTCAAAACAAAAATAGAGAAATTTTCTCACTGGAGTCCAGTTCAAAGCACATATGTCAATATTTTTCACTGAAATGGAGATGGCTGGACGCCCGTTTTTGTATTTATTTGTTAGGTCTGGGGGTTTCCTGGTGTCGGTGGATGTTCTCAGTCATCCAGGCCAAAGAAATCATCAGTTCAGCTCAAAATAGTTCAACTGGACTTCTTTGTAGTGTCGTCTTTGTAGTTTCTCTCATCCAAGAGGCTTCTTCAGTCTTACTGACTGCTGAGAATCCCTGATATTTACGTTCTGTGCTGGTTTACTTCCTGTTATTATTGGTCATTGGTGGGATGTGGACCCTCCCAGCATCATGTGTTGTGGGACTGTGAAAGATCGGCAGCATCGTAGATGGCGATGGTCTTTCAGGTTTGGTGAATTCTCATATTTTCCTTATAACAAAAATGTCATATTGTTGAATATAAATCCACTGGGTGTGACCCTGCGGTCACACCCAGTGGATTCCACCTCATGTTTGTCAGTCTTTGTAGTTTTATCTCTACAAAAATATGCAAGCATGATTCTGAGAATAGGATCGCCCGCATGCTGCCTGATTCATCTTCCTCATAGATCAGAGGAGAAAACTGCAGATCAGGATCCGGTTGAGCAGCGTTGGAACGATCAGAATTCTCATTTGAACACCTGAAGTCCTGGATGATAACACGAGGAAATGCAAACAAGTCAACGCCTTTGATGTTTGATCAGTAGAAGGCCAAACTTTACAGCACATTTTCTTTTTCTCTTCCTACTTTTCACTAATGCAAAAGATTCATTGATCTGTTTCTGCCTCCTGAGAGGGAATTAAATATTAAAGTTAACGGTAGGGCAGTTTTTATTCATGTGCAGTGAACACCGCTGTTAAAAATTGACACGCTGATAATTATGCTGCGTAATAAATGTTCAGCAGAGACAAAAGAGTCTTGTGTGTGTGTGTGTGTGACAAGTATTATGTGGTGGACCTGCAAAACTGAAGAATTCTTACCAATTGGCTGTTTTTGTCGGTGTCTCTTCTCGTCAGGACAAGGATATCAGCTATTCAGAGTTGGACCTCCACAAGCCGAAGAAGTTTGCAACCTTATCTTTTGGTCTTAAAAAGAAGAAGAAAAAATATGAGGACAATATTTCTCAGAGCACTTTTGTCCTCCACGTCCCAGAGCCTGAAGAATCGAACGCGTCCACTGTGAGTAATTGTCCTCCCGCGTCCACCCATCTGTACCTTCTGACACAGAGATTCTATATGACATAGTTCTACATGTGAGATAGATACTACATCGCTCAGTACCAGTTAGAAAGACAAACGATGGCTTCAGTAACACTAATTTCTACGAATAAATCTTTTTTAAATGCAGCTGACTGTAGATTTTTCACCATATTCTGAATGAACCTGTAAACAATCCTTTCCCAGACTCCTCTGCAACTCAGCCGGGTGGAGACGGGCGGAGATCAATTCGAGACAACACGGTTGCTGAGCATTTCTCAGCCAGAGCTGGACACCAGCAACGCCTTCGACATCCCTTCCCCTCCCCCCGTGGTCGCCAACCGCTTTGAACAGGGTTTCTCCGCTCTAAACCAGCCGCGACCGTCAGCTTCTTTCAACACACATGAGGGAACACAGGAGCCTCTGGAGGGTCTCGATCACGCCGACGTCCCCGACCAAGCACCCAAAGCGCCGATTGCAACCATCCCGGAGCTGCAGATGGGCACTGCAGCTTTCTCAGAGGAGAGCATTTCTGCTCATGAGAACGGCGTGACACCCGCCTCTACGGCTCATACGGAACATCAGACCACGCCCATCGGTCCAGCTGAGCAGCCTCAGGTTGACCTTGACCCTTCGGGTCATAAAGGAGCAGTTTCGGAGTCGGCTGCGTGGACCATGGTCCCACAGAACGACGCTCACCAGCGTTCTGCCACAACGGAAACATCTTGTGACGCGTCCGTCAGGGGGGAAACATCACATGACCAGACTCCTGACACAGGTGGGGGTCTGGATGGTGGACCCCACACGGCAGGTGTTGCCTCCACATCACCTGAGGCGGGTTCTGCTTCCGCCCCTGGTGAGATCTCAGCTCCTGAAGCCGTCCCGCCGTCAGCCGTCAGTCAGAAGACGAGTCCTCGTCTCGCCAGTCAAGACGAGGTGTACGGAGCGTTGTACGATTCCCTCTTCCCACAGAGTTTTACCTCTGAGGTGCTGTCATCGCTCTCAACACCTCCCCCTCGGGTCTTTACACAGGACCAACAATCCAAGGCCGTTGTTAGGACGGAGGATGAATATCGCCCTGGAAGCAGCACGCCCACCTACCCTGGCCAGTCGGCCCTCCCGGCTGCAGGCAGAGGTGATCCTGTAGATCCCTACGCTGACAGAATTTCTGTGTCTGGAGGCTCCAGATTTACTTCATACCAAACAGAAGCTGACCCCTCCAAGGGCTCAGGCATCCACAGCAGAGCCCCACCATCCTCTCTGCACTCGCCCTTTGAAAGCCCTGATGGAGGTAAGCAGTCGGAGGCAGCCAGCTGCCTCTCCGAGGGGCCATTGCTGCAGTCTAACCTGCAGGCAGACCTTCCTAGCACTGTGCTGCAGATCGCAGCCCCTCCTGTTTCTGACTGTGGAACAGCCCCGGGGAGAGACGCTCGTGTTACTGAACCTGTCCCAGCTCTGACTCGAGTCAGACACGTAGTCAGAGAGCAGGTGAGCTCTCGGGCTGTCTCTTCAGCCTCTGCCCCTGAAAACAGAAGCGTGAGGAATCCAGAGTGGAAAACCCAAACGCCGGCTCCTCCTGCAGACATGGAGGGGTTTTTGAGTCCGACGTATCTCAGCGTCGGGTCAGATGACGGCAGCGCCATGGATATCTATTACAGCGCGGAAGAAGACAACTCGGAGAGCGGCGATGATGAGATGTACACCATGGACGAAGGAGGAGCGCAGATGGGCGACGGGGGGACAACTGGCGGGAACTTTTCAGCCAGAGATGTGAGCGACACAGACAAAGGAAAACTTGGAGGGATGCTCGTACAGAAGTCAGGAGGAGAAGAGAAGGAAGAGGGTCAAGCAAGAGGTCACGACTCCAAAGCTCAGCTGCTAGACAACGAAAGGTTTCTGAAAGTGATGATACGGGCGGAAGAAGAGAGAACGGAGTTACTGGCTAAACCGGTTCTGCAGGGGAAGAAGCCGGCGGTATGTGACTCTGTTCCGCCCTCTGCTGAGACGTGTGGGCGGCTGGAGGATTCTCAGCAAATCTGGGCCAGGAAATTGGAAGCAGAAGAGCCCCCTAACGGAGAGCAGCGCTCACTAAGACAGCCGCTGGACTACCTGGCTCGTAAAAGCAGCGAGAGTGATGACGCAAGACAGGAAGTCATAATAAGTGCCAAAAGTGCAAGGGCAGAAAAGCAAGTTTTGATTGTGGCAGAAGCAGAGAAAAGCAGCGAAGACGGCCGACACACTGACGGGCACGGTGCAACGAGCACAGCCGCAGGTACCGCGGCGCTGCTCACGGGGTCAATGACACACAGAGGCTCCGCCGCTGAACACAATAGGGTTCCACAGAGTGCTGAGTGGGTGGATACGATTACACAGAGCATAGGCAGGAGCAGGAACCTAGAGCCAGAGGTGCAGCTCCAGCTGACAGACACGCACCGTGCAGCCTCAGCCCCGCTGTGGGGAAGCCCGGAGCGTCCAGCTGGAGCCCGACCAGTCCCAAGTCAAGGGTAAGGGGCGAGCCTTTTGTGTTTTAACAGAAGAGTCAGACTTCCAGAGGCGGGGCTCTGTTGCAAATGTTTACAGATCGATTTAACCGATCAAATCTCTTTAGTCTTATTGAGACAGCTCCGTAGATGATATCAGGCCTCTGTGAAGTGTGTTTTCGAATCGTTTCTTCTGAAATGTAAGACTGGAGCAGCCGAGCAACCTGTCAGAGTGTTGGCTTACGCTCTGGTAATCTGAGAAGAGCCTGTAATGTGACGGTTAAACATTTGCCCTGATAAGGAGGTCGGTGGCGGAGGTTTACCTGCAGCAGGAGCGAGTGGTTGCAACCCACGTGCGTGTGGAAGGCATGTTGGGTGACATAACTCCTGTGGGCGTAATCCTCTTGAAATTCTTGACTGAGTAATGTGATTGATAGATCGGAGCAGCTGATAGATTACTTGTCAAGGTCACTTCAGTCATTTGATCTCAGGCATTCCTCAGTAATGTGGGGAGTGTCACTACACAGAAATAGCAGACAAAGTTCACTGACTAAAATTTATGGTTTGGGTTGTTTATCATCTGCAAGTAATAAAGATTTAGATGAAAGTAATAAATCAGTAAATTCCTCCTTTTTTTCAGTAGAAATGATAAGAGATTCTGACGGGGGAGCCAGAATTCTTGAGGGACGGAGCTGGGACGCACTAAGAGCCTTTATTTCATTTCTACGTAACGAGAGCGCTGTTTACGTCTCAAAGAATGTTGTAATTTCATGCACCACTAGATGGCAGCATAAGCGTGTAGTTGAGAGAGGACGCTGGCTGCTGGATCCAGCAAAGCAGGACACGGTTCATTTGTTGATCACCTCCCATAAATGATGATTTTATATTGTTCAATTTCTGATATAATATGTACTTTTCAAGCAGACCACAGGTACATGTAGTGTTGACTTATGTTAGACTTTCTGCCTAATAATCATTTTGTTTTTTCATCATAATGAGGCTTGGACTAAATTGTAATAGTAATGTTACTGTAATTGCTACTTAATGAGACTGAGAACAAGTTGCTCTTGTTTGTTATTAATCCCTCTTTATTTTTAAGGCTTTTAGCATTGTGATGAAATTCAAATATTCACGGTGTGATTGGTTCTGGAGCCATTGGTGGCACATGCTGTTCTTTAGTGTTTCCCTCATCCTTTGGTCGCCCCCAGGTGTGATTGGTTGCCCCTGTTTGACACATGGGGACAGACGTGGGTGAATCTGCAGAGAAATGACTCTTCTTTGTACACACAAACACGTGAAAGTTCTGTCTCTTGAGCTGTAACAAGTTCACCCCAAGAAACAAGCACTTTGATTGAAAATGAGCTTCTAGACTAATCGACCCTCATTCAGGAGTGTGCCTGGGATTATTTTGCATATATTAACTGTAATACTGTGTCTATTTCAGGATTTTTCATTCATAGACATTTGTTCCAAAACTGAGTTAAACAAATGAAATGACAACATTGTCCAAATTTATACTTGATAATCAGCTGCCAAATCCCGAAGTGTTGGTTCTTTCAAATAATACTAACACATTTTTTCTTGCGTTTTTCTCTTGTATATTGTGTCTTTATGTATATTTCAAGTCTGATTTAGTTTTTGAGCACAGTCAAGTGCTCTTAGTGGCCTTTGTAGCGAACAAACTTGTTTTCTTACAGGCTGTCAGGCAGTTTGAGGAGCTTCACCTGGAACGGTGTAATGTGCAGCGTTCTCTGGAAACCTGCAAGCTATTGTTTTTCCACTGTAGCACCTGTTCAGAAAAGCTGTTCAGCACTCCTTCCGGTATGGCTGATATGTCGTACACGACTCATAATAGCCTTAGTTCCTTGTTTTTGTTGTGCAAAGCTGTTGCCCTTTTTTTGGTTGTAGCTGAGAAGCTGCAGCAGCCTCCTCAAAGCAGACAAGACAAAAACAGAAGAACGTTTTAAGTTAATATTCAAAACTTCATCGTAATGAACACATACATATGTAGTTAACCAAAAACAACCAAAGTAAGGTTTATATTTTAGCTGTGGTGGCGTCGGCTTTGCACGCTGTCAATGAGGGAGTCACCTGGAAAGGGTGTGCCTTGTCACGCAGTCATTTGAGTAATTTGCACTCCTGTGTCGGCCCCCAGGGACCCCAACAGGTCACATGTTAAATACCTTTAAAAGGGACGAGAAACTACACCAGTGGTATTCTGGAATCATTTTTGAATGTTTTCATGTGACTTGCACATTAGCCTGAACCGTAAGTGAGACTGCAAGTGTTGCTGCCTGATTCTGAGCATGAACCGACTTTTTACGCTCGTCAAACTTAGGGCTGTTCTTTGGAAAGAGGGAGTGTGTACGTACACTGTTGTTTGACACTGAACGTTTTCATCAGAGGGCTAATCTGTGGTGAAAGAAGCGTATTAGCTTAGCTTCGATGAATTTGGTTTGGTTGCTCCCGATGCGGATGTTTTCAAACCTGCGTGTTACTCAGCATCTCCACCTGGCCTTGATTGTTACAGTTTCAGGTATAACGTTATTTCCACGTTGCCATGACGTGGCCAGGAGCATATTAGGGCGTGCTCCTGAAATTAGAGCCTGTCGTCTCCAGGAGGAGCCCCTGGAAATCAGCAGATGCTGTCCAGGCTACAGCCCCCAGGTTGAGGGCAGTTAATGGTTCTTAAGGACAATTTTCACCTGGGGAATCAGCCAATTTGGAGGTTTCTGCAGAGCCAGTTTGAGAGCGACTTGATCTGTGTGCTTGGCGCAGATCTGATCAGAACCAGTGGAGAAAAGTCTTCCCAGAGGTTAGACGTGATCAGATGACCAACCGTGAGTCTTCCTGGGCTGTAGTGCACGACTATTCTGAGTTCCCTCCCCGATTAGCAGTAGGTGTCTCTAGTCTGTCCAGTCTCTAATCTCTCTACTGTAGTTTGATGACGACAGAAGTTTGGTTTCTGAAGGTTGTAGTCCGTTTCCAGGTGGTGGTAGTTGAGCGCTGGAAAGTTTTTCAAGCATCCACCCCGGCTCAAACAGCTGCGTCTGTCCTGCGTTATGACAGCGCCAGTTAGAAATTCCTTCACCACATTTTTGTCGCAGTGAGGTGCAACAGCGCAAAACCTTTTTGTGTTTTAGGTCAGTAGATTTTGCATCCTTACCCCTCCCTTAAATCTGCAGACGGTCATTTTTTTCGACTTGGCGATTAAAGTCTGTCAAAACCTCTTTGTGACTCACTAATCAGAACATTTTCAGAACTTGCACTGATAGTGGATAACTCTTCTCTTCATAATGTGACTTTTACGGTGTCCAAAGGGTCAAAAGAAAGCCTTTGGCTGTGTTGGGTTGAGCAGACATTTGCCAGCAGCAACACTTTTAGAATGAATTCAGTCAGTAATGCAGTAAATGACTAAAATGAGTGGGCTTGCTTTCTCCTTCCTTGCTAATCAGCACTCTGTGAACCTTAACTGTAACCCTGTAAGTGACTTTTAAAGCTGTAAAAGCTCCCTGATTTGGGATCAGGTCATTTTCTCCCAGGGCCTGCCCTGGTGTTGAACCTGAGTAACCCAGAGTGAGTCAGGCGACAGCACTTTTTCTTATTTGCACGTTATCCGTGTTGGTTTTAATAGTTGTGACAGGTACTATCACAGCAAGAGCCAGCACCATGTTGGCGTGCTAATGTTCTAAATCTTTTAGAATCTGGAAGTCGGTTCTAAGATTACAGTTAAATGCCAGAATTACATAACTGCTGTGACCACGAGTTTTATATTGCACATGGGTTTGCTTTGCATAATTTGCTTTGCTGGCAAAGCTGAAACCACACCCTAGAGACACAGATGAACCTGAAAGACCGAGGATCTGCTTCATCTTTGCTCTGGTGCTTTTGATCTTTATCAAATATGCGTTTCTGCGTCTGCACAGGTCTGCCACAACATCAGGGACAGCAGTTCTGGCTTTGGGACTTGAACCTGATCGGACGCGCAAAATGGATTCAGGCTACAGCAGCCTGAGCACCAGGCTGTCCTTCAAGAACTTTCCAGAGGATGATGCAAAACGTTTCCACAAGCTATCTCTGATCAGGGAGTCTCAGGCCGATAGCGCAGCAAGCACAGCTGCAACGGAGACAAACGGAGAAGAGAACAAGTGGAAGAACAGATTTGAGGGTGTTTTTCAGCATAAACCACCCAGAGGCGAGGATTCCTCTTTGAGCGACACAGAGTCTGACAGCAGCGAAGCTACAACTTGCCGATATCTCGACACTTCCTCCTCCCTCGCTCCTGAGCCAGATCTCGCCCCCGGCAACAGGCTGAGCAGCAGCGGGGAAGTTTGCACAAGCGGCGAGGGCGAGCAGAGAGATGAGTGGAGGAGAGGCGGCTCGCAGTGGGAGGAGCCTGCTGCACCTGCGGAGAGGGAGGGAGCAGCGCTGAGGTTAAAGTCACTCTGGCAGCAATCTGCCTACGACAACGCTTTCAAAGAAGAGGAGGACGACTCCGAGCGCTTCACTGGAGTCTTCCAGGCCACGCTTGTGGAGCTCGACTCCGGTCCTCTCGCTACCCCGTCCACGCCCCCCTCCACCCCCCCTGCCTCCCCCGACTCAGACTCGCTCTACCAATTTGAGATGGACAACCTGGTTGACACGCTGAAGAGCATGGGACCCTCCATGAGGCCGAGGACCACGGTGCCACGCCCTCCTGCCCCAGCCCCGATGTCCTCCTTGCCACCGATTGTTGAGGATTCTCAGAGTCCAGTCTCTCTGGATCTCCCTGACTTCTCAAGTGCTGCAACGATGAGAGAATCTTTGGAGCGGAAACCCGTCGAGCCCCTGAACGGGCTTTACACTCTCCCTGCAGACCTGGGACTGCGGAGCACCAGAGACACTCGTTCACTGCTGGACCTGATGAAGCAGAACCAGCAGGTAGAGAACTTGCTCCAGTTGTCTTTGTCACTCATGATCTGTCAAGAAGCACATTTGCTTTTTTTAAGTGGTTTTGAAATTTCATCACTGTATTTTGGATGGAAAATATTGTAATTTTACGTCTAACCGGGATGCATCGTCAGAACATTAGGAGGCAACGTTTTAGATTAAAAAATGCAGTGAATCATTTAAGAATGTTTTTTTTTTTTAAATGCCTTTTGGGCTCATCCAGTATTTGGATTTGTTGAGGGAACAGAATAGCAGAAACCTGTAGAATACTCATTCATAAATTAACAGAAATATCCTTATTTTCCATCATTTCAATGTGTTCAACCACCTGCAGGAGTTGTCTCCTACACGAGGTCCAGGCTCCCCTCTGAGAACCGCAAACAGCGCCATGAGAACCTGCCTCAGCTCTCTCCCGGATGACCTTCAGTCTCAGATTCTGGATGGAAACGGGCCGTTTCCGTCCCCCAGCCTGAGTTCCCGCCTGGACAACAGTGTCATCTTTGGCAGGTCGGTAACCTCGGATCAAAAGTCGGAGAACAAAGCAGCGCAACGCTCGCTGTTCCGAGCCAGCTCGCTGCCAGATGCGCCGTTTGGCAGCGAGCGTTTGAGCATCGGGGCGAAGGAGTTCGAATCGGGCACCAGAACAGATCCAGGCTCCCGTTACGAGCGTTTCTCGGCCCTTCTGAACACTTCCACCTCGGGCTCCTTGAATGGAGCGGAAGACGCCGCCACTCGTATCAGCTGGGCTCCACAGGCCAGCATGGGCTCGCCACCCTCCAGCAACAGTCCCACTATCCTCCTCAGTCCCACGGGCTCCATTGACCTCCACCGGCCGTTTGCCTCGCCAGATTCCACCCTGAGCATGTTCGGCCAGGCGCAGGTGATGGGCGTCGGGGCCGGGAGAGTGAGCACTCCCATACTGCAGAGGAGCTTCAGCAGCGAGGGCGGCTTGGGCGTCCAGCAGACGCCCTTGTTTAGCAGCGTCACCGGAGAGACGCCGTTCAAGAGCCAAGAGCCTCAACCTGAAAGGAACCTCGCCTCAAAATACAGAGCTTTCCCCGACGCTTATGTGAGTAGGACTTTTATTGTTGACTTCTTTCATGTCATAAATGAGCTACAAGGAAGATATATCGTTGGATTCTTTTGGTCTCACGTGTTCAATTATCGTTTATATAAATAGTCACAGCCTGAAAATGAAAATAATAGAGTAAAAAAGGTGAGACATCAAGCATAAAGGGAAACTTTGTGCTAGCCAGACTAAGATGGGAGGTGTCTCACACTTGTGTTGTCCACAAGGGGGTGCAAGAATCAACACACACCGCATTACTACACAGTAACGCCATTAAAATGAAATCAATAAAGCAGAGACAAACATCTGGAAAAGCAGCAGGTAGCGATCTCTTTGGGAAGCTACCTGCTAAATGCTGTTCCAAATATTCAACACGATAAACACCGACTGGAGGAGCCACATGTTCGTTGATTCATGCGCTGGTTGAAATCCGTTCAGATCACAAGTATCGTCTGTGTCACCAGGTAACAATAAGAGAAATCGCCTGTCCCTTTTATGAAGCCCAGTTGCGCTGGATTGGGCCAGGTAGCTCTGACCTGGCTGCTGCAGACAGAATGACTGTAATTTCCATCAACAGCATTTTCTCTCCAGGCTGATGGCAATAAAGCTCTTGACGCTTGCTCCTTCCTTGCACGATATGATCTGTGTAGCTGTGCCTTCGTGTCCTTTAAAATTAGAATTTACACGTTTATTTTCTTTTATTGCTGCAGATGGCTCGTAAAAATGCCCCATCTGTGCTAAATGAAAGAGTAGTCGGTCGATATTTCTGCTCGTGACAGCAGTTTTCACAAATTCCATTGAATACTGAACGCTCGACTTTTACTGCAGAATAAAGTGCAGGTTTGCAAACACAGCCATAGAACTCGTCCCCGAGGAACAGCCGGGCTCTGGAGGTGTAGCTTCCCTTTAGGAACGAGTTGCTCAGTAGTTTGAACAAATATTGACTCAGGATGTTCAAACAGTACTTAGTTTCCCTCGGCTGCGATGTGGCTCCTTTTATCTGCTTAAACTGCGCAGCAGAAAGACGGCTCAAATTTGAGTGTGAAGGCGCAGAAACGCCGTCTTACAAAGGTTTTAAGATGTGTTATTTGTTGATTTTTACTGACTAGGATGTGGTTAAAATGTCCTCAGCGTTGAGCCTTTGGGTGACTCAGAACAAGTGGTAGGCTGCCCTCACACCTTACCTCACAGTCCTTTGCAAAGATAAAAACAAGCCTCTGTTTGTTTGATCTGCACCTCGTGCCACTTTAGAGTTCAACTATAAAAGCTTAAGTATTTTATTCGGTGGATTCGGCGCTGCACAAACGGGCTCAGCAAAAGTAGTGTGTGTTTATCCTCCAGTGAAGCGCTCTGAAAGTGTTCAGAGCGCTTCACTCTCCACATGTCATGTCACAGGTTTACTCCAAAATGGATTCAAGTCATTCTGTCCTCAAAATTATACACCCAAACCCCATAATGACACTGTGGAAAAAGGTTTTTTTATTTTTTTAAATATTTTGCAAATTGACCTACTGTCCTGCAGAAAGATAAACAGTTGCCCCAGCGTGAGCTAAGGAGCGCTCTGGAGCAGGTGTCCATCCAGGATGTCACTCCACATTGCTGTATTCATCTATCCTGACTAGTCCCCCAGCATGATGCTGCCACCACCATGCCCCACTGTAGGGATGGTACTGGCCCGGTGATGATTGTTGCCTGGTTTCCTCCAGACATGATGTCTGGGTGTCCTTCTGGACCAGGGGTGGGCAAATATTTAGCCAGAAGGGCCACGTTGGGTTGTAGATGTTGATGAAGGGGCCGGCCAGGTGGTGCAGGAAACTAACCCCCCAAATGAGGATCAGAGGTTAGCTAAAAATCCTGCTTGATGGACTGTTGACTGAGAAAATATTGTGAAGAACCTGTACATTGGTCCAACTAGAGATGGAAGAGGGGGTTGAACCTTTTTCTAACCAATCAAGCTGACAATCTTCTTAATTTGTCTTTTGAAGAAATTATTGTGAAGTCGCTGTGGGCCGGATTAAATCGTTCATCGTGCCACATGTGGCCCCCTGGCCTTAGTTTGCCTACCGCTGTTCTGGACAGTTCTCCTGTCTCCACAGAGGAACCGTGACAGCTGACCGAGTGGCCATCAGGTCCTCGGTCACCTCCCTGAAGAAGCCCCTTCTGCCACGTTTGCTTAGTTTAGTTTAGGAAAAAGTGGAGCTCTGTAAATACTTTCTAGATTCACTGTGTTCCCGCTTCATCCTGCTTTGCTTCTGTCTGTTGACATAAAGACTGGTTGAGGAAACAGATTCGGGCATTAATGGGCTTAAAGGATGCAGCAGTTTTTCAGCCTCAAACGTGTGTTGTTACATGATCATTTTTCTCGAGCTATTTTTTTTGTTCTCCACACCCATCTAGGTTATCAGCTATCTGTCTGTACTTGCAAATACCTTGTTCCACACCTCAGTATAATCAACACCCCCCACCACCCACGTCACATTCTTCTGGGGATTTACTTGGCTGACTGATTTTATTGAATGACATGTCTATCTATCTATCTATCTGGAAGATATAGATAATGATCGTAGACAGATGAAATGTTTGTTCTTACATTAGCATCATATTACATTTTAGTATTTTGTGATTCTGATAAATTTGTCTTTCCAGCAGATTGTCATGAAATCAATAACTGCTGAGCGTACCGACCTGTGTTTTAATACGATTATAATTTCGTGCTAATTAGCATTAGCCGTAGCTGTTAAACTGCTGTTGCGTAGCAGCACTAAGTTGTGCAATGATACTAATCTGTCATCTTCCCAACCTATTTGCAACAACAGAGTGTCAAGCTGTCAATCTTTTTCTTACTTATCCATGCTGATCAGAGGAAAGGGCGTGCGCGTGTCTGTTGGGTGGAGGTCAGCATACCTGCTGGCAGGGCTGGGACGCACACCCCTCAGCCAGGAGCTGGGACATTTTGACATGAGTGACGGCAGAGTTTTGGAGCAGCTTCAGCAGATATGACAGCTGCGTTCTTTTTACTCACGTCTTATTTGGATTTGAGTCCTCTTAATGACTTCTTCTTAGGAAGAAGAATGCATCATCACCTGTAGATCTGGTTTTACTGCCCCAGAGCATCAGTCAGGCATTGACTTCATCCATGTTTCATGCTAGGACAATGTAAACAATGTACTGTAAGAAAACAAATTGTTTTTGCGTGATGGCTTTTCAACAGAATGGAGCTGCTCTTGTTTGCTGACATGTTGCCTGACAGCCTGCTAGCACTGAATACATAAACATTGTGTGCAGGTTAAATAGGTCACGTGCTCCCTCAGAGCGTGACTCTGCTAAAATCACCCCAAATTACAACCACTTATGAGGCAACAATGCGCTTTAGTTGTTGCCAGGTGAGCTCAGCTGGTTCCACTACGAGAACATGGCCGTGAGTGAATGTGAAGAATGAATACCCACGCTGCTGTCGATCCTCCCTGCTGACGCCTCCAAACCAGTCCAACAACATGACATAAAGATCAGCTACGGCTGGATCGTCTGGCACGCAGCCGGAAACTGCGTCTGTCTTTAGCGTGGTTGTTGTGTAAAGATCATCTATAGGAAGGTGCCACAGTCATCAGCTTATGCAGAAGTTTGCTCTTCACTTTCATCTCTACTGTAAAGGCTCTTTAACATCAATAAGATTTGATTCGGTACATTTTCCTTTGCCTTGTATGATATAGATGAACTGTTCAGAGCACACTGTTTGAAACCTTTTTTTTCCTCTTTAGCTGACTAAAGAGAAGGAACATGGAAAACTCAACCCTCGTCCTGGAAAGGTGAGTCTCATCCAGCACATCAGCTGATTCCTCCAGTGGGTTATACCTGCATTTGACTGTTTATTTTGTAGGTGTAGTGACAGCAGGCCTCCTGTGATAACCCTGCCAAACACATAATACACATTATAATTCACAAGAGGTGTGACTGAAATAAAACTAGATTTTCTGTCTGATCTGGGATTAGTTGAGGTTTGATATTTCCATCCTAAATGCTCCAGGACAGCTGAGGGCACCAAAGGTCCCACCCAAAGGCGACCTCCACCGTCAGGGTTAATGACCCACATGAGAGCAGTGCAGCTGCCCTCGCTTGAAGCTGCTACGGCCTTGATGGTTGAGAAACTGCACCAGTGTTTCCACACAGCAGCCGGGAGGATCAGCCTGTCAGAGCCTTGGCGTTCCTGCAAGAACTGACTGGTGAACCAGGGAAAAGGGGTTTGCTTTCGGGGTCAGAGGACACGTGGACACGTGCGATGAAGTCCTCTGACTGGCTAAAAGCAACAGCCTGATCAGTTTCCTGCAAAGGTTTACATCCCTTTCACGTATGACATCAGCTCTCGTTTAGGATCCTTTCGGGGACAAATGCAGCGTTTAACTGCAGCGTGAGGTTGTAGCAGCATGTTCGTGTTCAGGATGGAATGTCCGAGTAAACTTTGAGATGTGACACAAATGTCCCTGCAGAGGAATCAGAAGTTCTGGGAACATACAGGTCACACGCTTCACTGGTCTCCTCCTTTTAAGGAGCATCAGATTATGGTTTTGTTCTTGATTGCCAAATAAAAGATTATGAGGGGAAACCCAGGTGACATTTAGCATGGATTTAATGCATACCACCTCCTGGTGCCCATCCCAGCGCATGATGTGTTTGCAAAGGGCAGACCTGCTTCTGCACGCTGCCTCTCCACGCTGCAGGGCCTCAGAGTTGGACTGGAAGCAACATGTCACCACTGCAGATTTTACAGCATTGCTCTCCTTCAATGTAACCTTTAAAGACAAAGTCGTGTTCTCTGCGCGTACAGGAAGGTGTTTGTGTTAATGGGTATCTCTGCCATCGAGATTGGTGCGTGGGAACAAAAGTAGAGCTGTGGATTTCTCTTCATTTTAACGGTAACTTTAAGAGCTTCCCGCTGTGGCACGTTTGACGCTTGCTCTTGCTTAGGTGTACATCTTTGACCGGCCAGGAATGTGTGGTCAGAGATTTGAGGTGCGCAGTGATGTGATTGATGCCTCGCCATGGGAACTGCAGGAGACCATTTCCATCAGGGTCGTCAGGGGAGGGTGAGTAGATCGGCCGACAGCTGCTCCCTCTACGTTATGTCACTTAGCTTGGATTCACAGAGAGACTCACTAGCATTGTCCTTTTTTCAAAACGTTGACGTTAATAGGTACAGTAAATAATATTAACAAACACTGTTAACTGCCGACAGTAAATATGCCAGAGGAAATGCTGCTGAGGTCATACGTGAGACGTAAGCCTGGTCTCCTATTCTGCTGTCTCCAGCTGGGTGCTGTATGAGAAACCAAACTTTAAAGGAGAGAAGATTGCCCTGGATGAGGGAGACATAGAGATCACGTGTCCCTTCAGCCCTCCGGAGCATCAGCAGAATGGACACGAGGAGGGAGCGCAGAACGGCCCAGATGAACAATCAAACCCCGAATCGGCCCGGAAGTTCATCATCGGATCCATCCGAAGAGCCGTCAGAGTAAGGCAGCCTCACTCAGAGGGTGGTGATGGGTTGAAATGTGGTCTGTTCTTTTAAATCTAAAATAATCATAATGACAACACATTTAAAATCAGACGATTCTGCAACATGAACTTTCTATTGTCTTGATGCTAAACAGACATTTTTCCTGAGAGGTTCTAGCGCCATCTAGTGTGAAGTTAGTTTCATCTAACACCTTCCCATCATAAATAAACTGGTATTTTGAACAGAATGTAAGTTTGTGTGTAGATCTCTGAGAGCTTGAAACATAGCAACATAGCTGTAAATCTGGGAAATACTGGTGTGCAGTAAAGATACTGGATCAGAATTAATGATACTGTTGAATTAATTTGTAGAGGCTGATTAGTGTATTTGTTTATGTAACACATGCACAACCAAGCATGCTAACATTGCGGATGGCCAAACATTTATATTGACCTTTTGTCATTTTTATTTACATTTCCCCAACTTTGAAGTGAGAAAATCAGCATTTGTCAGGCTGATTTTTGAATTGTAAATCATGATAAAGCCCCAACCACATGGTTAATCTGGTTAAAATGTATTCATTTGACATTCCTTCAAAAGGTAATAAGATCTAAGAAAATGTCGCCTGTTCCACTTCAGGACTACAGTGTTCCAGAAATTAGTTTGTTCCCGGAGGAGAATGCCGAAGGGAAAAAGGTTGTGTTCAGAGACACGTCAGAAGATGCCAGGATTTTTGGTCTGCCCATCAAAGCAAACTCCATCATCGTCAGCGCTGGACTGTGAGTTTCTGGCTGCTGCAACAGGCAGCTGATCTGATCCCGTTAACCAGCATTAACGCTCTGTGATGTGTGTGTTTCCTGCTCAGGTGGCTGGTGTATGCACACCCTTCCTTCCAGGGTACGCCCCGGGTGCTGGAGGTGGGGGGATACAGCAACCCCGCTGCCTGGGGAGTGGATCAGCCCTATGTGGGATCACTTCATCCACTCAAAATCGTAAATATCGCTGCACATACAGACTCTGCTCTTTTAAAAAAGGTAAAAGTTCACTGCAAGCCTGTTTGTATTTTCCCGCAGGGTGAACCAAGACTGGAAACCGCCAGTGAACCCAAAGTACGTAACCTATGACAAGAACATGGAAAATTTGAAGCTTTGAATTTTAAATAAGGCTAATACTGTATGTCAAGATGGTGATTTACGACAAGCCCTACTTCACTGGAAAATCAAGGACCATAACCAGCAACATGAGGGACTTCATGACCAGGACAGACTGTCAGCAGACGACCTTCATGTACAGCGTCGGCTCCCTTAAAGTGCTGGGAGGAATGTGAGTTCTGCCTAAACTGTTCCCGCCAAGCTGAGTAATAATTAAAGATAAGCAGTCATGACATGCGCCTACCACCTCTGTGTCGTTTTAGCTGGGTAGGCTATGAGAAGGAGGGCTATCGGGGTCACCAGTACCTCCTGGAGGAGGGCGAGTACCATGACTGGAGGGTGTGGGGAGGCTGCGACTCTGAGCTGCGCTCCGTCAGGGTTATCCGAGCGGTAGGATGAATTTTAACACTCTTCAACAACAGTAATTCAGAGTAAAGGTGTGACTGGCCCTGTGTGTGTGTGTGTGTGTGTGTGTGTGTGTGTGTGCTGGAGCCTCAACAGCATGAGTCAAAGTCACATGCAAAAAGGAACAAAGCTCTTTCGGTGTAAATGCAGCTGACTCGCCTGCTCGTCTGCAGGATCTGAGTGACCCGTTGCTGGTGATGTTTGAGCTGCCAGAGGATGAGGGCGAGGGCGAACACGAGGGAAATACCTTTGAGGTGACGGAGGCTATCCCTGATGTCGAACTCTTCAATTATAAAACCAGTACTCGCTCCATACACGTGCTCAGCGGGGCGTAAGTCATCAGATACTCCATGTAAGCTAACTTCATTGTGACTGCGACGGGGTGCTTAAGTTAGATATTGTTCCGCAGATGGGTCGCCTACTCTCATGTGGACTTCTCAGGGAACCAGTACATCTTAGAGAAAGGGTTCTACAATAACTGTGCAGACTGGGGTTCCCAAGACAACCGCATCTGCTCATTACAACCCATCCTCGTGGTGAGACTCAGCAGGCCTTTAAAACATCACTGAATGGGCACAATTTGGTTATTTAACGGAATTACTCACGTTTTTATTTTGATTTTAGGCTCACGGTTCCCAAGTTTTGAATGAGGTAACAATTCTTTTTTCCCTACGCTTTCTAAACATACTATAAGAATATAAGAAAGCAATTCAACTTGAGTATAGAAATTTCATTTTACAGAGGAAAAAATGTGAATTGTAAATTAAAAGGGAATTGTGTTCTGGTTAAACTAAGAATCTCAACGCTTCTTCACTGCCCCCTGCTGGTGGGTTTTAAAGCTGCACCTTTAATCACGGTCACAAATTGTGTTTATGTTGATTTGACTTTTTGTCCAGTGAAAGAATGAGGCAGTGCTTCTGTGTTTATACTGATTAGAGCGCGCTGTCTGTCTTTTATTTGTAATATCTGTATCTGCAAAAACAGCTAAAATATCCTGGGAGTGACGTCCACAGAGCGCAAACCAATGAAACAAATCATTAAACATGAGGTGTTATTGTAGGAAAACCTGCTGTTATAAATATTAAAATTAAAAAATGTAAACCCATTTTGTTTACCAGCAACTAGGATGACGTCACACAAAATTGTTGTCATGATAGTATACGTATGTTAACCTGTGGTTTCTGTCTGTCAGGTGATATTATACTCCGAGGCAGGCTTTCAGGGCGAGTGTCAGGTCTTTGACGACAATCAGGAAGCTGTGTCAGAAAAGCTCCTGACAAAGTCCTGCCGGGTGTCAGGAGGAAGGTGAGAGCGTCTTCCCAAAGTTCCCGTTATTCCCTTTTGTTGTCAAGTCTGGGTGAATAAGGAAGTGTGTGAATGTGTGCGATGTCACCTGGTTTCAGCTGGGTGATCTACGAGGAGAAAAACTACTCGGGGAGCTTGTACGTCTTATCTGAGGGTGATTATCCAAATCTGTCTAGCATGGGATGTCCATCCAGCTTCACCATCCGCTCAGTCAAGGCTGTGGCAGTGGTGAGAGATCAAACACACAAATAAGTCACTGTCTTGTTGCCCGAGTGTTCCCTGAACTCCCACCTGTCCTCCGTGCAGACGTTCACAGTTCCCTCCATCTCACTGTTCAGCCTGGAGTGTCTGGAGGGCCGAGAGATCACCACGGAGACGGAGATCACCAGCATGGTGGAAGAAGGCTTCAACAACCACATACTGTCTGTCAGAGTCAACAGCGGCTGGTGAGACGGCGTATTTCTCCACTGCTGCGCCTGGTTGCTGTGCCACCGGTTGGCGACAAACTCGTGATTCTTTGACTCTGCAGTTGGGTGATATGTGAGCACAGTAACTACAGGGGGCGCCAGTTCTTCCTGGAGCCGATAGAAATCACCAACTGGTTGAAGTTCAGCTCTTTGCAGACTGTTGGTTCGCTGTTCCCAGTCAGACAGGTTAGTTTTATGTACATTGTGTTTTGCTTGTTGGTTTTGGTTTGGTTTTTACAGACTGCCATAAACAGAAATGTACAAAAACATCTCACTGCTAACGTCACTACAAATGTTGTCACTTTTGCCTGGTGGTTTAATTACATAAAATCTGAATATAAGCTTTGTGTAGAAGTAAAGATTAAATTATCTCATCAAAAACTGTTTGAGGAATTAGCCAAAAAATGAGGAGAACCTTCCAGTTAAGCAAACAATTATTTCCTCTTGCAAGATGGAGAAGTAGCAGTTTTTACATTAAACAAACAGCAAATGTTCACACAAAGATAATGACACAGTCCAGTCTCATGGTACCTACATCCCACCCTCCATCCAGCACCAGGTCATATCACCATGACCTTTCTCCTTAGTGTAAGACACAAAGCTACTGTTGGCTTATAAAGAGAATGAAGAACAAAAGGAAAGTATAATACTTATTTATCGTGATTTTCTTTCTCTAATTAAATGTACAAAAACGTTTTCTACTGCAGAAGCGGCGGTTTTTCCGTATCAAGAACGTAGAGCGAGGTCAGTTCATGTCCGTCCAGGGCGGTGTAGACGAGATGAAATCAGGACGGGTGGTGGTGAGTGCACAGGTGGAACCCATGAGTGACATCTGGTACTATCAGGATGGACTTGTGAAAAATAAGGTAATGCTGGGATGATTTCAACGCTGGCAGCTTCTGAAAAATGACCATGGCCTGATCATGGGTCACGTGTGTGTTGTAGCTGATCTCAACCATGAGCCTTCAGGTCATGGGCAACATCGAGCCAGGGTCCAAGGCGATTCTGTGGTCAGAGACCCGTCAGCCCGTCCAGACGTGGACCACCCAGATGAAAGGCCCCATCAACAGTGTTACGTTCCCTGGCATGGTGCTGGATGTGAAAGGTATGAAAACAGGCCTCCGACGGGTCATCAACGAGTCTCTGCAAGTTACAAAATCTACACAAGTCAAAGACAGTTTCCTTTCTTTCTGCTCTTCAGGTGGCAAAACATACGACAAGGACCATGTGGTAATAATGCCAGAGAATGAGGAGAGGCCGAGCCAACAGTGGGAGATAGAACTGCTGTGAAAACCAGTCAGAGCACTTGGGAAACCCACTGGAAACCAGAGCTGCCACAGCTGATGACATGAGTCTGGGATGGAGGGAAGCTTCCTGAACTTCTGCAGGGCTGTGAATCAAGTCAGAGGGAAGCTGCCTTCACGTTTGTGGAGGTTCTGGCAAAAGAGGGCGGCCGTGCCGGGTCTGGGTTCACAGCTTCGACTGGAACAACACGGACGACAGACTGAACTCCTGCCTGTAAATAAGCACATAGGAACACTGATTTAGATGCGATTCCCCTTTTTTCCAGGGCTTTGACTTTGACCTTTTTCCATCATTTGCATTTACCAAAAATTTGGGTATTCAAACCCTGACCTTCTGTCTGGATGATTTCAGATTCAGGCAGATGTTCAGGCAGCAGAAGCAGCCGTAGTTAATCGTAAAACTTAGTTTCAATTTAGAAGGCTGGACATCTGAGCCAAATGATTGGGAGATGCATAAATGCTATGCTCTAAATTTCTAAGATCTGTATTTTTATATGTACAGTCTGTGTGTTGTGGGATGAGTTGCAGAATTGTGTGTCGTCATCATGCAAATTGTGCAGTTTGATGAAATGGGAAACGTGTGACCAGTTACTACCAGTGAGCGGTTATGATTTTATTTGTGAAATGGTAAATTGTTACTTTTATTGCATCATCAATATTTGATCATAAGTTGTCAACTGTTATAGAGGGCATGGTTTTAGGATCAGAAGAAATAAAATAAAAGAAAGCTGGCAAAGTTATTGTGTCTATCTTTAAAAACTTTGCTGTTTTAGTGTGTTTTTTTCATTAAATGTCATTGACATCAGTGTAATCAGAAAAAAAACCTGGTTTGCGCGTTTCAGTCTATTTATTAGATTAATTTTGGAGTGTGTGTCGTGGTGTTGCGTTTCTAACAATTATGGTTTTTACACAGACGCAGATTTAAAATTAAAAGAATCAGATCTCCTTGTGATTCCACAGCTGCCAGCATGTATTTGTAAAATGTAGCTTCAACCAAACTGGCTGTGGCCGCACATCTGGCTCGTGTCCCGAGGCTGCAGAAGAAGCGCAGCTCTTTACCGGCCGACCACCGAGCTCCACAGCCCTTCAGAGATGTTTCTGCTCGTGTTCCAGCTGAGGGTTTTTTTCCAGGCAGCCCCTGCGAACGAGCCACACTGGTTCTGTCTTTTCTTTTATTCCACTTGATGAACTTTGTCATTTGACAATATGACACTTGAGTGCGTGTCTGAAATCAGCTCTTGGTTTTTTTGTAATTCCTTGTGCTAGTAATCATTTATAGTTGTTGTTCTCGTACACAGAATTTGTATCTTGAGGGTTAACATTCTCCACTTTGTCCCTTTCCTGAGCTCCATTTCTGTAGAGTTGAAGATGATATGAGCAGGAAACAAAATAAGTGTTGCAGTAGATCAGCTTTGTTTGTGCTGCCCACGGCAGTCTCGGGTTCCAGACTACTGTTTGCAGATTAACGGCAGCATTTAAATAGCTTTAATTGTGTTTGGATTCTGTAATTTCCTTTTGTTAATGATCAGAACTATGTTTATAGCATTTTTCATCAATACATAAGACTATAGCGCAGTATCTGTGCATTTTTTTCTGTGTGGCTCCAGGTGCTTTACAGAGGCAGAAACCCGGAGCCTGAACCCCCAGGTAAGCACAGTGGCAAGGAAAAACTCCCTTTTAACAAAAAGAAACCTTGAGCAGGACCAGGTTCCAAGGAGGAACCATCCAGCTGAAAACCGGCCGGGTAAAGAAGAAGAGGGAGACAGGACAGAGAGAATAAAAGAAGAAGAAAAGAAAGTCTTAATACTTTGAAAGAGCCAGAACATATATCAAGAAGTCCAAATGGTCAGTAAACCAGACCGTCTGCATTCCTCCTCTGCAGGGAATGCCACTATTTTACAAGTGGTTTACACTGGGAAGTGTTCAGCCCTGTATATGCTGACAAAGCAGGCGCCGAGCGACAGACTGGTGGATGAACAGCAGCAGGTGTGGCGACAGGAAAGGTGGGACTAAGGCTCAGAGCTGATTAAGTGCAGGTAGTGAAAAAAGAGGCTGTAGCGTCTGCAGCGGTCACAGAATTCTGCTCCAGGTAGGAGAAATGAACATCACTAAGAGTCTTTTGGCTGTCGTGCTTGACCACACTCATCTTTATAATGAAGAATGAGGTTCATTTAGAGTTCATCACCAAACTGGATGTGATTGTTTGAGTTTGTAATTTTGTGCTGCCTGCGTGTGCAGACTGTTTATCTCTTATTCAGTTACTTGTGCTGCCCTGAAAACAAAAGATATGGACCCGTCTTGGGTGAGTGTATTGTCTCTCTAGCCTGACCATTCACTACTCCCATATTATGACTCACACTCTTAGAAATAAGTGTTCTAGAACAAGCTGCTCTTGAGTAGCTCATGATCCAGGCAGCTTGCTTGGTTCTGGGCCAAAAAAAAAAACACCACTAAAAACATTTATAGAAATTGTGAGGCTATCTGACAAGGGTCTAAACATATTTAAACTCCTGTTAGTTTGCTTAACTCATCTGCTACAGCACCTTTTTTCCAAGAATGTACCATGGCACAAGTGAACAGCTCGTAACAGCCCTCGTGTTCTGATTATCTGATATCATTCTGCCGTTATCTGCACCAGCCACGTGAGGGGCATGCACGGAATGTTGAAGGTCAATGTCTACATTCAGGACTTAAACTTCAGAGGTCCTTAGACCAAGTTGTAAAAGATATTTTATGTGTCAAAATTATTTCAGAAAAGGTCGAAATTCTGGGATTAATGGTCTGACATAAAGTTTGACCACAAACAAAATGTGTCATCAAGTTCAAAGGTTAAATAGCAGAAGAGGGAACTAGTTGGAATATCTGTGCATGAGTAATTCCTGAGAGCTGACGTCTGGACTTCCTGAAGATGTTATCGTCACTCACGCCGTCAGCCCTCACCCATCTTCCAACAGGAGCAAAACATATTTGACAAACTCTAAATTCAGTCACAACCAAAACGGACATTCAACATCTCGTAAAAACACGGACGTGATCTTTGATAAGTCGCTGTCTTTTTTCATGCTAATTGTGGAAAGCTTGGATTTATGCAGAACATGTCCTGGGGTACCCTTGGAACGGTTCGACCCTTTTCCAATTTCCATCCAGAACGAGATGCCATGGAGCTGCGCTCAGCGCTGGAGAAGAAAGGTTCAGCTGGGTCTGCTTTCCTGGGAGGAAACTCCCGTTATCTGTGCATCGTTCCTGAATTTCAAACATTATATTCCCCTGATTCAGATACGGGGACTCTGGTGAAGATCCTGACCAATCGCAGCAACGCTCAGAGACAAGTTATTGCCAAGACTTTTAAAGACGTTGCACAAAAGGTGATGGATTTAGCTCAGTTCAGCTCAGATGTTCAGAGCAACAGATGGACAGGATGTAAAACAATCCATGTGGCTGTGCTGTGTAGTGTTGCAAGCACACAACTGTCTTTCTGTTCATCCATTTGTTTGCTGATCAAATATGGTTTGGCGTCATGGTGGAGGACTGAAACGCCACACCTTTGTTTAATGAGGGACCAGAAGCAGGAGTGACAACCCTTTATCCAACCCTTTTTAAGCATTTCCTTCAGCTGCAGTTAGCGGTCATTTTGTTTATAGATCTGTTTCTTATCCTTTTCTCACTGTTTTTACAAGATAAAGTGATTGTTTTACACAAAGGGGTCTTATTATAATTTTAAATAAATAAATAGTGCTAAATATAATATGAGAAAGTATCCAATATGAGTTAAAATGCTCCGCACAAACAGACAAAACAAACAGATAACTATAACAGTTGACTCTGATGCAATATGATTTCCAGTTCTTTCAGCTTTTAGGAGTCATATGACGCTGATACAGTTACAAATAAACCCCCTAGTTGCCCATTCTGACAGCTGAAACCGAGAAATTCCAGTTATCAAGAATATCTACTAATTCGCTACTAACCTGAAAAATCCTCAGTGGCTGATTACATGACAGCAACAGTGAAAATTCCAGAAAATCCTTAATTTTTAAAGAAATGACGATAATTACAGTGCACCCATAATGACTCATTTCTCTTGATAATTTTAGGGTGAGTTAGGTAAAAAAGAATCAGCCCTGACATGACATGATACGATACGATACGAAAAGATAAGATACGATCCGATACAATACGATAATTGTGACTGTGCTCCAGGGCCTGGAAGCTGCTGTGAAGAAGACGGTGTCTGGAGATGTGGGAGCTTTGCTGCTCAACCTGCTGATGCCTCCTCAGGAACATGATGCTTATCGCTTCCAGCAGGCCATGGCGGTGAGCGTGCTGTCTGCATACAGGGTGGGGTATTTATGTGTGCCTCTACATATCAGTACCCTGTGTATGTGTGTGCAGGGTTTGGGTACAGACGAGGAGACGCTGATAGAGGTCTTGTGTCTGCGATCCAGAAAGCAGCTTGATGACATCAGGGCTGCGTACAGATTTTGTGAGTGATCACTGGTTGTTGTGGTGACTGAAACTCAAAAGTGTCTTTAAGTGCGAACGAGCCTTTGTTGTGTGTCCGGCTCAGTGTTTAAGAAGGAGCTGGAGAAGGAGCTGCGAGCAGAAACCAGTGGAGACTTTTCCAAGCTTTTAGTGGCACTGCTTCATGTAATTATTTTCCCCTAACATCGCCTTTCAACATATCTGCAATAATCGTAATAACTGCACTGAGTAGCTTTCACTGTAACTTTATTTGTTTTGTTGTTGCCTCTTCTGACAGAAAGAAAATTTGGCTGGTTCTGTTCAAATGGATGTGAAGGTACTTCCTTTATTAAGTTGCATTGGTGAAACTATTGCAAGGATATATGACACATAATGTTACCATGTAAATGGTCGTTAATTACAACCTACTCAGAAATCTGCTCTCAAATTCCTCTGATGCAGTAATAACTAGGATCTTTATTTAATTCATAAGAAGATGGTCTTTCTTTACAGGAAGTGGGCTAACGCCTTAGCATTATTTCAACATCTTGATAAAAAAAATCAATTTTATATTTTAATCTAGTTTAGTTTTACATTTACAGTTCTATTACTGCATTTTTTCATAGTACTAATTAAAGTGAGGTGTGGTCTTCTCAGCAGCTTAAAATATTCATTTTAATTGTCATTCAAAAATGAATGGCAACTACAAACATTGTATTTTAAATTCTGGTTGTGTGCTAAAATAGCAGAACGAGAACATGCGGTTGTGGTTCATGGATTTTGTTCCTTGCTTACGTCCAGACTCTTTTGGCAGCAGTAAATTCTAAAAAAGCTGACGGAGGACCCTGGATCGACATGCTGACGTCCAGAGACCCAGAGCATCTTCAAAAAGGTGACGAGATTTTGATTTTGCTGTGTTTAGGGGTCGTCATCGCTCTTTCTGATACACTCTGATCTTGTGTGTTATCGGCAGTCCTGATGGCGCTGGAGACGGAGTGTGGACAGAACGTGGATCACATTTTTGAGAAAAGGTTTTCGGGAGATTTTCGATCGGGTCTGAAGGTCTTAGGTAATATTTGACTATTTTGTTTGTAAAAATGTGTATTTGGTTCCATCATTACGTTCCTTCTGTTATTATTTATTTATGTTTCCTCCGTATCTACGTTGTCACAGCACAGTGTATTCAAACCCCCTACGCCTACCTCGCCAAAAGACTAACCAACACCAAGGTAATGTGGATGCGTCACCCGTTTGAACAGTTTCTATTATAATTATCACAAAGTTATCAGACAACTCAGGGGCTGACAGAAGAGCTGATAGATCTTTAAAATTTCTATTTCTTCCAGTGTTTATCTTGTTTATTCAAAAAAAGATCACTGTATTTGGAATAACTTAGATCAGGAAATCAGAAAGTTGCAGTTGGGTTTCTTCTGTTTCCTCGCAAATGTGGTGAGTGGACAGAATTGTGCTCATTTATTGGTTATAAATGCAACCTGCCTTCCGTCTTCTAGAGCTCAGTAATGCAGGGAATTATGGTGTCTCACAGTGAGGAAGATTTGCTCTGCATCCGAGCTGCCTACTTGAAACTAACAGGAACTTCACTCTACACGTCCCTACAGGTGGGTCGCACAAACTAGAAAAGGTTGAAGATTTATCATGAAATAACAACTTTCATTTATTGTTTATTTAAATGAGACTTTTAATGAGCAGTGTGGCATCATACAACTTTTCCATGAACGTTCTGTCCAACAGAAGCAGTTCAGAGGAGATCATCTGCAGGCTCTGCTGGCCATCTGTCGCTCAGAAGATTAAACAACAACATTTTTAGACATTTATGGAATATGAAATGTTTCTTTTTTCATGTTTTGCAAAAATCTGCATGATACTTAAAAACAATGCTGTATCGTTCATCCTGTTTTTAATTTTTTTATGGTGTGATTTTAGAATTTAACCTTAACTTTTGCATCTTTTATTATTACAAGTTGAGTAAAATAAAGTTAAATGAACTAAAATTTGTGTAAAAGCAAAAGTCAGCCACTGAAATACTACCCAAGTCTGTAGACGACTGTTCAATGTCCACATTCAAGTTGCAGTTCTGAAATTAAATAAAATAAAATATGCACGTCTGAACAAGTCTCAGCTGTAACGTCAGGATCTAAAAAGGTTTTTTTGTCTAAATTTTAACTGAAAACCAAATCTAAAAAAAAAAAGAACTTTTGAAAAAACCCTCACAAAGCCCTAAATGTCGTACTTAACTTTTGTCTTTGCTGATATACGTTTTTGTTGGATAAAATACAAATAAATTAAACTCTGCAAGAACTGTAAATAATTGCAGTGGGAAACATTAAACATGGTTTTCACACGAGGTTCAGTTTCTTAACTTAGAGATTTACATTACTACACTTTAGTTATATTAAACATACCGTATGTTCCAAAGAATCAATTTGAATCTGTAATTTCAGTCTGCTTTGAGTTAACCTGATTGTTGTCTGATTGTACCACATTTATGAAACAGTTGGCTGTTCAGAACCAAAGCACACAGAGCAAGACGGCCAGAAGAGAAAACAGCAGAAAAGCTGTGAGGCCCGAGCCTCCACTGAAGGAGGTGGTTGGCTGAGGAGTTGATGTTGCTGTTGTTGTGGTGGTTGTGTTTATGCTAGTAATGGTGTCCATGGCAGTGGTGTTCACGTATTTGGTGGAAGAGCCAATCGTGGTAGCGGTAGAGACAGATGTGGTGGTGATGGAGTCCAGTGTGGTGGCAGTGGAGTCTACTGTGGTGGTGGAGCCTGCTATGGTGGTGAAGGAAGGCACTGTGCGGGTGACAGAGTCCACTGTGGTAGTAGAGCCTGCTGTGGTGGTGGTTTTGGTGGAACCTGCTGCGGTGTTGGTGGGGTTGGAGACTGCTGGGGTGCTGGAGCCTGCTGTAGTGGTGGTAATATTGTAATATTGGGCTCCCAGAATCTGGTTTTTATAATCTATTCAGATTTTCCTGTTTCCACTCAGGAAACCTGGTCCCAGTCTCCACCCACCCAGCCATAGACCACAGATGCAAAACTTCACTGTAGGCCTGTTGAAATCACCTCAAACACAAGATGACTTGTTTCCTCAGCAACACTGACTTTTCAGTTTAACTTGATCACATATTTTAAAGAAGAACGGCACCATTTTCAATGTTTATCCAGGTTTATTAAACAGGTCACAGATGCTGGAATAACTGTAAGTTGTCCATTACAAGAACAGCTCAGTTTGCAGTGTTTATCCTGTTTAATAAAAAAAAAAAGGTCACTATATTTGGAATAACTTAGATCAGGAAATCAGGAAATTACAGTTGGGCTGCTTCTAATTCCTCTCAAATTTGGCAACGTCTTTATGACAGAATTTTTCTCATTTATTGATTATAAATCCAACCTTCCACCTTCCAGAGCTCAGTAATGCAGGGTATTACAGTGAGGAAGATTTGGCCACTTGAACCTAACAAGCACATCACTTAACACCTCCCTGCAGGTGGGTCACACAAACTATAATAGGTTGAAGATTTATCATAAAATAACAACACATTTTATTTATTTTTTTTTATTTAAATGAGACTTTTAATGAGCAGTGTGGCATCATACAACTTTTCCATGAACATTGTGTCCAACAGAAGCAGTTCAGAGCAGATCATCTGCATCGGCAGCCTCTGTTGAACTATAATTTGTGTAAAAGCGAAAGTCAGCCACTGAGATACTACCCAAGCCTCCAGGTGACTTTTCAATGTTCACATTCAAGTTGCATTTAAAATATAAGTACCGGTAACATCAGTAATATCAAGATTTAAGAAGGTTTTTTTTTGTTTAGATTTTAACTCAAAACCAAATCTAAAAAAAAAATGTAAAAAAAAAAATCACAATTATTTCCTTATTTTTGAAGTTTTGTCTTTTTTGATATATTTTAAAATGCAAATAAATTAAACTCTTTCAATGCAAGATCGGTTCTTATGATGTGATATTTGATAAATAATTGCGGTGGGAAAAATTATATGTTGTACTAAAAAGCACTCGCTAATATTTCATGTTTTCTATATGAGGTTCAGCTTCTTAACTTGCACATTTACGTTACTACACTTTAGTTATGTTAAACATACTGTATGTTCCCAAGATTTGAATCTGTAATTTCAGTCTGCTTTGAGTTAATCTGATTGTTGTACCACATTTATGAAACAGTTGAGCAACACGGCCAGAAGAGAAAACAGCAGAGAAGCTGTGAGACTTGAGCCTCCACTGAAGGAGGTGGTTGCCTGAGGACTTGCTGTTGCTGTTGCTGTGGTGTTTGTACTCATGCTGGTCGTGGTGTTCATGGCAATGGTGGTGTTCACGTATTCGGTAGAAAAGCCCATTGTGGTGGTGGTGGCACCATCTATGCTGGTGGAGCCAGCTGTGGTGGTTGAGCCAGGTGTGGAGGTGGTGGTGGAAGGCGCTGTGGAGGTGGTGGAGCCCGCTGTGCTGGTAGAACCCTCTATGGTGGAGGTGGAGCCAGTTGCAGTGGCTGTAAAACCCTCTGTGGTGGTGGTGGTGGTGCCCAAAGTACGGGTAGTGGAATCCACTGTCTGGGCAGTGTCCGCTGTGGTGCTGGTGGAGCCCGTTGTGGTGGATGTGGAGGCAGTTGCAGTGGCTGTAAAACCCTCTGTGGTGGTGGTGGTGGTGCCCAAAGTACGGGTAATGAAATCCACTGTCTGGACAGTGGCCGTTGTGGTGGTGGTGGAGTCTCCTGTAGTGCTGGTGGAGCCCACTGTGGTGGCGGTGGACTGCAGTAATATAGTGTAAATTAGGGTAGGTGTGTTGTCGTTAATGAACCACTGACAGTGGGGCCTTTCATGTGTTATAGAAATCTAAATTGGTTTTACACAATCAGAACTTCTGCTCATCGTGTCGAACCTTCCATTAAGCTACAAGTGTTCTTTTCAAAATTTACTTTGAGTAAGTGTGAATTTAAGTGTGAATTTGTCCATCAATCTTAAAATCATTGTGTTAACAGCAAATATTTTTACTGAACATCAGGCACAAGGCAGAGTGATAAATGGTGAAATCTAAAGATGTTCAATCAAATTCAAAAATAAGACTGATAAAATAGATACATAAATGTGTTTGTGTCATGCTATTTTTCAATTGTGTTTCCATAAAAAGTAATATTTGTGTGTTTTTTTTAGACTAAATAAAAGTTAGAATTTGATATATAAATTACCTTTGACAGCAGCAATAGTGTGAAAATTCCCAGGATCTTCATGTTGGACAGAGAAGACGAAACCGATGATGCAGAGACTAAAATGTTGTGAGTTAAAATGTCCTGTTCTCTGCTTGTTCTCTTTAGCTCGGTCAACCTTCATCCACTTTTGGTAAACGGAAGAGGAACCTTCTAAAAGAATTGAGGGGTGGAGGGAAGTTGAATCAACTGAATCATAACACATTGTTCTAGACAGCAAAAATAAGTCACCAATTTGGTCACTAATAAACGTTAATTTCAAAGCTGTACGGCTGTGATGGATTAAGTCTATCTATCTATCTACCTTTAAATTGCAAAAAAAAAAAAAAAAAAAAAAAAAAACTGCAAATAAAAATGAACAAGGAAAAAGAATTCCTTGAACTTTGTTCCCGTAAGTAAATGAGTGACAATGTGACAAAAATCTGTAAGTACTTGAAACTCTAGGACCACATTTCTCTGGGAGGTGAAATTATAATACGATGGACTTCGGACATGTTGGTTATCAAAAAATAAATGCGTATGTAAAATCACGTGCATTTAAGGTGAACTTCCCAGGGACACAACTATTCCTGGTATCACCCTAAAGAATATCTTATCAACGTATGACTGGAAGGAAATGTCAGCAAACTTAGATCATAGATTAACAGTTCATATGTTATGTCATTATTTTTTACAATTAACATCTTATTCCACAAGACAGATTATTATTTTTCTATTATTATTGTTGTTAAAATTATTAATATTTCTGTTGTCTTTGCTATATTTTGAATACATAATAATGTTGTCTTTATTTGTGATGTTGTAACAGTCAAAACAACTTTATTCAATACGTAAAACTTTATTTAAATGCTGTTCCATCAAATCACACAATCAATGCTGTTTTCAATGTCTGCATGACGATGCAAAAAAAGAAAAGCCTATTGCTTGTTATTTTCCAACCTTTTTTCATCCAGCCAAAGTTAGATCTCTGTGTGCAACAGTTAACCTTACAGGTAACCTTACGTTACTGAGGGTAAAGAGGTCATTACAAATAAGGATACAAAAAAGGAAGTATAGTCAAGGCTCATGAGTCAAACTCAAAGTTATATATAACTTCTGTCAGATTTACAGCTCAGATATTTGTCAAGCTCCAGTCATATGACCACACCTGTGGACATTCCAGCCATAAATGCAATAAAGTTCTGCTTCTTCTTTTACAATACAGAGCCGCTGTTATTTTCTAATCTAAAATCAAGTCAGGTTGCCAATCTGACCACTGTGCTGCGTATCTTCCCTCCTCCTCTGAGCCACCAGGGGGCGCTCATTCCTAAACTGCAGAGTGACGGTGCTGAAACTGCTGCTCGGCCTGTCCTTTGTGTTCGTGACCACGTCCATCCCTGATGTCCCCATTGTCATCGTGGTCCCTCTGGGTTTTGGGTGGCTACCGGGGTCTGTGTAGCCATGGTTGCGAGTGCTAATGTTGTAGGTTTCTGCAGAGGCAGACTCAAAGTAGTATTGTTTGCCATCTCCGTGCTGACAAATGATAAGCAGTGTAAACGGAAAAGTTTTATAATACTTTTAATTTTTTTTTTTTTTTTTTTTACTGGACCATCTCACGGAATGCACAGTGTGTAAGTCTGTCAATGCAAAATCGTTTTTCTGATGCTATATTTGATATTTACAGTGGGAACAGTGGGAAACATGTTATACGTAGTAATAAAACGTACTCACTAATATTTATTTAATATTTCTTACATGAAGTTCAGCTTCTTAACTTACACATTTGCATTACTACTCTTTAGTTATATTAAACATATGTTCCAAAGAATCATTTTGAATCTGTAATTTCAGTCTGCTTTGAGTTAATCTGATTGTTGAACCACATTTATGAAACGGTTGGTTGTTCAGAAGCAAAGCACACAGAGCAACATGGCCAGAAGAGCAAACAGCAGAGAAGCTGTGAGGCCCGAGCCTCCACTGAGGGGGGTGGTTGCCTGAGGAGTTGCTGTTGTTCCTGCTGTTGTGCTGGATGTGTTGGTGCTGGGAGTGGTGTCCATGGCAGTGCTGTTGTTCATGTTGGTGGTGGTCGAGTTTATCGTGGAGCTGGTAGAGCTCATCGTGGTGGTGCTCGTGCCCAGTGAAGTGGTGGTGGAGCTCATGGTTGAGGCAGTGGAGGTTTGGGTGGTGGACTGCAATGAAATAGTATGAGGATAAATAGATCGTCTTTAAAAACCCACTTGACAGTGGGGTCCGTGGTGTGTTGTAGAAATAAAAACTAGTACATGATCAGAAGTGTTTTTCAAAATCTACTGTGAGTAAGTGTGGATTTAAATGCGAATTTGAACATCAATTCCAGCATAAATATGAAGCCTAGTCATAAAAGACACTTCATTATCTCAGTGTTAACAGCAAAAAATCTTACTGAACAAAGTCACAACACACACAATTCAGAGTAATATAATTCATGAATAAGAGTGATAAATGTGTTTATGTTATGCTATTTCTTAAATTGTGTTTCTATAAAAGTAATATTTGTGATTTTTAGACTAAGCAAAAGTCATAATTTGATATATAAATTACCTTTGCCAGCAGCAATAGTGTGCAAATTCCCAGGATCTTCATGTTGGACGGAGGAGAGGAGAGCGACGATGCAGAGATGTTAAAATGTCCTGTTCTCTGGTTGTTCTCTGGCTTGGTCAACCTTCATCCACTAGGAGGAACGTAGGACTAAATGTAGGAGGAACTTTCTTGCTACAAGTGTACATGAAAACAGGGGTGGAGGGAATATATATCATCAAATACAGATATGTCCTGGACCAGGAAGTACACTCAGAACACAATCAATATAGTCAGTAAAACCTAATATCAGAGCGGTAAGGTTCTGATTAGGTTTATCTGTCTAGAGAATAGATCTTTCATCTACCCTTATAAAAAATTAGATAGTTGCGTCTCGACTGTTTCTAAACACTAGTGAAAACTAATTCACATTATTGTTTGAACTTATATTTTTCATTTTATCAATATTATGTTCAAGTTCCACGCCTTTAGTCTGTAAAAAATATATACACATATATAACTCTGATATCGCCCTAATGAATATCTGATAAACCTATGACCTTAAAAATGTCAACAACCTTTGATCATAATTAAACATGTCATATTTCGCTGTTTTTAACATTGAACAGAGCAAATTATTAGTATTTTTATTATAACTGTTGTTTTTATTTTCTTTATTGTTCTTTTTACAGTTCAAACACATAATAATGTTGTCTTTATTTATGTTGTAACAGTCAAAGCAATTCCAACAATTAACTTTATTCAAATTACATTCCATTAAATCACACAATTCACAAAAATCAGCTGTTATTTTGAATGCCTACATGGCTATGGAAGAAAAAAAGTATTTGTACTTATTTGTAACATAATTAATTACATAAGTATTCTGACATTATTGTATAGTTAAAGCATGCTTTTAGATGCCAGAGGTCACTGGGTATGCTAATGTTTTATTTTATTTTATTTTATCTTTATTTTGTAGTCATCAAGTTTAATACAGATTTAAGGTTAGCATGTTTATCTTCAAGAATCACTGTGATTCCAGGACCTTAAGGTCACTAAACCTAATTCATCCTTCTTTAATCTAATCCAACCATTTATTTATCCACAAATATTGTTTTCCACTTTCGTTTGAAATTTGCCATTCTTGTGGGTGCGAGCAATGTTAAAATGTTAGAATTAGCTAGATGTTGGCTCTCCAGGTGAGGTTTATCGAATTTGCTCCCTCAGGAGCTTTGCTATTGCTTTTGCTTTCTTTCTTTTGCTACTGTCACAGTGCTTCCACAGACAATGCTCAGGATCTCTGCCTGTGCTGTAGTCTCTACTGAGGGCAAATAGGTCAGTACAAATAAAGATACTAAAATAGAAACATAATCTCAACTCAAATTGTTCAGTGATAAGTTCTGTCAGATTTACAGCTCAGGTATTTATCACGCTCCAGTCATGTGACCACACATTACAGGAAATTACAGGCATAAAGGCAATAAAGTTCTGCTTCTTCTTTCACAATACAGAATCACTGTTATTTTCTAAAGTCGTCAGGTAGCCAATCACTCCTCCTCTGAGCCACCAGGGGGCGCTCCTTCTTAAACTGCAGAGAGAAGCAGCGATCCAATCAGCAGAGTGACGGTGCTGAAACTGCTGCTCAGTCTGTCCTTTGTGTTCGCGACCACGTCCGTCCCTGATGTCCCCATTGACAGTGTGGCTGTGGACCCTCTGGGGTTGGTGGTGGCTACCGGGGTCTGTGTAGCCGTGGTTGTGGGGGTCTGAGTGCTAAAGTTGGAGGCTTCTGCAGAGCTGCTCATGTTACTGGTGGTGGTGTCGCTGATGGTGTCATTAGTAGAGCGCCAAGGCAGATTAAAAGTAGTATTGTTTGCCATCTCCATGGTGACAATTGATGAGGAATTCTGTGTAAAAGAACAGAAAAATGGAAACATAAAAATGCAATACTATTCCTAACAATATAACATCCATATTTGACCTTTCAATTCATCACTTCTATGTATTTCTTTTAAATGTATTCATATTTTTCACCATAACAAACATAAAAGCTGACTGACGGTTGTGCTTCTGTAGTTTGGTTTTTACACTCCGTTTATATCTGTATTCATGTCTGTTCCATAATAAAGAAACTACCTGTGCTTTGATAAATCCCAGCAGAGAGACAACAAGCAGCTTCCAGAAACTGTCCTTCATCTTGGATGTCAGATGTTTCTCCTTTTTGTGTTGAAACTTTTGGAAGGTCTGCTTTGGTCAGGAACTCGCTCAGAGTGGCGTTTGTAATATTGGGCTCCCAGAGGTCGGCTTCTATAATCTATTCAGATTTTCCACTCAGGAAGCCTGGTCCCAGTCTCCACCCACCCAGCCATAGACCACAGATGCAAAACCTGACTGTAGGCCTATTGAAATCACCTCAAGCACAAAAGATGACTTGTTTCCTCAGCAACAGACATCCAACCACTTACCTGCTGCTGTTTTAAGTGACAGCTTTGTTACAAAAAAAAACTTTGTAAAGTACACAAATCATGAACTTCGCAAGTACAGAAATCTCTGCATGAAGGACACATCCTGAACAATTTATTCCATAATTATTGTCTTATTATTGTTTTATTTCACAACTGAATGTACTAAAAAAATTTAAAATGTAATTAAATTTTGTCAATTAAACATTTATTATTATAATGTCGATCTAAACACAATATTAGACATGATTTACTGATGAGGTCAGGTCCGTTATACTCACACACACACACAGACACACACCATGCCATAACTGAATAGCCCATAATAGAGCATCGTTGTTGCTGGAGTAAAGTTTCCCACACTCTCCTGTCTCAGCATTAAATTGTTTTACCATCAGCCTCTTTTCAGATAAATTTTGTCTCCTGACTGTGACAAATAGTTAAATATTAAATAATAATGTTTAATTTGAGTGTGTGTGTGTGTGTGTGTGTGTGTGTGTGTGTTAAAGACAGAGAGACAGACAGACATTCTCTCATGATGTCACGATAATGCAGCTAAAGTCTGGTTATGTTTTTTAGTTCATCTAAACTGACATCACACACAGCCTCTCTGCGGCGATGTTTTATTTTTGTGGGTACACAAAAGTAAAATCATTTTCTTCATTTTTTCCATTTTATTTCCTGCTGCATGCAGAACAAACGCAGTCCCGCATTGTGGATGGTAAATGCATCATTCTATTCATTTGTGTGAAAACAGAAAAACTAGCAGTTTACAAAATGAAACTTCAGTGCTGAAAACGTCTGGTTGTTATTGTGCTTATCTATTTATGGTTTATCTGTATATATGTGCACATCAAATACTCAGGCTTGTCAATATGGACCTCAGGGCAAAAAATAAGTTTGAAAAATCGCTTTCGTTGAGTTGATGCTGGACATTCAGTTGTGAACACAGTAGGTGAGGACCACCACTGGCAGCAGCAGCAGTGGACTGACGGAGCCGCATGCGGGTGGTGAACCTGCTTTTAATGTGGAGGCTAATGTGTGCGTCCCTGTGAAGCCATCTGGAGGGGCCAGGCTGGTGGATGATCCTGCTCCAGGACTTTGAGATGCTCCTGGAGGCTCTGTGGGCTGCACGCTGACGGCAGCAGAGGGGTGAGCCGAGGTGGCCGCAGGACGGCTGTTGGAAGCTGCTTGAGTTGAGGCGTAGCTGGACATCAGTGCTGTGGTGTGGACGTTTCTCTCCGTGGTAACGCCGTGTACTGCCTCTTGTGTCACATCCTGTCCCTGTAAACAATCCGTCTCACTGTCAGTGACATTGGGATGATTTTGTGTTTGAGGCCAATAATCAGAATATTTGTGTTTTAAAAGATATCGGGTAGCGCGGCTTAGTAGATATGTAGCTGAAGTCAAAATGTGAATAAAACTTTATTTTGTGTCTGCAGCATGTCAGTTTACTCATTTAATAGTCGTTTTTTTTTTTTTTAAGTTTTTTTTTTCACCTAATGTATAGTTGTGTACTTGGGTACAAGTCAGTAATGCAAACACACTTTGCATTCCATCATATCAGTGAAACACACAGTGACATAATGGTGTGTGTGTGCACGTGTGTGTGTGTGTGCAAACATCAATGTGACAGAAAGTTTCAGAAATGCAGAATTATCGTCTGTGACCCTGTGGAAAAAATCAAAACTCCAGCTGGCAACTGCACCTTCAAGGCAGCAGCACGTCTCTATACCACGTGGTAATAATTGATAACTACAACATGCAAAGCGCTGAGTACGTTCCTCCCCGCACTCGCCATCCATCGGCTTTGCATATGTGGTTGGAAGAGGTGCACATCACTCTGCTGACTGCTCATCGAATGTGTGAAACTGCTATCAGCTGGTCGCCACTTCAAAGCGCTAATAAAAGATCAGTAGGAGAATTGAGCTCTGAATCCATTATTTCAATATTCCCTTCATTATATATACATATTCTTCTCAATAGTCCAGTAAAAAAACAGCTCAATACACAAAATAAAACCTTACATGTTCCTGAATTTGCCTAGGCCTTGTGATGTATTTAAGCGTACGATCTGTCTGATTTGACTTCGACTGAAAACAGAAAATAAATGGCTCATAGCCTCTCTTGACATCAGAAGACGAAGGAAACGTGTCTTACCTCAGCGCAGTGCAGGGACGCAGAGGCCAGACACACACAGAGCACGAGCATCTTTGCTGTCTCCATCCTCCTGTTAGCTGTGTTCCTTATGGCTGCCCTCACCTGTCAGCCCGCTCTTTTATAGCTGCCAGATCTCCGAACCACCGATATAATCAGCACGGCCAGTTTAGCAGGATAAATAAAACACGTGCACAGGGCCACGCTAAAAGCCTCCAGTTTCACTTATTAAAGTAGCACAATCAGGGGAGGTAACACGTGTCGGATTAGATGAGATAAAATATGAGAACATATTTGATGAGAGGAATTATATTTAATGGATAGTGGTTAAAAAAAAACACAGATATTTGAGAGTAAAATAGTGAATTATCAACTCTCTTCCATTAGTTTGAGGTTGCCTGAAAATATAATCAACATATTGTCTCTTCAACCAAGATGTTTGTAATCCTGTTTGTCTGCACGCGCTGGTGACAGCATGGTTGGTTGGTTCCCAGCAGGACCTGAGAGACTGGACAGGGCTGAGGGAAAGATGCCCGGACACCTGTGGGAATGTCCTGGACTGACCCACCTCTGCTCAATCAAACAACAAAAAAACTGGTTGAACAAACAGTTTCAACGCCATGTTATTCCTTTAAACTAAAAGTTAATTCTTCCAAAGAATATCAAGATTATAATATTGTAGGATGTATAAGAGTAGTAATGGTCTGTTTCCTGACTCTTCTTGATTTTGAGAACACATTTGTCAGGGTCCGGCTTGCCGACCCTCTGGGACATCACCCGAAGTGCCCTGCTTTCCCCTACAGAGGGCGCGGGTCCCCAGGACCGAGCGGGGACCGCGCACCTGTGGCAGATCACTTCGTCTAATAAAGGCGAGACTGCCAGCTGGTCCCGTTGCGGGATCATTGACATTGTGTGTGCAGCATCGAGTGTGCCTGTGTCTCTGTGGCTGCAAAAAGGTTTGGTTTTTCTTTCGTTCTCCGTGTCCTTTTGGGAAGGAGCAGCGTGTTTTTCTGGCGTTCACCCAATAAAGGGTTGTTTTTGGTTTTTGAACTGGCGTCATGTCTGCATTTGGGTCCTCACCACGCACGTTCCGTAACAGAATGATCCCGCCCGCTATGGACCCAGCAGACTCGCTCTCTACGCTGCTGAACTGGGGCGATATTATCCCGGAAGCTGTACGTGTGGCGTGTGTGCAACGCCACCGTGCCCAGGCGGAGGAGTGGGCTCAGGTGAGGGCCAGGTTGTGGGATTCCATTGTCCGGGAGGACAGCCTGCCTCCCCTGCCTGCTACTGCCGCAGCTCCTGCTGAGGCGCCATTTTTTTTGGCACCTTCTGGCACGGTTCATGCTGCCGCTTCCACTACTGCTCTCGCTGGCACTGCTCTTACGCCTGCTGGGCATAGATGGTCCTACCCCAGTGCCTTGGGCGTCTCTCCGAGCCAGGACGATCACACGGCAGTGTCCGCGTGTGTCTGGAGCCCCTTCGCCGCGCCCGCCGGTCAACGGGTTCTTCCAGACCCGTTTCCTTCACCAGCAGCACCGAAGCTGGAGCCCGCTCCGAGGGCAGCGCCGACGACGCCTCCGCCCGCTCCGAGGGCAGCGCCGACGACGCCTCCGCCCGCTCCGAGGGCAGCGCCGACGACGCCTCCGCCAGTGCCTTGGGCAGCGCCGCCGACGCCTCCGCCTGCTTCGACGGCAGCGGCTCCAACGGGAGCGCTGAAGCCAGCGTCGAGGGGAGCCCCGAGGGCAGCGTCGAGGGGAGCCCCGAGGGCAGCGTCGAGGGGAGCCCCGAGGGCAGCGTCGAAGGGAGCGCCGAAGCCCGTGCCGAGGGCAGCGCCGCCGACGCCTCCGCCTGCTTCGACGACATCGGCTCCAACGGGAGCGCTGAAGCCAGCGCCGAGGGCAGCGTCGAAGGGAGCGCCGAAGCCCGTTCCGAGGGCAGCGCCACCGACGCCTCCGCCATTTCCGAGGGCAGCGTCGAAGGGAGCGCCGAAGCCCGCTCCGAGGGCAGCGTCGAAGGGAGCGCCGAAGCCCGCTCCGAGGGCAGCGCCGCCGACGCCTCCGCCTGCTTCGACGGCAGGGGCTCCAAAGGGAGCGCTGAAGCCCGTGCCGAGGGCAGCGCCGCCGACGCCCCTGCCAGTTCCGAGGGTAGCGCCGCCGACGCCGCCTCCAGTTTCCCGAGCGGCAGCAGCTCCGTCGCCGCCTCCAGTTTCCCGAGCGGCAGGAGGGCCTCCGCCGCCGCCTCCAGTTTCCCGAGCGGCAGGAGGGCCTCCGCCGCCGCCTCCAGTTTCCCGAGCGGCAGCAGCGCCTCTGCCGCCTCCGCCGCCAGGGCCGACGACGTCCCCGCCGGCCGCATCTTCGCCAGGGCCGACGACGTCTCTGCCGGCTGCTCCTCCTTCCTCAGGGCTGCGGACCCTGCCGGCCCCGCCTCAGCTGCTGGCATCCCAGCCACCGGCAAAAGGGGTTCCGCAGGTCCGTAGGCCTGACCGGGTCCCTCCCTCCGACACCCCTCCTCCCACCCTGGATGATGGACAGGGGCTGGTCCTAAGGGACCAGGTAGGGCACCAGGAGGCGCCCATTGAGGGGGGGGCACTGTCAGTAGTAATGGTCTGTTTCCTGACTCTTCTTGATTTTGAGAACACATTTGTCAGGGTCCGGCTTGCCGACCCTCTGGGACATCACCCGAAGTGCCCTGCTTTCCCCTACAGAGGGCGCGGGTCCCCAGGACCGAGCGGGGACCGCGCACCTGTGGCAGATCACCTCGTCTAATAAAGGCGAGACTGCCAGCTGGTCCCGTTGCGGGATCATTGACATTGTTTGGGACTGACATTGTGTGTAGCATCGAGTGTGCCTGTGTCTCTGGCTGCAAAAAGGTTTGGTTTTTCTTTCGTTCTCCGTGTGCTTTTGTGAGGGAGCAGCTTGTTTCCCTGGCGTACACCCAATAAAGGGTTGTTTTTGGTTGTTGAACTGGCGTCATGTCTGCATTTGGGTCCTCACCACGCACGTTCCGTAACAACATTGCTGGAACTCTGACAGTGAAACCTGTGAATTCTCTGCATATTTCACTTTTCAGTATCAATCAGTCATCAAACAGAGGGAACAAAAAGGAATTAGATAAAATGTGATATGGTAAGTCACATAAAAAGAGGAAAACAAACACCAGTCAGGAATTCGTGGGTTACTTTGATAGCACAAGAAACAAGCATTTATTTTTAATTATTCTATGTATTTTTCCCCTTTTTTTTTTTTTTTTTTTTTTTACCTCGGTGAACATTTCTGGAGTTCACCTTCTTGTGACCTGGAGTAATCAGGGAAGAATGTGGCCGTCTGATGTTTGATTTTTGATACTTCATTCAGGCAAATACGTCAGATGTGACGTGACAGACAAAATAACTCCCATCAGATTCTCCACTATGACCGCAGAAAATGTAACCAGCGATGGTTTTAAGCACTGGTTTCCACGTTAAAGAGAAGATCATTTGTTATTTTGATTTTTACATATTACATATAATATTGTATATAACATAACACGTTGTGAAGTCGGCCATTTGAATGACTGTCTTTGACAGAATCTAGGCCTTAGTTAATATTTAATCTTTATTCCGTGATACATGACATATTTTGTTCATCCCCAGAGGTAAAAGACTGAACATTAAAAGGCTGTCACCTAGTTAGTCTTTTTACGATGCTATTGCTCTCTTCTGTGTGACGACTTTTACAATATCTCATGACTTATTGAACTTTGTTTTATTGTTTTGCCGTAAATGCGAGCAAACACACTTCCAGGAATAGGAATCTAGAAAAATGAAAGATTTTTATTTTTGCTTGCTAAGCATGCTAGCACTGCTTGCAACAAACACAACTGCGTCTGACTGAAATGTTGTTGTCACTTTCTTGACATAAAGTTCCATCCTCCACATTTATCACCTAACTGGCAGAACACAGCAGGTGAGGCTGGGGAACCATACCACACCTTGACCGTCTCTGGTGCCTTACAGAGCTATGCTCCATTCAGAACTTACATCTCTCCCATCTCTAGTGGGATGATGCTTTTAAGTATGATACATTTTCTTTGCAAATGTACAGTTGCTGAGGTAAAATATTACATCGGGCAGTAAATACTATAATAGCCTATAATAGATTTTGAGTTTCTGCTCGTAAATCTCAGTCATTAAGTATTAAAAATTAAATAATTGCCCAAAGGAACAAAGTACACTTATTATTTTATTTGCATTTTAAAATAATACACAGGGTAATAAATGCAGCTGTACACAGGACAGAAGGGCTATCTATATCTACAATAATGCTTTTTATGAGCTTTGTGAACAAGTTTCACGTGAGTGTTGTTGCACATGGATTATCATATGTATATCACTGCACAGGTTTAAACATGTCTTAGTCAACATTTATTATTGCATGTTTATTGTACAGTTCAAAATTCAACCCTCCAGTTTAAATGTGGTTTCTGTGGAGTATAGTAGTAGACAGGAAGGAGCAGAGGTACAGTATCTGTTCTTCACAAAGCACGGGTGGAGCAGTTTTTCACTGAAGGAGCTGCCAAGTGCTGTCGCTGTGTCCTGGAGGGGATGTGAAGGGTTCTCAAACATGGATGACAGCTTGGCTATCATCGTCCTCCTGTCTCCCACCTCCTCCACTAACTCCAGGCAGCAGCCCAGGATGGAGCTGGTCCTCCATACTAGGCTGTCCATCTTTTTTTAAAATTAAAGACACAGATGTTGCCTACAAAGCAGACTACTCAATAGAAGATGGCTGATGCCCACTCAAAGTCATAAAAAATTCTTGGAAGTGGTCTCTATACTCCAAAGGCACTCAGACTCCTGAGTCCTGAGTCTGCTCTGCATCATCTTAAAAAGGGTATCTATGTTATCAGAGCAGATTAGATTCAAATTATTAGGTGCAGTTAAAACGGTTAATTTTATTTTTTGCATTATTTTTCTCCCTTTTGTAAAATTCCCCATGTACACTTGGTTTTCAATAATTCTGTCTCCATCTAGTGGCAGGAAATGATTCTGTCATACAGGAAGTGACGCTCTTAAAGCGGAAACGTGCGGAGCTTTGTGAAAACCCCGGTTGAATGAGACCATTACCTAACGCTAAAAGAGTAAATATCTCAGGAATTCTCTTCAAAATATCGCGCAGGTCAGGATATATTTGAAGAGGATTTATCTGGGGGATTTTATTTTCTGTAACGACGATTTTACAATGCTAATGGCTATATAGCTATTAGGTTTTCATCTATGTGTCTGTATATTGGGTTGCTAATTTTAGCATGTTCAAAAAATGTATGAACGGTGTCTTTTTTGTGCTTCTTTAATATGTTTGATGGGCTATAAAGCTATGTGAAGATAACACGAATATGGCGTCATCCCTTATAAAGGGAACTAGAATAAAATGTAAATACAATTCTTTGGACATTTAAATGAGAAATGCAGTATTATTCTTTGAGGCTGCTTGTCATTCATAGTAATTAGGTTTGCAGTGTTTCCCCTGTGTTTACGGCTTTTTTGGAGGGGGGCATCACATTTTCATTATGAGATGGGTACTTTAAGGGTCATTTTAAAAACATAAATAGTTCACAGGTAATCAAAGAAACTGCTTGTGTGGTAGTCAGTGTTAGTATTGTAAGGTTAGGGTTAGTGTCATCAGATTAGCGATGTCTGTGTAGATTCTCAATCATCCAGGTCATGGTTATCCAAAGTAGATTTCTCTGTGTCAACTGGACTGAAAGGTTTCCTTGAAAACGTTTCACCCTCTCTCCAGAGAGCTTCTTCAGTTCTGCTTCAGATTAGCGATTATGCGCGCATTCCAAAACGAAGAGCTGGTTTGACCAGAAAAATGCGAAAGGGGGCTCGTTTGACTACAGTTTGAACCAGCAGCGGTAGAGCTACTCGGACTCTTTAATCTTTATTTGTAAATTACTTTTGGACTTTTTCTGTGTTTCACTTTTGCGTAATTTTTTCCGAATTTTTATTTAGTTTTTTTTTTTTTTTAATAAATCTCTCTCATGTACTCCCCTCATTCTAGACATGAGACGTTTTGTATTGGACTGATTATTATATTTATTTATATTAAGTCAATTTTTTATATATTTAATTATACATATTTTTGTAAGCATAAAATATTAAAACACTCTCACTAGTGATTAACTTACTATTACAGTCTTTTCTGCTGTTTTTGCAGTGATGGCCTCCTCTTTGCCACAGAAGCAAGGGATGGCAGGAATGCCCCCTCAGCAGCAGCCCCACTTACCCCCTGGTGGTGCTCCAGCCCCAGGTCAGCAGCCCATGCCACCTCAGGGAGCCCTGAGGGAGATCTCTGCTGTATTTCTCTGTAGGATTGGACAGGAGACGGTCCAGGACATTGTGACGCGCACTATGGAGGTCTTCCAGATTGCACGAGCAACCCAGGTACTGACCTAAGACTAAAGTTAAAGTTCACATTTGCTGTAGAGATTTCCTGTGTGGTTCTACAGCTATTATCTCTCTTCTTAGAATGCACAGATTTTTCAAAATAAAAAAAGTAGTTCATATTCAAGTATATTAATGTGTGTGAAGTAGGGTTGCACAATGTTGGAAAAAACATCGAAAAGATGTTGTGATGTGTTTATTTTTGCAATGTGTATTGCGATGTTAAAAAAAAAAAATATATGTATATATTGTATATTTTTTTATATATACTGCATATATAAAATGAAAACACTGATTTGTGTGTACATATATATATATATATATATATATATATACTGTGTGTGTATATATATATATATACACACACACACACACACACAAATCAGTGTTTTCATTTTCAGCTGATGAGCTACATCTATTTAAACCCATATAGAGTAGCCTCACATTCATCTGAGCTTAGAAGATTTAGTTTTGATGTTAGCAAACATAAAGTTTGACAAACTGCTCTGGTTTCATAAACGGGAATAACTGAGAGCTATGTTCTTACATTTACGCACCGCGTTAAAAAGAAAAGAACATGTTCAACAGTCTGGAAGGTCAGCTCATGAGAAATGTTTTGTCTTTGATTCAGCTTCCTAATGGTGTGACCCAAAGCCAGGCGATGTACCAAGATCGCTTTGGAAAGCTCCAGGAGCACCTGCGGCAGCTGACTCTGCTCTTCAGAAAGCTGCGCCTCCTGTACGAACGCTGCGTGGAGATGACGTCTGATCTGCAGGAGGCCCCAGCAGAGGTCAGGAAGGAGCCCAAAAACGCTCCTTTGTTTAGTTATTATACCTGATGTAGAGATTCACCAATTTCTGCAGTGAGGTAAACCCCCCTAAAACTGACAGTAGACCATCATCACATCTTGATTTTACAAGAAGAACCCCTGCGGTCATTCCACTCTGTCAGACTGCCTGTGTGTCCTTGTCTCTTCAGCTTGTGCCATATGTTGGTGAGGAGTTAGTTTCTGTCAAGACCGAGTCCTGCAGTTCTGCTGTCAGCCAGGAGAGAACAGAGGTTCTTGAGGTACGTTCCTGCCCGTCTCCCTGTGAAACTCGTCATTAACAACTCCAACTGACCCCGTTAAGGGTTAAGCTGTTTAAGATGTATATATGGATGCATATGTGCAATTTTCAGATTAATAGTAAATCTAAAAACAAGATACTTTAAGTTTGTTTTATAATTTAGAGACACTCGGGTCTTAGTGTAACCCCTTTCAAATGCCTCCAGATGGCAGTGTTGACACACATCTGACGGGTGGTCACTGCGCCTCAGATGATTTGTATAAGCGTGTTTGTCTGAGAATATGGAGTTGATATTCCAGTGAAGTGATTCAAGTTAAACATTAAAAAAAAGGCAAAAATGGTTTTAAATATTTTGCTATGTCTGTCTTGTTGACTTGCAGAAGGTGCGTCAGAAGAACCAGGAGATGAAGGTGCTGATGGATCAGATGAGGAACCTGCTGTGGGACGTCAACGCCATGTTGACACTGAGGAAATGACAGTTTTTTTTATTTTTTTGGGGGGGGAGCTCTTTTTTGAAAACAAGTCCCAAACAGAGGATGATAAAGTGCAGGTGAAGAGGAGAATGTTGGATTCTAAGCCTGAGGTGACTCACAACTCCTCTGCTAGTACTTCATGACTGGGACATTGCCAGCTGAAGAGCTGCTGCCATTTCTTTTGGGTCATATGGGGGCTGTGTCTGCTATAGATGAAAACAACAATAATATCCTCATAAACCGCAGCCTCTGTATGAGGCAGCGTTTTTTTTGTCTGCCAAACAGTCTTTCATCACCTCTGTGTTGAGATTTACACTTGGTATCAAACGGTTGAAGTAATGAGTGGATGCCTGCGAAGCCTCGGGTCGAACAGTTTCCCAAAACACTGTTGTTGCTTTAACGCCAGGTCCTGACTTGATTTGAGGCAGAGTAGGCTTTGCCGCAGGTGGAACACAGAAGCCGATCTTATATGTGATTTACTAAAGGGACAATTGTTCATTAACAAACGCAGTCATGTGTAAAGATGGCGGCTTCAGAATGCAAACGAGTTTCTTGGCAGCTAAGTATCTCAGGTGTTTCCTACAGACGTGCGGGGATGCGTGCATGTGCTTATGGAGCTAAAATGCAGCAATAGCACCTGTTTACCCTCAGGGTGGTGGGACCCACTTGTCTGAATTTATTTTGTTAACTCCAGGACAAAAGGTAGAGCCCACGGGTTGTTTCTGTTTGTACAAAATAAACTTTTTTTAGATGGAAATTCTGAGTGTGTAATTGTAGGCACCGCTCGTTAAGGGCGATTGGCTGGCCCAACCCCCTGAAGGCTCATGTGGGAGGGCAGGATCTCCTTCACAGCAGAGCCGGTGTGTGTAAACACTGACGCACCCGTTTGGCCTCACACCAGCAGCTCCTCGCTGTGGCGCGACTACGCTGCCAACGGGCATCAAACACAGAGGACATGTCTGAGCGCTGGAGTTTTCAGGAGAGCTTCACAGCTAATTCTGCACCTAAAGGCTTTGTCTGTTACACAAATCAACATCACACAAGAATGTCTGTACAAAGCAGATGTTATGGGAATGTGAGGGAACGCTCTCTTGAGCCGTCTGTTCTCTCGGTGTACTGATGGTGGCCTGGGATTAATTTCATGCAAATGCCAGTGATAACGGTCTCGAAAAACTTTATCAAATGTAACTATAATTTTCAAGAATAATTAAATCACTTGTACATTGTTACTGGGTTCATCCACAAAGACAAAATATTGACTGATGGATTGCAGAACGGAGCAGGTCTAACTCGGTGGCAAGAGAACAGGAGGTTTGGGACGCCAGTGTCTGCCTTGAGGTTGTGGGTTCGAATCCAGCCCTGTACCTTTTGCACTCACAGGCATTGTAGGTGCTACATACAATAGAAGGAACGGAGCACTTCCGAGGATCCAGCCGGGTAGCTCGGGGGCTAAGGCCTAAGACTGTAACGCGGGCGAGCAGGGTTCGAGTCCCGCTTCGGGTTGGCCTATTCATTCTGGTGCGATGACAGCAGTGGGAGCCAGGGTGCCGAAAGGGCGGAGGGGGTGATTGTAATCAACACCCCAGGAGTTAGATCTTTAGGGCGTGTGTGTGTGTGTGTGTGTGTGTGTGGTGTGTGAGCCTAGTGGCGAGGACGAGAATCAGGGACTTGCATCTCCCAGATGATGCAGCCGTAATTCCCGTGGGGGGAAGTAGAGAGGGTAGGGTAGGATAGGGGGAGGGGGGAGGTGGAAGAGCTGGCTGGTGGCTTTTGTTTTTTTCAATCCAAAAAAAAAAAAAACATCCAAACCAAGACTCGAACCCTGATCTCCTGAGCCAGAGCCACAACCTTAACCACCGAGCTATTCATCTGGATGTACAGAACTGCTCGGTTCTTCCTATTGTTTGTAGTACCTACGAGCTTGTCTCAGTGCAAAAGGTAGAGGGCTGGATTCGAACCCACAACCTCAAGACAGGCACAGACCCCAAGGTCCCGTTCTCTTACCACTTTGCCACAAAAGTGTTGGTCTGAACAGAAATACTGCTGTATGTATCTTCCTATTTTACACGGTTTTGTTTAAAAAAAATGGACAGAGCAAAATCAGCGTCCCAGCAAAGGTCTTTAAAGGTGGAGGAGCTAGCATGTGCTAGCGCATGTTGGGTTATGTGTTTACGAGGCCTTCTAGAGTGTTGCCCCCTGTTGTAACTGAACTTGCAGGATGTTGCAGACATCTGCAGCGTGTCCGTGAAGGCACCAGGTGCTTCAGCCCCATCAGACGCCATCTTTTGGATCACAGCTGTAGCAGAGTTTCTCTGTCAAATTAAAAGTCTCACAGAGACAAATATCCTAATATTTACCTCTTCAGTATCCAAACCTCTATAGTAATGCTGACAGATTTAAAATTCAACATCCATTAATTCCAGTTTAATAGGATATGTTGCCAACAAACATTGTACAACATTATAGCATTTTAAATAATTCCATAAAAAATATATCAGGTGAAAGGAAATCAGTCAAATTAATAAGTAGTAAGGGGAATTCACACTAAAGTCACTGAACTTGCTAAGGTTGTTTAAATTCAAAAGGCAAAGCTAACATTAATACTCCTTTACTTTGCTGCCATCTGCCTGTGTGTACCAGAGGCTTATTTTTGTAAACTTTGTCATAGAATGGTGATAGAATCTTCCAAACTAATCATTATTGTATATTTAGGACCACAATAAAAACAAGAACCCAGGACTTGGACCCTCGTCTCTCTTGATTGTCCTCACCCAGTTGGCACGTGTACTTTTATCCACTGGGAATTCATGGAAGCTCTAATGGGGGGATTTCCTTTTGCTGTCGGGGCAGCAAGAAACACTGCACCAGGCTTGTGACATACTGCTGTGAGAAAGAGAAAGAGCAACAATGATTTATCTAAATGGTAACGTTAACTTTGATATAAAACTGAGTCTATATTGGTATAAAATGGAAATGCAAAAAGAAGTCTACAGTCTACATGTGGTATAGATATACACAGCTAGGTATTAGCCTATAAATAGCATTACCAGCATTCTCAAATCAATCTAAGGTCACAGCCAAAAAATTATGTATTCATCAGCCTATTGAGCTGATAAAGACCACTGGCGTGGCAGTTTCAGAGTAGTTAACCATGTTAACATAACTACAGATGTGCCTGGCTTGATTATTGCCCACTTAGAAACTGCACATCCACAGTATAAAACCCAGTGGGACTAGTAGATTAAATTTTAGTTTTCATGAGATTAGATGTGCTTTGACCAAGAGTTAGCGGTATGGCGAGTGATTATGCATTGGTATTAAAAGAAAATGCATAACAAAGTGAGACGCTACACACAGGGAGCTCGCTAGCATTATCAGCATTGCTTAACTTCCATTCCCAAATAAGATAGACATAGTAAAATCCAAAACGCATATAACATTAGCAAGAAAACCTATTGCCTCGTCGCAAATAAGGTTAATCTTGACTTCACCTTTCGAAATTTAACATCGTTTTTCTGGAGATCCAGCAAGTGCACCTGCTGTCGGTAAACCCGGAAGAGGAGATGACGTCACCTGACGTCGCTGTTCGGGCACGCGTGGAGAAACTGATTTTCATTGTAATGCCTGTCCCCCATGTGCATCTATTCTAAATTCAATCAAGTCCTGTACAGAGAACAGGGTCTACACGGAAGTAGGCTGTCTGCTGCGTGAGGGAGATATTTACCAGCGCCAAGACGCACAAGACGAGGAGGCACTGACAGTAGGCACTTAAAATGACCAGCAGGGGTCGCCGCTGCGCGTTAACGTTGTCATCAATCATTATAAACATAAACATCCAGGTGATTTATTTTTTGCTCAAAACGACAAAACAGTTTGTTTTTTGTTTCTGCTTTTGTCTTTTATACACAGAAATCGGACTGATAAAACGTAGCTTGGTCTTTAACTGACTCAAAATATTTGCCTATATGTTCACAAGCAATAAAATAAAGGCGAAGGAGGACCGTTCAGGACCTGCTCCCAGTGCCTCGCTTGACCCAGTGCCTGCCTCTGTGGAGTTCACCGTTTGTCCCAAAACCTCCTTTTTTCTACAGCTGCTCATCATTTCGTTTCCATTGCGAGAGTAGTGAATTAACGATGGCCAGCTAACATTTAGCATGGTGTTCTTCTCTGTCCTTGGCACCTTTCTATCAGCTCTCTCTGTATGTCAGCACTGCTTAAAAAATAAATAACTGCTTGAAATGTTAACTGCTAGGGTGTCACAATTAGGAATTTCTGGAGACGATTAATTGTCAGAAAAATAATCGCGATTGAAGATTATATTGTCTATTTTTTTCTTTTTTATATTCTGTTATCATAGCATAATGAGCTTTAATAATACACATTTTCTACTGTCCTGTACACCTTAATGAATAAGAGCAATTTAATGACTTTTTGAACATCCAGAAATAGTTGGGCGTATTGCTGTGGATGGTGGTTCTGTAGATGTTTCAGATTGTTTTGCGTTAGCGCTTTTGATTGGCACTTTTTTACGGCAAATTTTACAGACGGCTTCCTCTGCCTTACTGGGCTCTCCTTTATTATTAGGCTAAAAACCAAAACGCACCCACAGCGGTGCCGTGGTACGAGGCTTTGGAACCAGAACCGCCCTAGATATGAGAAAGAGACAGCTGGAGGACCATGAGATTGCTTTTCTTAAATCAGTTTACTGGTTTTACATTTAACATTTGGATGTGAAATGAGGTGTTTCCATGACAACAGCCTCTGCACAGTGATGCAGAGACACATTGACAGTTGGAGAAGCTGGCACCACTGGCATCCCTTGTCACAGCAGCAGAGCTGATATCCAAACGGTTCGTGTTGAAAACTGTCCTTAGACAGAATGCACGTAAGCATGTGTTCCACGACAGTCCACCAGGGTCCGTCTCCCAGTGGTCCTTCGTGTCCAGCCCACAGGTGGACCACACAAGTCTTGCTACACTGATTCGGGTTTCCTCAGGTCACCACACCAGACCGCGAGGCTTCTTCCAAGCGTCCGTGTCCTTTTGCCCGTCCTTCTCAAGCCCTTTCCATGTCTTTGTACTTCTTGCGCAGGACTGACACCTGATCTTTGAAGAGCACAGGGTCCAAGCGAAACTGAGAGTGAACCAGGGGCATGTAGCCAAACCAGCTGGCAAAGGTATTGATGCACTCTTGCCGCTGGTTAAAGTGCTCCGGGTTCGCCCAGGGGACACTCTTTGCGCCCTGGAAAGTACAAACAATCTGCATTTTTCACCTTCCAAATAATCAACCTGACGGAATTCAAGGTGTTTGAGAGGGAAACGGCTGCCCACCTGTACACTGGGCAACTCTTTGTACTGTTTCCTTTGGGCCACTTTGATTGGGGGCAGGTGTGTTACAGCAGAGACCAGGAAGTTCATCAGGATGTCCTCACAGTTGGAGGTGCGGTCCACCAGAGTTCGCAGAGACTGGGGCAGGTAGTGGGAGAACAGGTGGTGGTAGTACCTGTGGAGAAGGGCAGACGTCCACGGCTGTAAGAAAATAATATTCTAAGAGTCACGAATCACAGCTAAAATGGACTTTTGCATCAACAAGTTGGCATTTGCTTCACTAGTTTAAAACACTTTTAGCCTGCTAGCATATTCCATCTATTTAAGACAAGCATTAGCCACTGACTTCCATTGGTTTTTACACTTGTCCTGTTATGAAAATACACATTCTATTTTCATGTAGCTCACGTTTGATGTTCCGAAGAATAATTTTGTCTTCTCTTGATGACAGGTTAATTACTGTTACCTCAAGACAACTTCACGAGTTGCGCAAGAGAAACGCACTCTTGGCAACTTATAATGAACGTTATTAAATATGGCATCAGCCTGTCGACAGAAGCTAATCATCTTAATCTGTGCATGTACAAACATGCACAAATCCATTACAGTCTTTTCGCAAATCATTTTATCTGTGTGACTACTCTGATAGCTGGATTGTTACATAAAATAATAAAAACTTGACAACCTGAGACGATGTCATGAAATCAGCTCTGAGAGTGAGTGTGTCTGTGATATTTGACGTCTTGATCATTCATCATTAAAGACAAAAGCAGCCAACACGAACCGCACGACCTCATAAAAACGCCTCCTGATACGATAATTTAACGAGAAAAAAAAAAAGAAAAGGACCAGCGACTGCAGTGGTGGAACGGGACTGTTTCATTATCCTTGTTTAAAACACGGCAGCAACTTCAGCAGATGAGGGAGGAGCGTGCGTGAGCGTGACTGGCTTACTAAGACCAGACGTCTGAGCGGAGCCGCTTTTGATCTTTGATTCACATCTGTCACAGAATCCTGATGTTGTTGCTCTCTAATCGCAGTCAGAAGAACAGAAGAATCAGGCAGCTCAAATCAAATCAAACTGATGATGAGGAAAGATGAAGCGGAATCTGAGCAATTAAAGCACACGCCAGACCTCCAGCTCCAACAAGGGAGGAAATGCGTGATATATGTTTTTATGTATCTGGGACAAGTTAACCATTTCACCGCCATTGGGATCTAAGGTTCGACATGACTGAAAAACAGCCTTCCTGTGGCAGCAGGCACACATTCTCTTTTCCTTCATTTTAGCACCAGAGTTCCGCTCAGCTGAGATGTTTCCAGCTTTTACATACGGTTTCTAAATATAATGTCTGCAGGAGCTAAAATAAGCAACATTAAACACCAGCAGGCAATTCTCAGAAGTCCCTGCTGTATTATTTAACATTTTGTTATTCATTCATACTGAATGTATTAGAGTATTTAAAAATGCAACCTTCTTTCGCCTTTAATCATCTCTCCATCCTCTTTTTTTCCGGCAAAAGGAAGTGTTGAAGTGAACTTGGCAGTGAAAGGCCAGTAAAGTGCTGTGAGTCATTCAAATATCAATGGACTGTAAATGTTTCAATTACTGCAACAAGGAGGCGTCTTTGGTTGAAAAAGAGCCAGTTTGTCTGAAAATAGCAGCAGCGCTCTTTGAAGTAGTGGGTGCAGAATTGTTAAAAGTTGTACACAGATGTGTGCTCCATGCGTGAGGGCTCATTTTCACTTGTGGAATGCAGAATCGAGCAACTTAAAATGTCTAATTTCTTCTTCTTAAAAAGAAGAAGAGACAGCTGTCCTGTGCTGTCCTGAGCTGTCCTGAGCTGTCCTGTACTGTCCTGAGCCAGTCTAACCTGTGAAAATGTTTACTTTTTAAACATTTGTGTGCAAAATATCCAAAAGCTTCTAGCCACATAACTAAAAACCTTACATCCGATAGTATGTCTACATAAAGAAAAGAAAAAAATCACCTTTAAATGAAGACAAGTTGACTTTAATTACATTTTATCTGGTAGAAAAGCCCCACAGAGGGTATTTAGTCAAATTGGCCCTCCTGCCAGCTGCTTCATCAGTGTGGAAAGTCAGAGCAGAGACACTTTATTGTCTTTAAAATCACTCTTTTGTCCACTCGAGGGTACGTCATTACTGAACCACAGCAGCTCACAGAGCAAATCCCTTTGCTCCTCCAAGATGATAAAAAGATTCCTTTATTCGGTTTGCTTGATGGTACCTGTGGTAGAAGGCAGCTCCAGTCAGGACGATGGAGTAGTCATTGGTCCATTTGGAGGTGTATCCCCAGGCTCGCTTCAGGGGGTCCCAGAAGTGGCTCCTGGGAGGGTAGCCCACGATGCGTTCAGGAAAGCTCCGCCACACCAAGAAGGCAAAGTTCACCTCACTGGTCAACAGGACTGTGTCCTCGTCCAGACTTAACACCGCCTCCGTCTCTATGGCAACGTGCGGGAGAAAGCGACTGGTGGTCTGAGAGAGACGGAGACGCGGGTGGGTTTCAGCGATTAGAGCGAGTGAGGCAGTGAGAGTGAGACAGAGAGAGTGACGTTTATGAACGTGAACCCGTGTGGATCAGCCTGGTTCCTCACCTTCCTCCTGCCGTCGCTCACAGTGAGGGGCACCGGCATGGGGGGCCATTTACTCCGACTGGGCTGCGGCTTCTCGCTGTTCCAGAGAATGATGATCTGGAATAAACAGATTTTACAGAGCACAAAAACAGACGATAACGTCAGTCAGCAGCTGATGTGTTGAAGCCAGTATCAGAGTGAATTAGCGGGGGCCGGTACAGACACAGTTCCAACTAGTAAACCGGTTCAGACCAGTTCCATTCTCCCAGAGGCCATCGCATTGTACCTGTGAGCAGTATTTCGACTTGGAGACCACCTGGAGCAGCTTCATGATTGGCTGAGACTGGGACACCAGCGGTGAGACGGCGCTGATGACAGCGGTGAACTCTGGACCCGGACTGACCCCTGCGCTCAGGGAGACAAAGCACATCCTCGTCAATCAGTCGTCATAGTAACCACGCACTGACTCTAATCAGATGAGGCCCTTGATTGGTTTGTCGAGTGTTGATCACTCATCTGAACCTCTGCATCACCACAGAGCACAATCAGGAGCTTCACATCAACGGAAGCCTGCTTACCTAATCCCAGGTAGTAGAAGGGGAAATGTGCGAGGTGGGTGGAGTATTCCGGCAGGACCAGCAACCCTCCTGGCAGGGAATTCCACATGAACTTATTCCTCGATATGTGAGAGAAGACACGGTCTTTAATGATCTGTGGAAGACGCAGATAGAAGCGTTCACATGCAGTAGTGCGACGTGACTGCTATACACCTGTCTGGATATGTTTTTTTTTGTTTTTTTTGTTTTTTTTCTGCTGAGCGTGTAGATGAGAGTGGAGGAGCTTGAAGTAGGATCTGCTGCAGCTCCGGACTCCTGCTTGCATAGATTCCAGGGCTAATCCTCAACGATATGGCCTGTGCACTTCCCCTTTTCCACCAACAGGAGGTGTCCACGTAACAACAACGGCGGCTCTGGAGGCTTCGCTGACCTCAGGCTGAGTGTGCAGCTGTGGTCCACGGGGAGAGTCTCCCCCTGCATGCTGTATGTATATAAGCAGCTTATCACCAACCTCCAGAACCTCTCCTTTATTATCTCTGGAATAAATCCCCAGCAGGAAATACAGCGGGACTGCCAGACTTTCCTCTGGAAACATCAGAATCCAGAGTGAGAGGCTGATCGTTGCAGATGGGTTAAATCTGTTGTTTCCCCACATTTTTCTATGTGACTAAAATCCCCAGCCGGTGGTGTGTGCAGAATCTGCACATATAAGGAAGCTGTTATTTTTCTTCATGCATCGTCTAACCCGTGGGCTAACCTTCAAATGACATTCTCTCATCTGGATCTACCTTTGAAGTGCATTTTTTCCCTCTTTCTTCAAAGGCAGAAGACAGCCGGTGAAAAACAGAAGAACCCGAGCGCCTTGCTGCTTCTTTGTCTTTCTTTCAAACACAAAAGTGTTTTCCTTGAACCGGTTGAAAAAGTAGCACGTCGCAAGTCTAATCAGACAAGTGGAAACTTGTAGGTTGGGTTTTTGTTTGGGTTTTTTTTTGGTGCATTAGGGGGATTTCTGTGATTATTCAAGCAGAAAGCTGGAAAGGAACAAAAGAGTGGAAAACATGAGCGAAGCTAGGCTGATGGTAGGTCGCAGAGAGAAGCCTGTGTTGATGCTGCACAACATTTCGCTCTGGTGGCTCAGCGGCAGTCAGAAACCAAACCTTTCCACAAGCGTTTTGTTTCCTTCAGCTCCGAGTCCAGCTTTGGTTAACAAAACCCACAGTAGCCAGAGCTTCGAATGGACAGTGACAGGTAGTTACGGGCTACTTGCTGCTGCAATCACGGCTCAACGTGCATCGGCTCTTCTTAGTTTGTCCATTTACATTGTTGTGACACGACAGTGGAAGTGCTCTGACATCTCAAATGCAAAGCAGATGAATGAAAAGAACAACGGAAGATACGGAGGGATTGTGTTTGCTACAGCTCGGAGAGCTGTCCTCTTGCCTCAGGACATCATTAAATCTTAACTTCCTGTTGTGCAGAGATGGGGTCGCGACCTCACTCTGGCCAGTCTGACTTGCTAGCGTAACAGCAGCTAAAGGAGCTGGTACTAAATATTTTGTATGCACGACAGCATCCGCGAGTCAGGGGTGAGTTGAGTAAATGGCACGGGTTTAGTTCACATCATCAATATATCACAAGGGTACATGGTTAAAGACCGGGCTCCTGTTCATTTCTACTGAAGTGGATCACACGCATCACACTCTGCTCAGCGCGCCGTCCAATTGTGCCCCGGGGCCACCTTTGATGCAAAAAGTGCTCACGTTTCCGCCATTAAAACACACGTGTGTAACCACAAACCAGGCCAGTTGTGACTCTTCTGCGTCAGGAGGTGTCTATGTACCAGCCGAGCTATTTTCTTTGGACTGAATAGGTGCAACCTTCACAGTTTGAGCGCTGAAACGTTGCCAAATGGCTCCGCTCTTTCACCACAGCTTCACCCCATCGAGCCCACACACTCGGTTGTAAGTGGCGGAATGTTCAAGGAGCTGAGCGTGGAGGTACTTGATGATGTGGTCTCTGCTTAATAAGTGAGTAGACCTTGTATATAAAGACAAGTTGTTCCCGTTTTTGGTTTTTTTTACTGTGTTTCAAGTTGTTGAGAAATGTTTCATTAATTTCCTGTATTCTCCACAAAAAGCTCTTGTCTGCTCCACTCTGCCGTCTGTGCAGACTTATGCAGCTTCCATCAAATATTGAGTCGAGGAGTATTCTCTGTGGAGTCCAACATCAGACCGTTTCTGGGATGCTCTTAACGGGGGCTGCGTTGCTGTCGGTGGAAATATTGAGCAGAATGACTAAACTGGCCATGATGGAGCTGCCATCTGCCTCGGGGGCTGAGCTTTTAAGCCAGGGGTCACCACCTATATTTATTGAAGGGCCAGAATTTGTCTGGACAGAGACTTTGGGGCAGGCCACTAAAATAAAATGAAATAAAAATATTGTTTTTGTCTAAAATTATTTGATGCTTATTGTATATATGTATACTGTAAACACAGGTGGCACACACATATTTTCTTTTTGATCCTCACAATTTTGAAATCCGGAATGGATGGTTCGGCGGGCTGCATTCAGCCCGCGGGCCACCAGTTGATGATCAGTGTTTTAACGCTTCTTTCATAGAACAATCGGTTTAAGTCTCATTTACCTAAAACTCCAGGACTGCATTAGCAATTTAGCTTAGCAATATTGTTTAACTACTGGATACTCTAGATTAAATCCTGGTCAAAGTTATACGGACAAAGCCGAAGGGCTTTGACAGACTTCTGCTCCCCTGGCAAACATGTATTTTACACATGTGAACAAGTGTCTTTGTGCTTCTTCATGGCTGAAGCTCACCTCCAGTGTGGTCAGGACTATCTTGTCCACAGATGAAAAGTAAGCCTCCCACAACATCTGGGTCCTCTGTCTGAGGGCCAGGACCCTTTCATTTCCCACTGCCCTCACTGTGGATGGCACCTAACAACCAACAATGACATAAAAACACATTAGAACTGTTTTAAAGCAACTTATGCCTCTTCAATTCGACAGGATGAGGGAATGTTAATGTCTAAGTCCACTTGTTAAAAGGGTTGTTGACACATTTAAATCCCTCCTTCTTGTAAAATTCTTCACCTTGACTCATTTATGTGAGGGAAAGACAAAACATAGAGATAGGAAAGAGCTGACTTTGCATCTGGTTGTGTTTCCTATCTGGGGTTCTGTGTGTGTGTGTGTGTGTGTGTGTGTGTGTGTGTAGATATCATTAGATTTTTTTTAAAACTACAATGTTTAATCTCAGAGTGGTCCAATCTGTAAGCACGATGATACAGTATATGTATAAAACACCTTCTTTCCATCTGCATTTCATGAAGACAAATCATCAGGTTCTCATACAAATTTAGTTGAAATACAGCAAATTTCTACTAGAAATTAGAATTTTAGGGCAAACACTGTTACATTAGAGAGGTGGTGACAAAGGTGAATGTAGGGGAAATATTCATTAATATATAATTATATTCAGTATTCAGCAGCAGAAATCATTTTATTAGTGTGTCTATTCAGCAACCCAGGTCAGCACAGCACAGTCAGCCCTAGAACTGTAAGCCCTGGCTCAGCTCGCATTTTCCCCCAGATTCATCGATGTTTTTACACTCACGGCTGGACCTTATTAAGGTAAACACTCTGATAGCCTGTGGTGGCTCTGACCGTAGACAAACATGAAAAAATGAGCTTGATTTGCTTTACCCGCTGCTTTTTAACATCTTAGCTGGGGAGAAAGGAGGTTTTTCACTCAGGATCCATATACATTGGTATGGTATAGATGTTTTGGTTAGAACTGCATCTACATATTCTGTTAAAATATTGGGCAGCGCCTGCTGGTTAACCCGCACAAACCTGCACAAACGCACAAACCTGCTGTATATTGTGAAAACTGTTTTACGCATCTTTGCTCCTGCACACGAGCGGTAATCAGTAACATTCTAAATAAATAGCAGTCAAACGTCTGTGGATCTTACCTGTAGTAATAATCTTTCGTCTCCCTCGATGACCGCCTGGTTCCACTGTATGACGTCAGAGAAGGGCAGCTCCCATCCGTTACTCAGCAGCACTGGGATACACGCTGCCTGTTCACACACACACACACACACACACACACACACACACACAGCAACAGTGATAAACGAGCTGCAGAGCACCCTGAAGAAGCTCCGCATCCAATACTTTTAATGAGGTCGGCTGCAGCCTGGCTGCGTCTGTAACAGCAGCATCAGGCAGTGAAGGTTCAGCTCCTCGTCTTACTGCAGAGTCTACGAGACCGTGGAGAGTGACTGGAGTCAGGACTAGCATCTATCATCTGTTTCTTTATCATTCTGGAGAAAGTCTGAGGCCGCCACTCAGACGTGTTGTTACAGGAGTAATTAGGTTCAGAGAAGGAAGGGTGAGGCAAGGTTGAGCTGTTTTTACTCTTTGTCTCACACTGATTCACTGATTCATGTTGTTTATTTTTATTCTCACCAGTGCACTCTCACTCCATCCCACCCTCTTTCCTCTTACCTTCCATGTTGGGCGCAGTGTTGACTCCAGCTGTTATTTTCTTCACAGTTTTTTTTTTTTTTTTTGCTTAATTAAGCCACCAGAGAACAGCAGCATCAAAGACTCCACATCCCACCGGGGAGGGGCCCTCATTTCATCTGAGAATAGACTGGCTGAAGGACGCTCCATCAAAAGTGTCAGAATCATCTAGAGGGTACGACAAGGTCACTCCCAGACTCCCACAGTGATAATCTCCTGGCCTCTACATTTGAAACGCCGTCTGAGGCTGGTCCCCAGAGCAGAGGCCGATTTCAAACATTTGGTGGCCACCCTGGCTAAAGGGGGGCTGATATGTGCAGCCAATCCTGGCTTGCTTGGATTGGGAGATGAAAAGAGGGAAGCTTTGATTAACTGTGTGTGGTGGGGAGTGTGCAAATGCGTTTATTGGAAAATTGGCAGCGTGATTGTTACCACACTGGCAACTGCCAGTTATTTTGTGGGCTTGGCTGGCACCAAAGTAAACAAACAAACAAACAAAAATGCAAATCTTTTAAGAAAAGTCTTCAAAAGAGCCTCAAATCAAATCAGAACGTAGCTGTTAGGACTCAGCACAGACAGACAACAGTGGGAGAAGGGCACCGTGGCTGCCAGGCCGTTCAGCAGCCTGTTGGCGCTCTGACGCAGATCCTCCTGCACCTTCCACACAAACAGCCAGAAAATGGCGCAGCCAACAGGCGCTGGGGCATTCAGAGAAGCTAAAAACAGCAGCTACTGTGGGAGACCCTCCACTTGGGTGGCAGAGAGAGCCAGAGTGAGGCGTTTAAGCTATCGCTTCTCTCCACTGTCTCTGGATCCGATTTGTTCTGTGGACCAAACATGGACCCAAAGTGGACCTAAAATGCAAAGTGTGAGCCTCAGCCTGTGCTAATGGGCCCATTTTGGGTTAATCTTAGCAAATGGAGCCTTCGTGGTTAGATCTGCACAAACACGGGGAGATGTGGGGGGGACCCTCGCTGATGTGACCATTAACAGCCAAAAGACCACATTAACCACAGCGCTGCAGCATTAACGCTCCGCCTCCTCTGCTCATCCTTGCTGACCGAACGCTGTTTGGATGCCTCGGCGCTGCTTCCTAGCAAGCGTGTTACACAGAGCTAAGTGATGATGCTTTGAGCGTCGCTGTAATGTCACAGCGGAGACTCTGGTTGTTTGGTTGTTTGGTTGTCCAAGCGTCAGGGTAACGAGTGGGAACTAAGAAAATACATCACAATCACTCTATTCAAAAGCAGTGTTTTGAATAAATATGACGATAGAACCGATCATGGATGGAGGATTGCAGACCTGAATGAACACATTTCATGTTTTCACTGTACGTTGAAATAAGGATGATTTGAGTTGGCATGGTCAGACTGTGTTTAAACGACGGCTAAAGCCTGAAAACAATGAGCGTTTTGTGAATGGTGTCTAATTTCCAATCCAGAAAGCGGCTGTGAGCTCACCATGATAAACACACTAATGACAATAAATGTGGCACTGACAGAAACTAAACATGTCAGTACAGAGAGGGTAGAAGTGAAAATCCCTGAGGTGGTTACAGTATAAATAATGTTTCTCAGATCAGATCTAATCAGCTACAGTTGCTATTTCATCTGTTAGTTTGACAAAAGTTCAACCTCAAATTGTTTTTGCACTATTGCCTTTAGGTAAAGAATTTATAGGAGCAGCAGCATAAAAGATGTGATAGCTCAGGATATAATAATTATTTTGTGTGGTCTCATACAACGTTAGCATAGTAGTTTATGGAATTTCCATAAACAGTATTACAGGATGAAGATAAGTTAAAAAACACCCTCATTTTCATTCTAACATCAGCTCATGTGCTCGATGGGATGTTTGGGTGTGGCTTTGTCACATTCGCTGCCAACATAATCAGACAATTACACAACTATTAAACTTTGAAGTGGTCAGGCTCGGGATGGGTGAGCAATAGTGGCTCCCACAGCTGAAAGAAACACAGACCCCAGCTGCATAAATACAGAAACAGAATCACACAAACACAAGACTCACACATTAATGATGTATACTGGCGAGTGACGTATGCAGCTCCTCTGCTTGTAGCCCCCCCAGCGAAGCTTATTTCCACTGCGTTTTAACCAGGTAAGAGTCATTAAAACAAACCAATCAGCACATTTTGTGGCCAAACTGGATAGTTAAGATGACGATATTCACCTGTAGTGACTCTAGGAAGCGAAAGGAGCCCAAGCGTCGACCACGTGGCACCAGACAGAAGGTGGAGTTGTGGAGGAGTTCCTGGTAATCAAACCTGTCAAAAACAGAAATGATTAGCACGGATTCATTCTGACTTGTAGGTGCTTAAGTTCACAGGCTAAAAGTGATTCATTTAGAGTGAGAGTTTAGGGTGATGGAAAGAAGTGAAGAAGTGTAAGAAGTCAGAGCTTAAGACTGTGATAAGACTGGAATCGTATCCAGGGACAGAGCTTAATCTGTAGGGCAAAAAGGAAAACAAACTTTTCGCAGTGGGAGGAGAAACTGGAGGACAGACCAGTCGGGCTGATCTCTACAAACAGTGTTGGATTTACAGCACAGAGCTGATGTACATGTGGGCTTTTCACAGATTCTGTATCAATCAACACTTTTCCTGCTGCCTTTGAGCCAGGCACAGGCCCATTCTACGTCCTCCAAACCAGTCAAATTCTATCAGATCTTGCTTTGGCTAAACCTCTCGAGTAACAAACCAAACAAACGCCGCCTGCTTGATGGAAATGTCAGCTGTTTGCTGGAAATACGTTCAGAAATATTTCATTTGGGATTGTGCTTGACACCAAACAAAACTACAGTTCTGAGGGAATGTAGAGCTATTAAATGCTAATTATTTAAATTGAACTTCACAATTAAACGCTAATTTGGTAAACATATATTATTATTAATATTTAACCTCTGTCACACAGAAAAATTGAGGACTTTTGATTTTCCATTCCACATATGTACTTATCAGAATCAGAATGGCTACAATGGCTCCCTCAACATCCTGACATAATTCCTCAGAGGTTCTACTTGGCACCACTGCAGATTCCTCCATCCATCACCCAGTTCTTTAGTAAATCCTCTTCCTTTCTTCCCTGTTATTGATTCCTGCTGCAGACAGGAGGCCCTGAACTTGTGCTTCCATGGGTTGCCTCCATGCATCGTCCCGACCAGCTCATATTTCACTGGAAACCTACGCAGTGCCCGCCTCCATCTAAGTGGAACGCCAACGAATGAGCCGCTTAACGACCTCGCTGAGAAGCAGGATAAACAGACGGGGAGACAAACCAGCTCCTCTGGGAGACCGACCCCCAACATCACATCACCTCCTCTTTTCTCATTCTCTGTCATTTCTGCACCCGGCGTTTGTTTATTTGCAGAAGGAATGTTGGTGTAAAATAGGGCCGCCGTTCATCACGCTGCCCGCTGACTCATTGATTTCACCCTCTGAGTGACGAGTCGCAGGCCTCTTCTGCGGCTCTGATGGGAAGAGCTGAGCTTTTGCTGTTGGCGCTAGCGTCTGAGGCTGCAGACAGTGCCAGGTATCCCCGCGAACGCATGTTTTCATTATACCGGGTCAGAACCCACACGGACGCAGACGGCAGGGACTGAAAGGCAGCTTTGTTTGGCGTCCTTCACCTGTGGAAAGAGCTTTGACGTGGAATGAGGAATGAGCCTGTGCCAGAGGGGACAACATCCAGCACGGACTTTAAAAACCTTTTAGCAGGATGGTTCCTCCTGGTAAGCCTGGACCTGCTCAAGGTTTCTTCCTGTTAAAAGGCAGTTTTACCACTGTGCTCACCTGGGGGTTCAGGCTCTGGGTTTCTGCCTCTGTAAAAGCACCTAGAGACAAATTTTATTGTAAAAGGCGCTATATAAATAAAAGCGAATTGAATAGAATTTCATAAATACAATGTAAATGTGCCCCACTTATTTATTTTTTTCCATCTCCTTTTGACATGGCGTTCCACTCACAGCAAACATTCCACCTGTTTGGAATACATCACCTGTATCTGCTCAAAGCTGTTAGCATGTGGTTGCTTTCGGAGCGATATTAGTTTTCTAACGTTGCTCTGAGCCGATGATGAAGGAACTAGTGTGTTGATGTGTGACGTGTGCGACTCGTGGGAGTAAACGCTTCAGACACGGTTGACCATACCGAGTCTGTGGCTGTGGGAATACCTTTTTTGTGCGCGTGTTGTGGATGCAAATGGGTTTTTGTGTGTGTAATGTGAAACAGTGGGACTCCTGTACGCCACAACTGCAGTCAGACTGATCTAGTTAGCATGACCCACTTTCCTCTGCTGTTTGTGCGTTTGCATCTGTGTGTGTTAACTGGCTGAGCGGCCGTGCGTGAAGTCCGTGCGTGTCTGACAGCGGAGTCTCAGTCTGCTGGCTCCTTTTCTTTAATGAGGGAATGTACTTTAATGGAGGAACAGGTTAATCATTTAGCAGCACTTTGTCTCCAGCAAAGGAGGCCTGCTGTGCGGCTCTTGCTCCCCTCACCACCATGCTCCTTCCTTTTGCTCTGCTCAGCATCTGTATCCTCGGCTGCCCTTACAGGAGAGCGAGCAGTCGCTGTCAGATCATTATACACAGAAATAGATATTTACCTGAAAGTGCATTAACAGCTTTGGGTAAAAAGTCCCAGTTGCAGTAAAAGCAGCGTGTTTCTGCTTTCTCGGCACCACCATCACACAGGACCTCAGGTGGGAGCCGACCATCAGCTCCCTGATCAAGAAGGCCCAACAGAGGATGTACTTCCAAGCCAAGCTGCCAGCCCAGAGGATGGTGCAGTTCTACACGGCCATCACTGACCTCCATCACCGTGTGGTACGCCGGGGCCACAGCCAGGGACACACAGCGCATTGTGCGCTCTGCCGAGAAGGTGATTGGCTGCAGCCTCCCGTCTCTCCAGGACCTGTACGTCTCCAGGACTTGGGGACGAACAGATAGCAGCTGACCCTTCTCACCCTGGTCAAGGACGCTTTGAGCCGCTCCCCTCGGCCAGAAGGTCACGGTCCATTCGGACCAGAAGCTCACGCCATAAGAACAGTTTCCTTCCATCTGCCGTTGGACTCATGAACACTGAACACCTTGTTACTGTCACTTTAACATATTACTTCATCTATTTGCACTGCAGTTGCACTGCTCGGATTTTGTTGTATATATTTTGAGAGACTGTTCTATTCGACATATATTTTTTTGCATGCCTTATTTTATTTTTATTTTATTATAATTCTATTTTATTAGATACTATTCTGTGTTTTATGTTGCACCTTACGCCGAAGCAAGTTCCTAGTTTGTGAATTCTGTTCACTGACAACGACAATAAAACCCTTCTGATTCTGATTCTGATTCGTGTGTTCGCATGTTGGACTGAGTCAGAGTCTGTGACTGGATGCTGGCAGGTAAAAGTGGCCAAATCAGAGTGACTCACTGTGTTCGCCTGCACGCACGCTGCTTTATATTGCACATGGCCCCTAAATGCACATCCGTGTTGTCGTATCGCAGCAACTCAAGTGTATGAAGTCAGGCTGGATAAGGTCATGTGACTCGGTTGTTTTTGACCAGTCAATACAGATTATTCACTGTAAAAATATAAAAACAAACAGCCACGAGCAAATGATGATTATCATCCATCCCTCCACCCATGACTATCATCCGTCCATCCACCCATCCATCCAATCAATTGTCAATCAATCACTGTTACTTACAATCAACTGTTCCTAATCAACATTGGTGGAGGTACTGGGGTCCCCCAGTAGGAGGCAGCAGTACATTGTGGACAGATCTTTAGTCCACTACAGGACACACACACACACACACACACACACACACACACACACACACACACACACACACACACACACACACACACACACCTGGGGGCATCCAGTTGACCCAATCTTTTCCAATACAAGATCAAGACCAGGATGAAGACCAGGATGAAACACATCTTTACATGTACATACTTTGTTATGTGCACTGTTTACAGCGATTTCATCCAAATCTGCACAACCTCTTTTGTTTCAGGCTGGTAAAATGTCTAATAACGTCTTTGTTTCTATTTATACTATCCACCCAGACAGTGTGCGGTTCTTAATTCTCGCTCACACTCGTAGACTGGTGCAGAAAGTGACTCACCGGGGATCTGCTCGTCACACCAAAGACGCTGCATCTGAAGCAGTTTGGGGCTCAGTGTCACTTTAGATAAACAGCAGTTGAAATCAGCTGTGGGGCTCATGGCAGCCGTAATTATCCTGGTGTTGAGTCTATGAAAACCTGACGCTGAAGCCCAGTTCATCTGATCCGAAGGCTCACACCCACAGAGGTGTGAGTTTATGTGAGGTGTGTTATTCACACACTGCAGCTCTCGCCCAGATGTGTGTTTCCAGTTGACAAGTTTCCTACAATCTCAGTCTCACTATGAAATATGGTTTTGAAGAAGAAGATTGGTTGGTAGTTAAGACACACACGTGCACACACACACACACACACGCCCACAGATGGCTGCCGTAGACTGGTGTACGCCACTTATATTTGAGTGTGAGATGAAGCAGCCTCCCGCGCAGACACAGCGGGGGTCAACGTCTCCATGTCGAGGTTCCTGGCCTGTTTGGCGCCACAACACCGTGTTTACTGACACGGCAGCCTTCTGAATCACTAACCGTGCACGTGCGTGTGATCCGTGCTGTCCGATCAAACAACTCTGCTTCTCTTCATCCCCAAATCATCTCCTCTTCACACTCGCACTCCCCCGTCAGCGTCTTCCTCCCAGCCCTGGGTCATATTTCTCTTTCACTACATTTAGAGTGTGTTCTCATTTCTGCAAAAAAAAAACTGCAACAGCGCCCTCAGCACCGTCTTCCTGCGTCACGTGCGCTCACGCCTGCCGAGCCTTGACTGTTTAATTGACCTGAAAGTGGAGATTGGGATGGGATGCAGAACAGGAACTTGAGGAACGTGACAGGAACTTCTGGCCCGTTGATGTCCGCTCTGTCTGTGTAAAGGTCAGGTGTCAGTCGAGTGTGTGTGTTTGTCCTTGTGCAAAAGTGTGGCAGTCCTGGGCTATGGATTAGCCGCCATGACGCTAACACACTACTGTCAATATTTCTCATTCTCATGAGCCGTTCATTGGGTAGAAGAGAACTGGAGTACGTACACACACACACACACACACACACACACGCAGCAAAAGCATGATGATATTAATGCTACCGTATGATAATGGTCAGTGAGCTGCAGCTCTGTCTGCAGGCAAACCGCTGTAAACACAGACGGAGAAAGAGAAACCTTATCGCTGCGTTTTGTCGTGAGAGATGTGGAAAAGGTAGAAAAATGAGAGCACAAATTGTAAATGGAGCGAGAGGCAGGAGGATAAACAGGCAGATTAGATTTCACTGCAAAGAGATCTACTGTATCACTGCCATAAAAGAAAGTGAAAGGAGGAGGGGGAGGGAGGGTGTGTTAGTGCTCATCTGTGTGTGTGTGTGTGGGGGGGGGTGTCCATCCATGTATTCTTCCCATTTCTGTCTTCCCTTCTTCTTGTTTAGTAATCTGAGGAAAACCGGGCTGGTGTTTGCATGTGGACACACTCGGGTGCATCCAGATGTTAAATCTTTCTCTCCAGCTTTCTCACACACTCACACACACACACCTTACTGACTTGGCCTCGTGGCAGATGGGCGGATAAGCTCCATCTCCTCCACCATCTCACTCGTTTTCTCCTCCGTCAGCACCTGGACATTTTCTCCTGCTCTGCTCTAATTGTTTTGGTCGGATCAGATTTAAATGTTCAGCTTCGTGATTACAAATGACTGATATCTGAAGAACCAGCACCTGTCTGCTCTCCAAACATGCACGTTTATACATCTCTGCTTGCCTTATCTGGTTCTGCAGCTGTTTTTCTCCGTCTGCCTTCAAATATCTCGTAAAAGTGAAGAAACTCGGGTCTGATCAGGATCAAAGTCACAGCGTTTGACTGATATCTGACAGAATAGTTACATGACGATTAGAGATAATCCCTGAAGGAGAAAAGAAGGGAGAGTTTTAAAGAAGGAGACAGACAGTTTGCGAGACAGTGAAAACATTTACAAGAAAAACGACAGCGAACGCGACTGCGGAGCTTCAGGAAGTCATAAAACAGCCAAAATAGAAACGGTGATAATCAGGGTCTTAAACGGTCCTGCAGTGAGAGGCAGGCTGGACTCCACCACAGAGGAAGAGAGATTGTCTGTACATTTCTAGTACAGCTTTTCTTCCTGCAGACCTTAAATGGGAGGAACCTTTAGTGTGAGTGTGACTCACATGGGAGAGGATTAGAGGATGGTTGAACCCCAAACCATCACCTTACAGTTAGAATTCTTCAAATATTCAGTCTCATTTTCAGTAACCTGAAGCCACCACAGCACCGTCACTGCACGTCTGTGCCCGCTGGCATAGATCATGCACGTTACTGATGCAAATCCCAGAATGCAAAGCAACAGCTGGCATGCCAATGGAGACCAGTGAGCGTTCGCCGGCACGCTGTCATCTGTTCAGCAGCTTTTCATGTAAAAGTCGCTGCAGATAAGGTTTCAGATGAAAAGCCCATGTTGGAAAAGGTGCACGAAAACCTGCGACGGCTCTGCTGTTTGGTATTTTAGCATGGACCCTACAAATGCACTGGACACACATTTCAAAGCCTCAAATCTTTGTTTGGGTGTGTGATTGTGCCTCATGTCTATCCTCTGCACCTCCCCAGAAGCTGCAACATGCAGACACCAGCACATATCACATCTGAGAGGCCCTGGCACACGTGGGCTCTACGGGAGGGCGCTCCCGATGTGGGACCTGTCCCACGGTTCCAACTGCTGCAGGAGGAGCCGACCTCGCCGCACCAAAGACCATCGTTCTTCCGCGTCACAAACAGACTCACTGATGGATTTTCTGCCACAACGTTTTGTCTTCCTCGTGTTCAAAGATCCGTTACTGGTGGTGACTGGAGAGCTCTGAGAAATGGTTTCTCCTCCTGTGTCTTTGTAACTGCTTTCCCGCTGAAACATTTAACAGGACTCTTTTACCAGAGAACAAAACTCCTGTTTTATAACAGGAGTTTCACCTTTAAACCAGAAGGACCTGCAGCATAGATCTTTACTGCAGCTCACTTCCGTCTCCCCTTTCACCAATAACGCTCATCAACATCCTGAATGGCACAAATGGCACCAGGAACAATTAAAACGCCTGCTGAGACTCATCGTGATCACACTTATTATATTTCCTTTTCACAGCTAACTACCTTAAAAGGAGATGACAAAATATAAGCATGGATAAATGACGGGGAAAAGAAGAAAGGCCTCTTTGTTCCTCCCTCTCCTGTTGCTGAACACAGCTGTTCATTTTGTTGTGTTAATTCACAATATCCATTTAAATCAGGACCATTAAGGAAACATCGGCACTGTCACACACACACACACACACACACACACACACACACACACACACTTATGCTGCTGCAGCGGCGGATTCTTTGTGTGCGCACAAAAGATTCAAAGTATTTGAAGTCAAACTCTATAGAAAAAAACAGGTTCTGTGCACAACAACATTGTGATGTAGCGTCTTATTCACCCATGGGAACGACTGAATATCTGCTCAAACACCATTAGCTCCTTCTGTGTGCAGGATATAGTCAGCGTGGGTGTGTGTGTGTGTGTACAAGAGCCCTGTCCACCATTCTTAGGAGGCAATCAGTATTTCCTGCCATGCCTCCATTACCTGCCACATTCATCACCAAACAAAACACAGATCAGTGAAGGCATCACACTTCACTGTGACCCTGAGCGGGGAACTCTACCTATTAGGACCGTCGGTGATGTTTGAAAAACAGAATAAAACGAGCCCGTGTGCAGCCTTTCCCTCCTGAGCGTCCTGAACTCTGCCGGACAAACCACACATCCAGTCCACACCTTTAACGCTTTAACGTCTCCTGTTGTTTCTGGACTCGCTGCTCTGCTGCACACACGCTCACCGTGCACACAAACACACTGACCAGCAGCCACCCTCTCTAGACACACAATCCCCTTCTGCTCAGGATGCTCACAAGCGTGCACGCGTGTGTGCGCTAGCGTCCTTTAAGACCACTCCAACGCATGCTTACTCCTTTCCTGGCCTCCTCGTCTTTATCCATCTCGTGCCCTCTGTCTCTCGTTAATTACACTGAGGCGGGTGGACTAAGCTCTCTAATCTGAAAGAATATGACCCCACGAAGGGCTGATCCTGTAACACTGTTACTTATACCTAAATCCAGCACTCACAGGCTGGTCGACACACAGAAACTACACACAGAGGACGTGGATGCTACAAAACCAATAAGCCTTTTTGTTTCCGCTCATAAATATATTTAACTGCCCAAAATGGGCCACACAAGCTGTGTTTTAGCATGTTTTCACTGCCCATGCATCAAACGCGTGTTTTTAGTAGCATGTAGAAGCGTTGGTACTTTTCAATCTATCAAACACAGCTGTGATGTTCACGGGCACTACGCGTCCATGTGCATATAAAAACGCAGTTCAGTGATTCGGTTAAAGGTGTTTTAGGGAATCGTTGCTGACTTGCAAGAAGCAGCAGGATCGTTTAGTACATGGAGGTCAAGACAGTAAAACTGGGACCACACTGAAATTTAACCAAACGAACAAAAATGTGCCTCTCTCTCCCGCTTATTTCACTGAAATCGAAGGAGTGCGGTCACCTGGAAGGATGCTAGAGTGAATTTCCAATATTTCCAGCCGCCAGGGTTTGAAAGCAGAGCTAACATGACTAAATTTAGCATCAGGGATGGAGGTGTTGCCTCCTGCAGGCCAAAAGATGGTATCTATTTGGGGAAGCGATGTATTTAAGGATACCAAGGTTCTGTGTTTAAAATAAAAATGTGATGGTTTGTCACGTTTAATGGCATTTAAATGTCCACGAAGTCTAAATCCTTTAGGAACTTAGAACAATTACTTTATCTTTCAACAGCAAAATGTTAAATTTGCTCAAATATTAGAAACGGAAAAAACCTTTTTGTGTGTCCTGCTCTCATTGAAAAGTGTTTCTTAAATACAGATTAGGGCTACATTAGACACCGCAGCAGTAGTTGGTGGTTACAGCGAGGCTTTCCGAAAGCTGTTGCTCTAAATATATTTAATGCAGCTTTATTTCTACAATAAACCACTTTTATCATGTTTGGCTCGAAACGATTAAATGAAAGTAACCATCAGGGGGAAAGCTTCTGAATGAATAAAGACAGACTGCCGATCAAATTTGGGGCATTTTGGAGTTATCGTTGCAGTCTGGACAAGCACACACACACGTGGGGGTCAAAGGGAGAGTGTGACAGGCTTCATCATGTGGGATTGTTAGCTATATATAGAAATGAGAGCACAGCTGACTGTCTACTAGGCTAAAAGCACATCAGCCTGGGAATTTGAGCGTAGCCGCTTGATAAAACGGACTGATAGAGGAAAGGATGGGATAGAGAAAAGAGGTAACCTGGAAAAGTGGGGTTGACTTTAAAAAAAAAAATCATCCCTTCCCACAATGTGAGAATAATGAGTAAATTCTTCCTTTTTCCAGCACTGGTTCAGACATGAATCATCTCAAATCTAACAATAAACCTGTCCTCCCCCAAATGTGACCTAAAGATTCAGGCCACATCAGTCATTTAATATTCTACCCTGGCCCACAGGAACATTTCACCTTCATTGCCACCCCCTTTTTTTTTCTTAATCAAGATTTATCTCTTGTACTTCACCCACCACTAACAACGCCTCCAGCCTTCACGTTTAACAAGATTTGAAGGTGCAGGCATGTACAACATCAATCATTTTAACAATAAACTAGCAAATATTGTGGTTATGTAAATCAACAATGCTTGAATTGAAAATGTAACTGTAGCTTGTGATTAGCTGCTTGTACCTCGAGGTTCACAAATTGCGAATATAACCATTTATGCTAAGCTAGCTGAACCGCCTCAGGTTGCAGCTCAATTTCTGGTTAAGTCACTGAGTGACCTTCCATCAAAACCCTGTGAACTCTGACCAAAGGCATTTCTCTTCACTGCCCAACTCTGTCAGACTGAAATGACCTCAGATTTGTGATGTTGCCACAGGCAACAGGTTTCCAGGCGGACCATTCCTCTAATATTAACTACACCTTCAGGACATTCTGTTGGATTTGCTATTAAAAGTCAAGGTCACGGTGGCAGAAACACATCTAAATCCACAGCTGAAGAATTCATTAAATAACAATGATCAAATGTTACACAAGTGTCTAATAAGATAAAAGACGAAGGGATGACATTTTTATGTAAAAGGTCAGAGGACAGCCTCACCCTTGTGCGGCTGTTATCTAACACTGTAACTCAGATTGAGCTCATATTTCACATTCGTTCATACGCTGGATCAGTAACTCTAGTCTAGGATGTGTCCACTGAGCAACGAGGTTCTGCAGATGATTATTTAGTGAATAACTTTATCTGATTTACTGGATCTCAAACTTCAGCAAGTAAAGCAGGAGGAGCGTAAAAGTACAAGAAAGGAATTCTATTTTATTCTATGGTGTTTGTGTTAAAGTGTCTCGTTGCTGTTTTTTTACTCAACAATCAAATTCTTTTCATTTTTATTCCAGATATTAAAAACGAAGGTTTCTGATGTGTTATCTCTGTCCCCAGTCTGCTTCACTATTGTCTGTCCTGTCCCACAGTAACAAAGGCTCCAGGTCCCTTTTGTCATTTTCATGCACATTAATTTATTATATTATTTATTTTACTGTAAAAAAAAAAAAAAAAAAAGATTAAAAAAAAAAAAAAAACGTGAACAACACTTTCCTACTATAACCACACCATTTCACCACTCTGTCCCACTATAACAGTTAATTTAGTTGGCCTGTCCCAGTATAACCAGGTCCCAAACCGATGCGGCACCACTGGCACACTAAACCAGTGTGTTCACTCCCCATTTGAGAGGATTTGTTGGAAATAACCAATCAAAACCTCAGTGACTGCAGCAAAAATATCAGCTGGGAGTCTGGCAGAAGTGAAAGAATGTGTGTGTGTGTGCGCGTGTGTGTGTTTTCATTTTCCATCAAGTCCAATCACAAAGACTTGATGTGGAGATGGAGTCTAATTACTGGAATAATTGTAGGAAGAATGGTCCAGGAAGGGTTCTCAGCACGAGCTGAAGGAAAACACATCAATAACAGTCACCTCCTCCTCATGATGGGCTTCCTCATATAATCAGGACCTTGCAGGAGTGATCAGGAAGGATTGTTCCACCATAGAAAGTTCAAGAAAATGCTTTATTGGACCATCTAACGGCCCCAAAGTGACCAGACAACAGTGGAGAAGACATCAGGGAGAACCTGACAGCCATTAAAGCTATTTTAGATGTGAACAAACACTGCCACATTTAGACAAGCAGCTGTGCTAATAACAGGGGGCTAACACCCAAACTCAGGTGGGGCTACAGTCGGTATCGCTGTCATGTGGCGGCTCCTTTAGAAGTCAAACAGAAGAGGAGAACGTAAGTGGGAAAGTTTGCAGAGAGTGCAGGACCATATGGGTGTAAGATTGATTAAAGCTAACGCTCATGGCTGCACAAAGGCCTGAATAGCTCCTGTGTTAACATGAAGGTCATGCCACGGCATGTCCCAAAGTGCACACACAACACTCAAACAAATAAGTCTGCAGACTGAACTGTAGCTCTCCCCTTCACCCCTTCTTTAATAATGCATGTTATGTCACCAGAGATTAGCTGCTACCTGCCAGAGTCTGCCGTGAGTTGCATCCAAGGACTTCAAACAGTTTTAACATTAGTTTAAAGACACGACGTAAACCAGCCAGTGACATGGACCCACCTGTCAAAAAACCACTCTATTCATCATTTAGCTTCAAAGATTAAATGAAAAGTAGTTTTTATTTAGTTAAATGTAGTAAATGTAGTTTAATAGTGTGAATTCGTCTTTATTTGACAACACTTAACATCAAATTAAATGTAAGTGCAGAGAGGAAAAGCAAGCTGTTAGCATTGCTGCAACATGTTATATTAGAAGGTTGTAGAACGTCTGTGCGCAGATTCCTGCTGTGAAGAAAATTTGCGTCCCTGATATTTCATCATCTTTGAACACTCATAGATGATGCATATTTTAGAGATTTTAGAGAAACACGGAAATGTCCGGACTGGTGGCTGAAAGCAAAGCAGGTCTGTGGAGTCAAGGATGTGCTGACTCCATCCAGATATAGCGGTGATGGAGCTGAATCAGGCGCCACGATTGACCCATGACATTTCATCTGATGTTATCTCTCATCAGCAGCCTGCTGATTTCCTCCTGGGGTGCTGCTTTTTTAGGAAGTGTATTTCACAAAATCCAAGACCAAGAACAGACATCTCATCTGGAAAGGCAAGTTATATTAAAAACCACAGAATATAGAACAACAGGCTGAATAACTGACGAGGGACGCTAAAGGGCAGAATTAACATAACCAGCTCGCGACTCCAACAAGCCAGCTACTGGTTAGCAAGTTTACCAAAATCTCGGTCTCATTCCACATCACTGAATCCACTGAATTCTTCATCCTCGGGGAAGAGGATTTTCTTTTGGGGGGCATTTGTGTTCAGTCTTTCTCAGTTGTCTTTAAGTTAATGTTTAAATTAATTTTCAGTGGTACAGGAGTAGCACATACCGGTAGTAGTCACAAGCCTAGAGCACCCTCTCATAGCTGCAGGTAATATTTGCTCCGTGGTCATGTCGGTCAGTGTGAATTAACATTGACGAACGTGATATGTGAAATTACATATTTTAATATATATAAGTCGCACCTGAGCATAAGTCGCAGGACTAGCCAAACTATGAAAAAAAGTGAAACCTATAGTCCGGAAAATACGGTAAACACTGGGTATAGCAGGCGCCGATTTTGTGATGGCATTAAGGACAGTGAAGCTGTGATTGACCTTTTCACCTCTGACAACTGCAGACGTGAGCAGACAGGGAGTGGAGGCGACCGACAACGGCAACCTAGATGGCGAAGGACGGGTAAAGAACAGATGCACGCCTTCATGAGGACAATAACACGAGTCATTCAACGCCCAAGGCGCCTGAAGGGCACAGAGAATTGTGAAGAGGCGACAGGAAGTGCGGGGATAAATCTCACAGCGACAGCAGAGTGGTAAAAAACAAAAGACAAATAAAGCCTTCAGTGATGGTGGCAGAGAGAGTCAGGAAGCAGACGAATTAAGGGGAAGAAAGGCTGACTAAACGCTGCGTTTCAGCTGCAAGGTGCTGCTGTGGTGAAATCCATCACAGGACGACCGTCTGGCAGCTCATCTACACCGAGGCCTTTTGTTTTATGGCGCTGATGCCGCCGCCACTGCGCCACCATCAGTCACGGACCCTGACATCACCCTGGGGAGTCGCACATAAATTGGCATGCACGTGTGTGGAAAGAAAATCTGCATATCTGTCAGGTGTGTGCTTCTACTAGCATTTCCAAGTGTTCACTCATTAATTGGAGAGACGCTGGAAGAGGTAAAGCAGAAAGAAGTAAGACTCTTCACTGGTGTCGGCCCCTGATTAAATCCATAAATTACCAACAGAATCTCCTAACCGTGCACACAGGAACAGTGTTTTTCTCCTCGTGCGACATACATTTCCGTGTTGCTGAGGCCTCCAAATGGTTTGTTTTCCAAACTTCTTTCATGTTTCTCTGTGGACAGAAGCGATACGTGCCAAATAAAGCAGACCTACAGCGTTGTAGTTCACGCAAACACCTTCCTTTTCCTTTTTAAACTGATTCACTATCTTTGTCATACCACTTTCAGCCTGTGGGAGTGATAGTGAGTCACAAACATCCTCCCCAGGACCCATGCTACATAACATGGTGACGTAGCAGGCGATCTCACTGTCATGCACTAGCTGTGTTCTCACTATTCTCTGTACAAATGCAGCTGTATTTTGGAATATTTTATTCAGAACTCTTAAGATGAGGCCAGCTCAGTATCCTGCACGATTAAACTACAGGGAGCCACCTTCATTAAGGAGGTGTTGGTGTTCTGGAGATGATCTGAGCTTCCCTACAGAAGAGCACTGCTGGTAAGACTTGCGGACATTAAGCATTTTTACTGTTGACAATAGTTTTGTCAGGTTATATGTTTCATTTGGGGGTTTTCTGTAAAAGCGCCTGTAGGCAATCTTGATTTTAAATGGACTTGGTGAGTTCAGGGGACCGTCCAGAGCGGCCTGGAGATCAGTGAGTGGATGGCACATAAAAGGGAGAAAAACAAACGCCAAGGACAAGACCTCTTCCTACTGGACATACGAACAGATCAGAGAGCTTCTGCTGAAGGATTCTGTTGCCACGTCACACATCCAACTCTCTGCTAGTTCTCCCCTTGTGTGAAAGGGCCTCCAGAGAATATTCATACTGCCCCCCCCTCTTTCATGTGAGATCCCTTGTTTGAAGTAGTTTCATGGATATAATTATGGTCTTGTTGCATGCTCGTGTCCTGTCTGTGGTACCAACAAGAAAGACGAGTACATACGGAGCTCAAAACGCAAAATGCTGCACGCTGATGCTTGTGCTTGGAACCAGTACATGAAACCAAACGCACTAGATGAGCCACCAGCCAAAGCTGACAGCACTTTCCGCCTGCTCACTCTTTCTCCTCACAGTGTTCATGATGGCAGTTCCACACCACTGCCGTGTCCTAATTCCAAATTAACTAGCTCATATATATGTATATATATATAGCAAGTGGCTGTATGCAAAATCTGACATCCACATCCGGAAACCTGTTTTATCCTCCCTGGATTTATCTCACTCTGGATTCATTCCCGTCATTCTGGCCGCTGGTATGTGCTCGTTACAGATTAAAAAGAGCAGAAATCATCTGAAATGTGAACCAGGATGATGCTTGATGCAGACCTGTGTGTCTCTCTCTCTCTCTCACACACACACACACACACACACACACACACACACACACACACACACACACACAGAGGCATTTACGGAGTGTGGAACTGGGGTCTGCACTCAGTGTTTCTGTGGGATTCCTATCAAATGTCTGCAACGGTTTATGTGTGTTGGGTGTCTTATTTTCTCTGCTTATGTAATTCTGGGTGTGGGACCTCCGTCACGGTAATCCCTGCTCTCGTCTGTCATCGTTTCTGGCTCAGTGGGTTCTGTTAACAAAAGCTGGCGTGTTACTCTGGTGGGGGGTGGCTGTAGTAAACGCAGGTTTCATATGAGTTGGACTGAGAAATGATTTGATAAATTACTCTGAAGATTAATTTTATGTATTTATTTTGAAGGAAACTTCAGCCAGCTGATGATGAAGGAAACATTTAGTTTATTCTAGCAAAGTACCAAATTATGTTGGTTGTGTGGAACATCCCTATCCAAGCATTGTACTCAAAATCATCCATGAACACTGGCCATTAGTATAAGATTAGTAGAAAGACGAAGATGATGAAGATAAGTCTGTGCACTAGCCAAATGCTAAATGGAAGGATTAGTGTGATGAGGATTAAGTTCTGTTGTTGGCTAAGCTACAGTTGCTGGCTGGTAACACCAAAACATGATATTGAGACAGGAAGCGTCTGTAAAACATCTGAATCCGACCACTTGGGAGAAAAATGTTCTGTGAATCTGTAGTAGTGGCAGCAAAAAGAGAGCGCTGGGGAGAAACAGCTCGCTAACATGTTTTAAGAGATGGAACACATACTTAAAATAAGCAGGAGGATAAACATTCTTTACTGCTGCCTGAATTTCCTCTCACAAAATCTAAAAACAACATTATTGGAGCAATTTACACAGTCAAAATAACACGTGTGTTACAAAAGCAACTGGATACTGGACCATGTTTAGTAATCAGGTTACTAAACAGACATTTTGTCTGTTTTTTGACTCCGGAGGCTAAAACTCGACTCCATGAAACGGAGAAATGGAAAGGTAGATTAGAAAAGGACCTCAGTTTTTCTCTTATATTCTAGACAGACCAGCGTTTGCTTTTACAGAGACCTTAAATGCCACCAGATACAAACTTCCATCTTTTATCTTTGTCTGCGCATAAACAGCATCACTGGACCAGACGAACCAGCAACGGTACCAGCCGGCTCCCCGGTATGATCAGTCTGCATTTGGAGTTCTGTCTGACTGTTCCCTGCGCTGGAGGAGGGTGAAGGGTCACTTCCCTGGACGCCATACGCTGAGGCTGGTGCTAACCTAACCATCTGTTCCTGGTCCCACCTCTGAGAGATGACTCGGCCCAAAAAACAACAGATTTACTTTAAAAACCAGACTTTGTCTTTAACACATAGGCACAAAAAATGAGAAGAGAATTCAACTGTAGTTTAGTCCATTAGAAAGACATTGATGTATTATTGCATTGCTGGAATCTTCCAGGTGGATAAGAAGGAGAATCTGTGGCTGTTAACCACTCTGTCAAAAAAGACGGAGTTTTGGGGAACAGAAATATGTTATTGCACCAGCATTCAAAGCCTCTGGCACAAATATACAAATATATACTGTAATAAGTATCCCCACTTTCCAGGTTACCTCAAACAGACCTTCTCCTCTCGATTCACAGGTGTTAATAAAAAAAAGGAGGCAAGAAAGCTGCCAAGGTGTCAGGTTCGTTGTGACTGATGAGAGTTTGGTTAATATGGTCTTTTTACCATTTCACTGCTCCCACATGCGCTGCTGTATTATTATCTTAAACTTGAAATAGAGTTAAAAGCTTCCCTCGTGGTCCCAGTCTCCTGATTGTGTCTCACACACACACACACACACACACACACACAGTCAGACATTAAAGAGTAGACTTAAAACCCTCCTTTTAGGACTGTTCAGGCTCTTCCTGGACCAACCTCTGGTTCTGCTCAAGATTTCTGCCTGTTAAAGGGAGTTTTTCCTTGCCACTGTCACCAAAGGCTTACCCAGTTGGGGCTTTGCCCTGGGACCTGTTTCTCCCTGTCTCTCTTCTTTTCTTTTGAATGCGTTGTTTACACACCAGTAAACAACATATTGTGTCTTGAGATAACTCTGTTATGAATTGGCACTTTAAATAAATGTAATTGAATTGGTTGAATTGAATTGCCCCTAACTCTAACCATAACCTAAACTCAATTCTAACCCCAACCTTAAAACCAAGTCTTAACCCTCAAACAGGCCGTTGAAGTTGTGAGGACAAGCCAAAACATCTTCACTTTAAAAAAAATGTCCTCGCTTTGCTGGTAGAATGAGGATTTTGGTATTCAGTATGTAGCAAGCACAAGAGCACACACACACACGCGAGCGCAGACACACACTGGTCCATCCCAGCCTTGGTTGGCTCTCAGCGTAATGAGACAGAGGGTGCAGTGTGGTGGGAATGGCCTCGCTCCAGAGCCTCTCCACAGCATTCCACTGAGAGCCCAGGAGGCCAGCTGGGCGGTCGCCAGTATATAGGCTAACAAAAACAACAACACCGGCTCCACATAATTCCTGCACAAAACCACAAAACTGTCCACTGTGGAGAGGAATTAACTTTGTCGTATCAACTGTGACCATGCTGCCTCTCCGCTAATGCTAATCGTTGTGCTACCAGTGCACAGATGCTCATCTCGCCGCTACCTTTGTAATCAGCGCTGCTAAATCAGTACTTCTGCATGTCAGAGTTGCAAAAGCAGAGCTGCGGCTGCAGCTGTGGTCCTGACAGAAGTGCATATATTATCCTTGTTTTCCACAAGCGCCAGCTGTCCGCCCGACAGCATCCGACTCGTCCGACGTCCACTTCTTCTATCATAGGGACTTCTTTGTCTTTACATTCCTGCAAATCCGTCTCACTCGCTGCTCTTGATGATACAGCAGCGGGGCGGGAAGCAGGCTGTGTTCTGTGGTGGTAGCTGTGGCAGCATTTGTGGAAAAACAAGAGACATTTCAGCCATAATTTAGCCGTAGTAATGACTTGTCGTTTATTCTCCATCATTTCTGCAAAACCTTTAGAGATTTGCTGGTACATTTAAAGTTAATTCGCCTCTCCTAAGCGACAGAATAAACTCATACACTAACCCGCTCAGGCTGATTATGCTATTATGTGCTCAGAGCACGGAGTGGGTGAAGGATTTGAAATAATAAAGAGCGTTGAAGTATGTCAATGCCAAGTTCCTCTTCAATAAAATAGCTGAAGAAGCAACAAAAACAGTATAATATCGCCTTGACCAAGACTATTGTTATGTTTGTTGTTGTGTATGATGTAACAACACATTTATAACGATATAAAAGCAGCACTCGCCTTTCCAAAAAGTGTTTATTTGACCCTAATGCAACTTTTGGCTTTATTTAAATTCATGTTTGCTGACACATTGTTGATTTCATGCACGCTGCTCAGAACAGCTGAGTTGGGACGGACTCAGAGTGTTTACGCGCTGACACGAGTGCACAGCTGGCCTGCACAGCTGCCCCAGCAACACACAACAGCTGGACAGACACTGACAGATTCCATCCGAGACCTATATCAGAGTGTGTCAATGTTGTGATGATCTGCTGCAGATTCTGTGATTAACAGATATGTGGATGAACCCAGGAGGACCCCCCACATCCATTATTCCTATAAAACCTGGGCTAGTCCGTGTGTGTGTCTGTGTGTGTGTGTTAGAAATGCTGACCATGTGATCCCACAGGGTGCGATTGCGCCGACGGCCCTCACGCCTGCACGACCACAAACGCTGTAATCAGCATGAACGCTCCGGCTCCTTGTATCCGCAAACGGACCCATTTACAGAAATAATCAGGTCAACTCCCCCAAGCGAACCCACGACATACACGTATAAATGCAAATATCTGCCACATTTAAGGGAACGTTTCTCCCCTCCTGTTACATTTTAGCCGACAAACTGGATATTTTACAGCCGTAATCTGGAGCAGACTTTATGAGATTGTAAACCTCCGCTGTTGTTGGACTCACGTGCGTTACAGTAGCCTGGCAACCGCCCACAGAGGTCGTTAAACTTATCTGAGGTGAAGCGACATCATTTACCAACGATAAGCATCTGTTACGTTTCATGATGTGGTTTCGATGTTTGACCGACAGTGTTACATTACAGGTGTAAAAGATAAAGTTTTATTCAGACACAATCTCACCTAATTAATTGTTGTTTTAAATGTGAAAATATACAAATAGTTGGTACATAATGAAAAATTGTAGACGCACATGTTCACCGATAAGGATTGGTAATACTTGCAGTTATTCTGCAGCATCAATGACAGTGAGAGCACCCACACACACCTTTCTCTAATTCACTCTCGCATCCTGATCACACTCCTCGCTGATCACAGCTCTCACACTCCCTTCCTGCTAAATTCTCCACCTCCCATCTGCAGCACTATTCTACCCCTTCACTATTTTGCTGTATGTAAATATTTTACATATATTTTCAATAAGTTCCTCTCTCTTTTTTTAGAAACTTGCACAACATGTGGGCGAGCCTAGACATGCATGCCATGCACAGAGACACACAGACTCACACACACACACAATGAGGCGTGACGTTAATTAGACATGGAGCTAGGAGAGAGGAGGTTCCTGCTGGGACACAATCATACACCTCCTCCAGAGAAAGTGTGTGAATGTTTGTTGCTCAATATAAACACAAATACACCCACTCTCTCACAGGCGCACGCCACACACACACACACACACACACACATCCTTGTACTTCAGCCTCGAATCTATGGATCAATGTAGAAAATTTTGAGAACAGCCGAACAGAATAAACAAATATTTATTAATATGCAAATTAAAAAAATATTCCCTTCAAAAGTTGGACATAGAGATATTTGCTTTGGTCAGTAGGCTACAGCTTTTGGAGAACTGCAAAGTGCTGAAAGAATAAACAGAGCTGACTTTCATGTTCACAGTGGGATTCACCGACAAAAAGCAAATATATACATGCACAGCGGCGTTTTCATGGAAGGTGCAGCATCTGCATAGCTTTAAAACATTAGGGTGGTGCGCACAAACACGTGCACACACACACAGAACTTCTCAGCAGATTAAAAAACTAAAAACACCTTATGAGGCATCAGATACCATCTGCTCCTCAGACTTTCTGCTGATACATCTGATACATCTTTAATCCGCCATCTAATTTATTGAGCAGCAGCTTTGCATGAGCAGAAGTGCACATTGTCCCTTATTCCTCATGTAAAAGTAAATATCTGTAACAAAACACATTTCAGTGAGGCCTTCACCGACCGATGTTCAGGCGAACAGATCACGATGGGACATTTTCTTCCGTCCTCCTGCCGGGACAGAGAGACAAGAGTGACAGGGAAGAGTTAAGAAATGTCAAAATGTTTGCTGATGATGAATAATTAGGCCACAGAAGAGCCGGCGGCCATCAAAGATAGCGGCGTGTCCAGCAGTGAGTCTATAAACAGCAGACAGAGGAGGCTGCTGAGGGTGCACGGAGGAGACACGAGGGGGCTGTAATCAGTAATTAAACAAGCCCTCGCTCAAACTCTGCAGCCGATACACAAGTCTGCTCACAGCTGGAGGTAAAACGGTCAGAACCTACATTTGCCAATGGAAGCTGCCGTGTAAAGTGCACTCATGCGCGCGCTCGTTGCTCTCTGGAGTGAACAACAGTTGTGGGAACGTGACCTCCTCAAATCAGCGATAGCTGTCAGTTTGCACGATGTGAAAGACATCCTCCACTCCCTGACAGCAACAGAGCCTGTTAGCACAGAACTGGACCTAAAACGGACTCTGCAACACACACACACACACACACACACACACACACACACACACTTACATTCCATCTCTTTGTTTTGTCTTCCTACAGCACCAAGGTTAACGTTTAGGTTTAGTCTAATTGTTCCCACCAAGTAGCTGCAGGCAGATGTTTTCTGCAAATGATGCTCAGAAAAACTGGATCAGCTCTTCCTGCTGAGCATCTGCTGCTTGATGGACAGATTTAACAGCTCAGTGGAGAACACAGCGGAGCACTGTGCAGCCAATGAAACACTGTTGTTTTCTTTTTGAAAACACTGAGCACACCTGCTTTATCGTCAAGTGACTGCGACTGTAAAAGAACGTTGGTGCGCTTTAAAAGGAGAGCAGCTCGTTTGAGGACTCCGTTACAGACAAAACAACGCAACTCTGAAAAAGTGGGTTGAGCCAAAGAATAGCAAAGCGCAGGAACAAAACTGTCCTGATACAAAACCAGCATACGACAAACACCAAAGCTCAGTGAGACTTCCTGACTGTCAGACGGTGGCCAGAGATAAAAGATGTAGACTTAACAGGGCAAAAAGCACCTGTTCTTAGCTTACTGAGTAAAAAGAACCTGTTGTCAGAGGTTTCACACCTGATGTGCGTTTGAAATGAAAGCTGAAACATCTGGGCGGTTCAGTATTTCCAGTGTTTCAATCGATTCGTCTGCATGTGCATTTCATGTTGCTTGTACGTGTGCGCGTGCATATTTAGGCCTGTTTTTCTCTTTTGCGGGAGAAATGTGCGCCTCAGGTCCAGTGGCGGTGATCTGGTGTGCCGTCATTTGTTGGACAGAAACTGGTGCTAGCCTTCATTTAGCCGCGAACCATCAGTCAGCACTGAGGCAAAAAAAAAAAAAAAAAACAACATATGACTTTCATTTGTTTGCTGTAGAGTTTGCCCAAAGCGACTTGAGGCTGGAAGGATTTGGACTGCTGATGACGTGTAGATTATTGAGCCTTTGTAAACGCTGCATCAGTAGTCCCACTCGCCCCCTCTGTTGTTCACCACATCCCTCCCCGGCTGCCCATCACCCACTCCCTACAGGAAGTCACAACTCATCTGTCACTTTTTCCACGTTGAGGAAAATTACAGTGCTTTTTCACTCCAAGACTCCAATTTCCTGCGGGTGGCTGACGTCAACTGGCTGTCGTAGCAAAATAGCGATGGGTGTTTGATGTCGGCTGGTCTGAGTGAAGTGGGCCCGTTCTGGGGACCCCCGAGCTCATGGGAAACCGTACAGAGGAGAGCAGGAGACTGAAGTGGCTCCAGCTCCCACCTCGGAAGCTGACAGCTGCGAGATTAGTGGTTAATGAAGTCAGGAGAGTTGAGTGGCGTGTGGGGAACAACCCTTAAGCCAATCACAGCGTCGCTTTGGTCAGAAAACACCAACAGGGCTACGGCCGCCTCTGGGGGAGAGCTCGTTGGAAGACACCAGACTGGTGCCAGAAGCAGCGCAGACACTTCGTGACTTCCCAGCTTCTCTTCCAGCTCGCACATCTGGAGAGGCGAGATAAGGGAAATGTAACCAAAACGAAGCGGTGATTGACACCAGGCCCATTACGTGCATCTTTAAAGCCAAGAAAATGTATATTTCGAAGTGCAGATGTACGCAAAAATGGGAGAAATACATGACGTTTGAGACTGCTGAAGAGGAATGCAACGAGAGAGTCAGAGAGAAAGACGTTGTGTGTTTTTACCACCAGGGTTAGCGCATAAATAACATCCTCTGACCTCTCCAGACTGAGTCAAGGTCAAGAATGGACTTAGCTTACAGCTAAATCTGCTTTCACTCCCAAATCAAGGAGAAATTCTTATAGAAAACATGCAAACATGTTTATTCAAATAATAAACAAACCCCCACAACAGTGATCCTGATAGGTCACTGAGCTTTGCTGGGAAGTCTGGCCGTTATTTTTTTAGAAATATATTAACCAGCAGCAGCCACATCCGTACAGAATGGCGCTCTGCATTTCCTGTTTGCTGAACAGTGGATATGAGCCCATTGCTATAGTATTAGAAATATTTATAAGTTTCTTTCATTCCCGAACCAAGTAAGTACGAAAATGATCTCTGAAACTTTCTCATTCACCAGTTGGCTCAAAACCAGCACAAGATGTAAGCTTATTTAGTTTTTAGTCTGGGCTGTGGGTTAGGATAGCACAGACTCTAACAGATTCAAGCTAACGGGAACCCTCCAGGTTCAAGGGTTGTTCCACCTGGGAAGCAGCAGGATGGATGAGAGTCACGGACATGAACGGGGGAAGGAGCGTGGAGGCAACAATAATGAGGAGAAAATCCAGAAAAACAGGCACACAAATAAATCATCTCAAGAACATTTTGTCCCCTCTGGATGATTATTAGGCACACTGAAAATATGAAGATGCAAAACACAAAATACAACCAAACCAAACTGTACATCCTGTTCCAAACCAAACATCATTATTCCATTTAAAAGCAGACAGTCATGATGTTGCATCAAGCAACCAGTTAAAAGGTTTTTAGGTTCAGGAAAAAAGAAAACTTTCAACAACCTGATAAGAATGAGATAAGAGTTGACAAGTGTATGTGGGGAACATATTTATACAGCAGCCCACCACCAGGGCTCAGCCAGATGCTTCCCTTTAGCACACCTCCCAAGTGAATGTGTTTTTTCACAGACAGCCAGTGTTCTGAAGAAGACGTGTAGAGCCTGACGAAACGTGGTTTGAGATATTTTAGCCATGATTTCTTGCATCAATCACCTGCGCGGCGTTTGACGGATTTTAATCAAGAGCTTCACGGATGAACCCAAGCTTCATTTAAAAAGAGTGTGATTGCAGAGAGTCGGTGCTAAATTTAATTAGACGTGCGATATGATTTCCACAGTTAAGGTGCTGCTCGAGTTTCATCCGCACTCAACAAATCATCCCTTTTCCCAACACTCGTGCTGTCACTGTCACCATTTTCTGCAAAGACGACGCCCCGAAGCACTCGAACAGCGTGAACGACGGATGAACATGTCCAGTTGGGATGCTGGTTAACGCTGAGGGATAAAGCCAGACAAGCCCAGAGTGAAAGACGACATTAGCGACGAACGAGTGCAAGCAGCTCGGCGCAGGCCTCAGGGAACTAGCAATTTCCCAGGCCAGATCAGAGGAGCATTAGCATGAGAAAGAGGAGTGAAGGAAACAGGTTGGGCTGGTAAAAAAAGAGGAGAGGAAAAGCAGGGACAGAGCACAGCAATCTAATACTTTGTCTTTGCCTGGAGCAGACTTTCTCTTTCTTTGCATGGTTTTCAAATCCCACCAGATAACCTCAGTCAGACGGGTGGGATCAAACAGCCATCCAGCCAATAATCAGTGAGCAAAAACATCTGAATACAGATAGAGCCCTGATTACAGGCTTAATGAATTTAAAGGCCACTGGGGGCTAATAGCTCCATTGTGCCCACAGTTAAGCTGAATTCCTAATGAAAGCCAAATCTTTCACGAGATTATTTGTACGGGCCGTGGCTCTCGCCAGTGGTCGAGCGCTCGTGCAGTGATGTGCAGGAGTAGCATTTTACTATCCCACATAGACTACACATTAGGTTTTACTGGGTTCAAGAGAGCAGCGGTTCCGATAGCAGCAGCACGCATCATTTCAGGGCCCCTGCTGAACATACGATCCTGGGCTTTTCCACCCCTCCGCACATTAAAGGGAAGCTCAAATGTACATGTTTTCACCAGTCGACTGACTAGTCAAGAAGCTCTGAGAAAACCTGCAGAAATCTGGATAGAATCAAAGCAGAAACATATCTCGTATACAGATGAAATTCATGGGGTTCTGGCGCTTGTTGCAGTACTCATGGCAGTGTCAGCTTAAGCTACACAATGTTAAATGTGCCGGTAGGTAATGTGCTTTAAACAGGAGAACAGAAGGAGCTGATCCCCGTTCTGTCTCTGAGAAAATGGTTATTTCTGCTCTGGGGCAGGAAGCACGCTATAATATATGTAATTCTACAATCTATACAAACCGTCATGGGCACCAAGAATAAGATGAATGCATTCAACTCTCTGCTGCAGATATATGAATAATACCAATAATTCTTTACTTTTATTTTATTTTACTGGCAATTTTGAGCTTCACATAAATGAATCTTTCCTCTATATTAATTGCAATATAATCAACAGTGTGAAAGATAAATAAAATGTGGAAACTATGATGCTATATATTTGCAAATGAAACATTTCCTCTCCAAATACAGACAGGAAGTTAAAGGCAACATATTGCAGCAGGCCCATCCTGCCTTTCCAACAAGTTCAAAATAAGGAAATTAGAACCTGTGCTCTCCTCAAACACCAGGATGCAGACTATTTCACACTTAGAAAGAGAATAAAACTGCAACAAAGCAGAAATACTAAGCTCAGCAGTATTTAGAGGATGTGTTCTGAAGCCAGAGGAAAGGCCACTGACACCAGACTCCAGCACCTGACATGTGCAGGAAGAGAATTTCTCTTTGAGGATCAATAAAGCCTCAGGTTTAATCATCATTGCATTAATCTGAGTGGTGCTGTGCCAGGAAGGGCTCAGACACGGAGAGCAGGCTCCTCCCTATCGCTCTCCTGCTGCACATTCCTGCTGATGTATTGCACTAAACCAATGAGCACCATTCCCCGCGGACACAAAACGGCACGCCAACGACAAAGATGACCAGATGCGCGCACGTACACAGTGCAGGAGCTTTAAAGAGAGGCCACTTCAACAGATCAGGGCACATTTATTGGTTTCCCTTGAGTTGACTGAGCTCCAGAGGAGGAAGAGACTGAATATAGATTCACTCTGCTGCTGTCTGCTGAGCAGGCCTGGCTGCTCCATCAGCTCTTACCCCATTAGAGACCACGATGGAATGTGACAGAGTGTTTGTAAGTGCTTGCATGGACATACTTAGCGAGCAGAGCCAGGGTGGGCACACTGCACCTGAAGCACAAAGACAATTAATACCCAGCAATGCAGTAAAGTTCTGTTGATATCAGCTCACATGTGAATCAGAAGCATCTCGCAAGCATGTTTCTGCAGACGTACCGGTGCACTGCGTTCTAGTTTAAGGATGGATATTGCTTCTGCTGCTCCAGCCTCTCATTCCTGACAGTTGGAGAAAGAAAAATAGAGGGAAAGACAGAGGTACGGACCACTTTTTTGGGAGCAAATACAGTATGACCAGGATGGCTCACACAGACCAGCACGTGAAGAAGAGTGAACATGTTGAACAGGCTCGTACTGTGGGAGAGGGAGGGCTGCTGTGGAGTCGGAGGCAGGTTACTGGGCTTACTGACAGTGGATGGAGTGATAACCAGAGGACAGCTGAGAAGAGCGAGGCAGGACTGGCTGAGCAGGACGCTGCCAACTGTGCACAAGGCGAGAAACACGAGCGGCTTCGTGGGCGAGAGGAGCGATCGAATCGAGTGAATGAAAGAGCAGCAGCAAAGGAAGGAAAGAGGGAAAGAGTGTCAGGAGCAATGTGCAGATCTGTCATCTGGTGTTTGGCACCGAGTGAGAGGCTGGGGGAGACGCTCCACGCCAGTTCCCCATGGCGCGAGGTCATTGCAGCAGAAGCCAACAGCTAATAGTAGTCCTGCCTTAAGCAGATCAGAGCGGAGAATAAAAATACACCAGGCGCAAAATGAATCGGCGGAAGGTGCAGCTAGCAGGCTTTCGTGATTCACAATTTGCATTTAGTCTCGTTCTCTGCCTCAGTATCTCACGTCTGCTCTACTACTGCAGGTTCCTTCTCTTTGCTGGCGCTTTTACTGTATGTTTACCAACGATGATTAACCCATTAATCATTATACAAAATATCCCATCGACTTTTGTTTTTAGCCACTATCTCCAAATCCTCTCAAAAAAGGAGCAGGCATGAACATGAACATGAAGACCAACGCAGAGGACTCTGTGTGTTCGTAATGGGAGAGCAGAGGCACAAATGTAACATGTGACTGACATGAGCAGCAGTCCTGCCGATGGGAACAAAAGAGGAAGCTGAATTCTAAATCGAAGCCTTTTAGCTCAAACAGGTGGACAGAAGATGAAAGCTATTTTTCTCTGTGCGTGCACCATCTGACGGAAGCGTGTGTGTGTGTATTCAGCACGCGGCTCTTTTGTTAGGGGTGTGTTCTGTGTGCTAGGGCCATACATTATGCGTTCCGAGCTGCAGGGAGGCTGCTGGGTTTTGTGCCTGCGGTGCAGATTCAGACACATAAAAAAGACATTTTGAGATCAGTTAAGTCTAAGCTGTGACTTTTTACTACTTTCTTCACTTTCTTCTCATTCATCAGCGAGGATGAACAGGAAGACAGGCGAGAGCTATAGAGCAGTCCCAGCCCGACTACCATTAAAGAGCCCAACAGCAGAACTCATGAGTAATTCATGAGCTTCTACACCTTTTTGATTCAGACGGCGGCAGAATATAAGGTCTTATCTGTGTTCTGCTGTCTGGAGCAATGCACTGAAACACATCTCAATGCACAAACTCCTCCGCTGATAATGAGGGCATTACGTCACCAAAGAAGCAGGAACGCAGACACCAACGCAAACCGTCCTGGAAAAAGCTTTCAGCCTTGACTGAGAGCTGTTGGCTACACAGTCAACACAGCCCATCCAATTTCAAAACTCCTGCGACACCACACGAGTCAGGGGGTTAACACAAAACTGTGTACTCCACTTATGTACAACGAGGCCACTTCCCAAGCTGCTTACTTATTCATTTAAAAAGCAAGCCTGCTTTCTCCTCACAGGAGCGGCGGCATGAAAAACAGAATGAGTCCATGAGTAACTGAATTCTGTTCATGTAAAACAAAATCTCGTGGTCTTGAAATAGCTCGGACGGAAGGCTGCACCCCTGTGGTTTCTCAGCTCCTTCTCTCAGACAGAAACCAGGCAGAAAATCTCAGCCCTCAGAGCCACAGATCAGAAAATGGGCCAAACTTAGTCCATTTTCATTCTTTACACAAAATCTCAGCGTGACTCTAAACTGTCAACTTCACGATGAGACAAAGAAAATGTCCGTCTAGATGAGAGATGATGAAAAATGATCCGTATTTAAACTACTGGGGGTCTCAAACGAATCTCAGTTTAACCCCAATGCTGCTGAAAACGGGGCGACACGAAGGCATCATTTTGCAGCAGACATTAGTGAGTCCCCAGAAGCTCACAGTGATTCCGATTATCTGCCTATCGCTCATTCCTCTCAGGCGCCAACCAATCCAAACACTCCATGCTACTTCAAAGAGAAGGAAGGGGAAAAGAGTGGCTATTAAAAAAAAGCTTTTCATCCTGTTGCAAACTCAAACAATATTTTCTGACCTAATTTAAAGACAATTTGGGGCTCCTGAGGAGAAGCGCTTGAAAAACCTCCCATTGGTTCTGGGACAGACTAATTGAGCAAAATGTGGGCTGACTGCTGCTCGTCTCTGAGTAACAACCTGTTTGCTGTCTTCATGTTAATTGTTTCAACTTCTAAACTACGATGAATTCTGCACAGCTTCCCACCTTCAGGTTGAGCTGTCTCATGAGCAAATGCTCTGAAACGTTTATTAGACGTTTATGGGCTTTTCCGTCTTCGCTGCAGGCCCCTCCTGATGCGCTCACATCTTTCTGGCCTCCATAATCACTGGAGCACAAACTGCAGGAGCACGTGGTGGTGGGGTCACAGGTCAAATAGACGCTTTCAAAAGCCAGTAAAGGAGTGAGATCCAGGCCAGCCGGCAGACGACTGGTTCCTCAGCTGTATGAGGAGCGAGAAATGTCTCCCTCCATGTGTCTCTCTCAGCCTACCTCTGCTGCATTGTCACTCTCAAAGCTTTCATGCTCCAGTTGGCCTGGACAGAAGCCAGTGAGCTCGCCAGAGGCTTTTCCTGCTATGATCGCTGTCGTGTTGGCCAGGCTTGATAAAGGGCCCATTAGGGTGCTGAATGGGGACCCATTAAGTGGACACTCATACCAGTGGGGTAGGCCTGGGGCCAAACAACAATCCTCCTGGAGAAACCTGATCAGCACCTGACAGACGGTGTATTGAAAGCTCGAGAATGTTTTTTTTTTTGCACGCCACACTCAGAAGGATGTGAGGATTGTGGAACCAATGTAGGGAGCAGCGCAGCACTATCATCGTGGAAACTAAAATAAAATTCAGAATAATGAAAGAAAGCTGTTTCATTTATAGCCGTATTTACATTTCCTTCATCCACTGAGAATAATCTGTTTTTGCTTAGAAGAAAATTTAAGAAAGAAGATTTACTGCTCACTTGGAAAAAAAACTGCAGAGCAAATGTTCTGTCAAGTAAAAAAACAACCTGTGAGCCAGTCTGCTTCGTTAAAGCTGAAGCCTCACCGTCGAGCAAATCCCGGCCTAAAGTTGCCAGGAGCAGGGTTCCGCCTCCTCGTCTGACAGGTTCCTTTATTTGACTTCAGTTCTGAACTCTGCCCGAGTTCTGTCATCACAAGGAGTCTAATTAGTCACATTATCATCAAGAGCTCAGCGTGGATTAAATAAATGTTGAAATCTGCACTCCTACAAGTTCAAACCAATCATGCTGCCGGGACTTCCAGCAGCCTCAGCTGACTCCTGCACCAGCTGCTGACTTTGACAGAGTCCATTACAAATCAATAAACACACAGATAAGCTGAGCTGCGCTCACACAATCGGACACAAAGAAAAGACACATTTTAATTTAATAGTTGATTCCTCTGACAGATCAAATGACCAAAACTGAGAAGAGCTCCATTTACTATTTAATTAGGGGGGCATCAAGTTTGGTTATGTAAATGTTTGTTATTGATTTACACTTAGTCCAACTGTGTCCAGCAGTGACAAACCCCCCCTGCCAGGAGGACTACAGCCTGTCAGACAGCTCTCTGGGGCTCACTTGGCCACAAGCATCCCAGTTTTCAAGTTGTTTCTTATTAAAAATGTGGCTCTGTTGCAAAGTCATTTATTGTGGGGGGCTTTTCTTGCTAACCAGGCAAATAACTTAAAGTAATTTTGTAGCACAGAAATGGCAAATAATTATGCATAATGTTGTCACTCTTTAAAGAATGGCTCAACTTTTAATAGGTACAGCGTAGAAAATAGGCCAAGCACCAGCACACGTGGTCAGGTGCACCTGACTTAGAGGACAACATGGTGGATTCCTGATTGTCGCCTCTACGGAAGGGATTAGATTAAATCAGATTTCACTGAAAGGCTCAAGGTCCGGCTCCATCCGCTAAGTAAATGCTGTCAGTGCATGTGAGGAGGAAGGGGGCAGTTCAGTGTGTACAGTAGGTGTGTGTGAGCATGTATCAGTGTGAGACTAATGTGCATGTAACACTGCAGACATCTGCACTGTCAAATAAGAGTTTGCCTTGCAGCAAGGCAGGTTCTAGTCATAAAATATGCACAGTGAACCTGTGAAGAAAGTGGTAGGAGGTTTGAAGACGGTTGTAGGATGTCGTACAATAACGTGGAAAAATAAGGAGAAAGAGGAGGAAGAGGAGGAGGAGCACGGGGTGACGGCTGTGCATCTGTGCAGAGGATCCACACACAGAAGCTGTGAAATGGAGACAAAGTTCCAGCATGTGTAAATGTGTGCACGCATGCCATCTGCTTGTCAATCCAAATTAGACTTTCTTGGAGGAAGTGCAGGGATTGAAACTACAGACACCTAATCACTATAAACAAAGGCGTGGCGGACATCAAAAACATGACCAAACATGCTTGGAGCTACCAAGTGTTGCCAGTCTAACCAGTGTCAGCGAGCTCACCATTAACTGGGGCTGAATAGACACACGGAACTCTTTATGAGAGGATGACTCACGCTTTTTAAACCACTTACAAAAACAGAAGATGAAAATTTGAGCAGAGTTTCACAAGCAAAGATAAGGAGGTTGTAAGTGGCTTCGCCGTGATCTTTCTCCCTACAGATGAGTGAGAGAGTGGACCAACACGCAGCCACAGACATCACTCCAATCACAAAGCGAATGACCTTGCAAACGTGCCAGAGAGCCTTCCCATAACCATCCAAAGCCATGGCAACTTCACATTAGGTCAGATCTATAAATCAATGCAGAGCGACTCTTGCACAGGAACGAGTCCTGACTGCCGGAGTACCTGGGCTACTGCAATATCTCCTAGAAATGAGCATAAAACAGGCTTAAGAGTGGAACAAACCTGGTTTAAAAAGCACTAAACTTGAGCTCATGATCATAATCAGCATATATTTACCAAATACTGTCTCTTCTGTTGACTGTTTTTCACCTGATAAATACCTGGATCCAAACACAAATTAACTACTTTCACTCATCCCTTCTAGCAGGCAGTTTTCACATCCTCCTGCTAACAGTCATCTGCAAAAGAGTGTTCATTTGCCATCCTCTGCTGCACAGCCTTGACTTCTCTGCTAAATCACTCTCTAAATACGTTTGACCGGATAAAAGCAGAAGGTGTGTGTGGGGATTAAAAATACACAAGCTGCAGAGAAGCAAAAAGAATGGATGGAGTGAACGAGTCCCAGAGAACTGCAAGGCTGCCTATGGTTTCCAAGAATTCCAAACAGAGACTTACCACACGCACGCACGCACGCGCGCGCACACACACACACACACACACACACACACACACACACACACACACAGCATCCTCAGAGCTGTAATTTCACAGCCTCTAATTACTGCAGCATGTCTTATTTCACTTAAATCCCAAATCACACAGGCATATATCCTGTATCATTGTTTCTCGTCCAGACAAACCCTTGTGTGAACTGTAAACTCATTAAATTAAACATGGACTGCAGAGTTGTAGCGACCGCACAACAATAAAAGAACAAGCCCGTAACAATGACACTGTTGTTCTCTGTTCTTCATCTAGCACTTTATCAGTCAGCATGAGAGCTCCTGCGTGGATTCCATATGCAGCAGCGCGTCTCTGCACTTCCTTTTCACCCACAGCCAGAGCACTATTAAATCAATGTCTGCTGCCTGTTTCTGTCTGATTAGTATGCAGCATCCATCTTGTACAGCTACCCAGCTTTTAAAGTCTGATTGCTTTCTCGTTCAACCTTGAGTTCCTCCACGCAGGGTCATGAATAATGACCCCTGCAGGCCAAGGCCGAGACAGGGAGGTACAGCGTTTAGCCATTACACGCCCCCCCCGCCACCATGTCTTGAACCCCGTCCAGTTCACCCTCCAGTTCCTGTTTAAATAAAAGAAAGAGAAGAAAAAAAAACTAAGGTTGGTCTGAAAGGAGGCTGCAAAGTGTTTTCTGCTGTACCTTTTGTACCTCCTAAATATCTGTCCCTTTCTGGTTTTCACACTCCTGCTCATTTACATTCGTGCACCCAGAACGTTTCTCTTCCCTCCCTTTAGAACTCTCTAAAGTGAGGGAAAATAAGCCGTTAGACTGCAGAACCCGTGCTTTAAGAAACCCTTCTGGTTCCCCCTCGCTCTGCTCTTCCCTCCCACTTTATCACCCTCCTTCCCAACCTGTCTCATTTTTGCTTTTTCAGTCGACACTGCCCGGACTGTCCCGCTCTTTTTTATTGTAATATCCACCACGTGACTTTCACACCTTCCTCTTTGTCTTGCTTCTCTTCCTCTTTGGTATTCCTGCCTCCAACTTGCCTCTTTGCTACTTTGGTCTGTTTTCACCACCATCATCCATAATAATCCAGACACGCACAAACGTAATGCAGCGACTCAACAGAGCAGAAAAGTATTTCCAGGCACATTCGCTTCCTATTAAGATCTTTTTGCCCCGTAGCAGATTTTAATAAGATTTCTGACCATCCGTTACCAATCATATTCATACTTAAAAGAGGCAATCGCATTAATAAGATGAGCAATCTACAAAGACACTGAAAATAATCTGCTCTGAAAGCTTTTTGTACAAATACTGTTGTTGTATCAGTGTTCCACGAAGCCAAAAGAGTTATGTATCATGTTTCTATGCAGCAGTTCTGCAAGAAAAGGAAAAAGATATGTAGCATAAATATTTTAGGAGGGAGCGAAAGCCTTCCAGTCGCCTACAGACTGTCCCAGTGCTGCGGTCGCACCCCGCACCAGTCTGGGAACTGGTTTGTTTGGGAGGAAATGTGTGTTTGTGAGATGCTTCAACCCACAGAACTCAATGTCATTTTCTTTTTGTTCCAAACAAAGAAATCCATATGTTTATGTTGTGACTTGGCATCACAGGGTCATTGTACACACACGTGTTTCCAGTCAGAACCACCACTGGGTCCCAGTCGCAGAGGATGGAGAGAGAACGTAAATAGAAGAAACTCGAACGGACACAGCATCAACAGCACAAATAGTCACGTAGCGCAGGGGGGGAGAAGGTCCTGGACAGGTGACGTCAAATACCCAAACCCGACGTCGTCAGATTTGCCCCCTCCCTCCTCTTCCTCCCCTCCCTCCTCTCCCTCCTCTCTCCGCCACCTTGTCCTGGTCCCTTGGGGCTAATCTGCAAGTGCACCAGGTGCGTGCGCTCATTAACCTGGTGCCACCTTATAAGAGCCTCACTGACTCTCTCCCCCACACACACACACTCAGTGACACTGTCAGCTGTGTGTTTCATGTGTTGACACTGATGGGCAGTTATTTTTGGTGTTTCAGGAGGAGCAAATGGAGGAAATGAACGTGTGAATGTGTCACAAGTGCAAACAAATTGAAGCAAAGTGTGAACGTCCACCTGGCTCATTCACACATGAAAACAGGCTCTGAAAACAGGTTCTGAAATCTCATTTCTCCTCTCCAAAATGGATCAATTTATCAGCCCCGAGGGAATAAACGTGCACTTTAAAACTGCTTTTTTGATTTAATTTCAAGATTGAGTGATTTTGATGAAATCTCCGAAACATTTATTAGTGAAGTAAAACTATTGTAATGAAATGAAAAAGAATTCAATAAAGCACAAAGGGGGAGGTGGGGGGTGGGTGGGGGAGGGGGTGAGCTTTTCTTTATCGAACAGCAGCTGTCTCTCTCACTGTCCCCCCATTCACACACTTTCACCCACAGAGCTGTTGCAGCATCCAAATCTAACTAAAAATACCACATGGCACACACACACACTCACACGGCCACCCTGGTTTCTGAGGAGTGGCCTGGGTGAAATAAATGAGCCCATTCATAGGGTGCTGAACAGCCTCCATTTCTCGGCTATGCAGGCCCAAAGTAAACAGACCCTGAGGTAGCTGCTAGTGGGCCGCAGCAGGAAGTGGAGCGCTAGGATCAGAACCACCGTCCAGCTGCTGAACCTGGCATAAACACTGGAGCCATTTTGTTCAAAGTGCAATTCTTCACACCCAGCATTGATTTGAGGGTTGCTGATAACTCCGGAGTCTCCGAATTCATTACAGACTTTGCAGCCGGATTCAGAAAAGTTCAGCCAGTCCAAAATATAGTACAAGAAATACACATCTGTCTTTACGTTTGGTTGACGCTCAACCTCAGGAAAAGTGCGTTCTTTTGCTGCTACTGTGTCACTAAAACTTCAGGCTGAATCTTCCTGCCACAGGTCATGGCTGATAAACCTGCTTTTGAACTTCTAAAAAGGATTATGTCATTAAAAAAATGTAGATATTTACCCAACTGTACATTTCTGACAGTGATATTTAACAGGAATCCTTGTGCTGTTGCTGTCCTGCTCCGGGTGCCTGCAGCTGTTTTAACGAGGAGCTCTGTGAGACTTTTGTTCCGCACACAAGAAGGGGGCAAAACACAAGACCACCGTCCTCTACCGTAAAAAAATAAGGACTTTGAAAGACAAACAGCAGGCCAGCATTCAAGGTCGCTGATACCGCTGCTGATTCTAAACTGCTCAAATTATATCAGAGGCCACACTGACACAGACAGATAGATAGCCAGAGGACTTCTGCAGGTCAGATAGCTATAGCATTAAAGATAGATAAACAATGAAAACCAAAAGATTCTCAGCGTCAACATCTAAGAGCCAAATAAAACATAAACAGTCGTCTCTACAGCTCTGATATTAGCTTGAAATATTCCTAACTCCTCCGCCTTACCTCTCATATTCCAGGTTGTCATGGTCACAGCGAGCATCTTTATGCTTCTCCCAGTCCTTCCCATGGCGGCAGGTCGTCAGCGATACTATGTCCTTCCCATTGTGGATGTGGTGTAGAGCGTTTCTGGTGTCCGAGCCGATGCCTGTCAGGTAACGCTTCCCTTTGAACATCAGCAGGTACTTCCGTTGAGGCGGTGTGGCGTTCCTCACCAGCCAGCCCCGCTCGCCACCCTTCTGCGGGTGATCCTTGGAGAAGAGTGGGATGGAGACGTCAAAGGCTTGGCGGAAATGTTCGGTGTTGAGGCTGGCTTTGGCTAACATGGCCTGCCCGATGTTGAAACCGAGGTCCTCTGTATAGTTGGGCCATGTGCCAGAGTACAGGTTGAAGATCAAGTGATTCCGCCCATCGTTCCACAGCGGGTAACCACGGATACGTTCGTCCACATTGGGCACAAACTGCCCTGAAAGCTGGTCCCGATCTAAGGTGTCTATCCCGAGCACAAACAGGCACGCTTCATGGGGGTCCGATGTATAGTACCGTGACTCTGATATGGACGTCAGGATCTTCCTGTAGCTTTCTGACATCCGGTCATTTTTCTCCGAAGGGTAGATATACACCCTGAACCCTTCTCTTCCCCTACGGCGACACTGCGAGAAGTCAAAACATGTCTCCATGCGGCAGCGACTGTCTTTGTAAACGGCGGACCAAGCCTGACGCCGTTGGCTGGAAGACTCGGGCATCCCTGGATCGGTCTGGAGCTCATCCAGGTGGGCGTAGCAGGGCAGAAAGGCCCGGTCAGTCCAGTTGGGCCAGGGGCGCACCACCTCACCCCGCTGCCTCGTCAACATGCGAAACACACGGAGCTGGACTCCTCCGCCCCAGTAGAAGAGGACCAGCCAGCAGCACGCACACAAGCCCAGCAGAACATACTTCTTACGAGCCTGCATGGGGGCCTGTCGCAGTCTCCTTCTTCGGCTCTGCCTCTCTTTTTGTCCACTGCTTCTCCTCCTCTGCCCCTCAGCTCTCTGGCCTCACAGGGGTGCCGACCGATTTGTGACTTCTAACAGGGAGCTTCTCATGGAGGACAATGTGGTAACAAGGACATCACTGCTTGTGAGCGTGGCCCAGTCCACTTTGCCATTTAGGATGACCCAATCTGACTTACCGACTTCCCCTCTTCGGCCTCTTCTCCATTTGTTCTCGGCTGCAGTCGGACGTGTGTGTTAGCCAGTCGCTACTGTGGCATGTGCTGCCCCTCCGTCTGCGTGCATGTCTTCTGCTGCCCAGTCTCGCTGCGTGTGACGAAAGGTGATTTCTCGGCGTTCTCAGGCGAGGCTCGCTGCCTCATGGTGCCTGGCGCGACTCTGCAGGCCCCTCCTGCAAAGAAGTAAACAAACAAGAGTACAGATCAGCACAGAGGCAGAATTGATGTCCTCCAACGGACACAGACACACTAACAGGGATTTAGGCTGTAATGGGTACTAGTCAACACACAGGACAGGAGTCACAGTTTCAGATGTTTAATTAAACACACAAAGACAAAACAGCAACTCAAACGGTCATTAGCACCCAGTCTTACGCCCACAAATGATTGAAAATATTATAAAGCTGCAAAAATTATTGGCTCTGTTGGGACATAACCCTTAAAGGACACCAAGGCAGCTCAATTAGAGCTATGACGTCATCAATGACCTCACTGGAATTATAACCATCACCCCATGCACCTGTGACGACGACGGTGGTGATGATGACGATCTCACTAAATGTCACAGAGGGCACGTTTAAATATGGAACTAAATTTATGAAATCCACTCCGACCTTGCAGATGGATAATTTCAGGCTGATATTGGCTGCATTTTCTACTGACAGGACATCGTATTCGCATGTCCTTCAGGCTCCGTTTGAACCGTGCCAGATGCAGTCAAGGTGAGGCGAAAGAGAAAGATGGGAATTTAAAAATGCAGCTCTGGAACCAGAGAACAAAGGCAGTTTTAGTTCTGAAAGTCCGTTAAACTTGGATCTGAACGCTCTCTTTGTTAGACGAGCAATCTTCTAACGCTTTTTAACGTTTTTTCTGCGCTAAACAGCCTCTCCATTAACGCCAGCATGTACAGTATGTGTGTGCAGGGGTGTGTTCCACAGTGAAAGGTAGTGTTCCCGCTGCCAGCTCCCACACAAAGGCGGCTTTCAGGTCTCACCTGGCTGCCTGCTCACGCTCTACCTCTCATTCACATTCTCCGTTTCTGCCTCTTCTCCAGCCAGGCAGAAGTCATGTCTGCCTTCTCTGCTTTACGCAAACAAAGGGCACACTGAGATGTGGGTAAACGCTCAAACTTTCCACCTGAAAACCAACGAAAAGGCTTGTGATGCTAGCTGACAATGATGTTTTTAGCTTCACCTCAGTGGCTGCTCTTCACTGAGGCGTGCGTCTAACCTTCATCAACAGAATCAAACTGGCACTTCATGATGTCTAACAGGCACTTTGAATGCTCTCCTCTGCTGGGACTGAACATAGCGATTGTTAACCCCAAAACTCACAAACCAGGATGCCAAAATACAGATACAACTTTTGTGATGATCAATCAGGTCACGAAGGTGAGAGTGAGAATCCAAAAACTCAGGATGAGATAAAAACAGGGGGCAGTGAATCTCTGACCCTCAGAGAACAATCTCATTTAACGTGTCTGTGATGCTGTTCGCACCTTCTTTTCTTTCGCTCCAAATGCCTGAACAGCCACCCGTCCAACATGAGGAGACATAAACACTTGAGATCCAATTCCATACTCCTTATCAATAATTCACCAGCTGCTTGAGTTAAGGCATTGATTTTCTTTCTTTCCTAGCCCCAGTCACCTACACCCACCCACACACACACACACACACAATTGCACCACAATCCTCATCAAGCCTCTAGTCGGGGGAACCTGCACACGCTGCTCCACTGATTTGCGGTTGTGAGGATAATTTATAGTGAGTGGAAGAAAGTGTTGGATGGAAGGTATCATCACGATGGTGATGGCGATGGGTGGGAGGAGCCCCTTTCATTGTTCTGTTCAGTCTGTCACTGCCTTGTGTGCAGCGTGTTTCTGTGGCAGGAATATCAGACCCAGAACCGTGTGGATGCACGGTTACACTTTAGTGGCTCTAAGTGGTTGAGAGGTCCTGCTGATCATGATGCATCGTTACGGTTGGGTGACGGGCACTGGAGAAACATCAGGAAGACCATCAGAGGAGGGACAGGGTTCAAGGGAAGGCGACAGCCCTGCTCCCCCGCCCTGTGTCATTTGCTTCATTTTTTTTTTCTTTAATCGTTGCAAGTTTCTTTAATATATTGCATTACGTTCTGCCCGTTTGGCCTCTCTCTCCTCCCGGAGCTGACGGTACCTTTTCTCTGCTCCTTTCCTTTTTCAATTATTCCTGCCTGATCCCCCCCAGTCTCCTGTGGGGGCAGGTTGCATGAAGAATGGGGCGCATAACACTGAATCACAGACAGGTGGAAAACAGTCTGCAAGGCCAACGTTTCTTTGATCATTTGCTCACCTTGAGAACAGAAAAAAAAAACCATCTTGGAGGTTTGACTAAAGTGCTGAGTGAGCTCTGAGAAAGTATCAAAGGGGGACCGAGTGTGTAATAATCGAGTGTGTAATTTTAGAACAGCCTTCACACAGTGAGAGGCGGCTCGTGTATCACCAAGGCAAAGCCCTTCCATATCCTTTCAGTAAAAAAAAAAAGTTTCTGAAAAAACACTTTACTGCTCTGTGCAATATCAGAGAAAGACTGTAAGTTTCTGCTTTTGTGAGCATGTATCCAAATTATTGAGCAATCTTACAGCCAAAGCATCCCGTTTGGCCTCCTGTGGAAGGCTAATAAGCACCCAGCTTTCATACCTTTGATATTTTCTCTTTATTTTGTCCACAGTGGGTGGAGGCAACATGGTGTGGCTTTGTTACAGTCAATACAACTGCCGTGGATTAAACTCATAATCCCAGTAATTGCTGCTGAATCAGTCTGGTTTTGCTGGGGACGGTCTGAGGCGTCGTGGGTAGCAATTCGGTTTGCCTGTTTATGGATGTCCAATTGTTGCAAGAAGAATGAAATGTTTTGAAGCCGCTGTTCCCATCTATGAGGAGCACATGCAAGTTTAATAGGCAGGAAAGAGAGAACAAAACCAGCCCAGAGGGGAAGACGCTGAGGATGAAATCCATTTAGGTGACAGTGACATGACGGATCGATATTTCATAGAAGACAGCTGCGCCCAGTCCCCACTTCCTGCTTCCTCTACGCAGCCAGAAGGGCTTCCCTCAGTTACTCCTGCCTGCTGCTGGGGGACTCTGTTAAACCATTCGGGTAAATGGAATTGAAAATTCCCGGCACATCTCCTACCCACGAAGTGTGTTTATGCAGCAGCTGTCAGGACCTTGATAGGAGATTTAAAAAGGTGAACTTTGAAATGGATGTCAGCCATCACAGCTAGTGCATCTTTCCTTCACCAAGGGGTTGGTCAGGTCCATTTTCCTCCAGTAAGGCAGATATTTCCCTTCCTCTATTTCAATTTGCTGAAGGCCTGACGTGAGTTTGGACTGAATTCCCTAAGCACTGCTGCCACCTGAGTGGGGGAGTCACTGTCATCTTTTTCTGTCTGGAATGATTTGGGAAGTGGCCAAAGCAGGTTGAAAATGGGACAGATTCCTAGAAAATGAGATTTCCATTCTGCCCCAAATGATATGGATAAAGACAAGGCAGCTGAAGCATGGAAGCCTACGACGCACCGACACAAGCCCTAAACACAGCGTTGACTGGTGGCAGGTCTTTCCCTGGCTGCTTCAGCGTGTGTAAACTATACTTAAACGCACATCTGGCATACACGCACTTTCATATTAGTTCAGCAAAGCGAAGCGTTCTGAAGAAAACACAAATTCTGCGGCGAGGTAAAAATCTTGGTTCAGCTAAAATTAAAGCGGGACTCTGTCATTAAGGGAGCAGGGGCCTGCCGCGCTCTTGTTTGTGTTCTGTGCAGATCCTTTCACCTCTGGACCAAACCTCTACATTGCATCCGCTGACCACAGCTCTCACTGCCGCCGCTTGCTTCTGCTGGAATGCTCAAACTTCTCTTCTGGCGATCGACTTTCGTGTCATACTCATTTCAAAAGTGTCAAATGTGGAAGCAGATTCTGCTGTAGACAAACAGACAGTGAAACAAGTAGAACCAGGTGAGATGCACTAGCATCTGGCCTCTGTTTGTGGCCGTCGTAGACCTTTTCTTTTGTTGTAGCTATGAAACAATGTTAGTTAAATTAAACCAAACCTTCACGTCCCATTTGAGGAATTCCCATCAGGTTAGAAAGGACTTTAGTTGGTGTGCGTGTGTCCACAGATAAAACAGGTTAATTTCGTTATCAAAATAACAAATGTTGGATAACACTCAGCGCTGCTAGTCTTTTTTCTGCTGTTGTTGCTGTCTGCCACCTCTTGTGTTCGTCTATCCTAAAGTTTAGTATTTTACATTCTAACACCTTCATACGGTGTTTATTTCTCCTGGAAGAAGACCAGCGCTTTAGTCTAGCTCAGATTTGGCCCATTAATCCCATCATCTTTCCGAACGAGGCAGGTGTGACAGTACCCAAACTGTCCGTTTCCGTGCTCCGACCAGCTGCCTACGAGCAGCTCGTTCTGGCTATGACATTACGAGGGAGGCGCGGAGGCTGGGTGGGTCTGCACTCGCATTAGTCAGTCTGTGAGCCCAACAAAGATCTGCTGCGGCGTAAAACAATAACCAAACAGTAGCAGTCGCCACTGAGAGCCCTGCATTAAAGGCTTACAACTGGGATGTGATGTGAGTTCGATATTTTGTCTTCATCCAGTCGCTGCCCTTTAAAATGGGGGCGCTTTTCACACTCCCACACACCGCATGCATTTATAAGCAGCGACACGAACAAAGGTGCATCTGGCTCTATGCAAAACAAATGGCTGCTGATGGAAATACATGAACAAGCATTTCTCCTCCCGCCTGAACGCGGCTGCTGGGGAGCGTTTTGTTTGTTTTGTTTTTCATTAACTGGACCACCTCCCGACCGGAACATCAGCCAAGGCAAACAAGCTTAGCTGCAAGACAATTTTCACCAAATGAATAACAACACATTCCTCTTTTCGACGTTCATAAAAACGCCCTTGCCCTCTTTGAGTTAAAAGGCTCACAGTGTGGTAAATAAGATGTTTACCTGAAGCAAAACTGCATGCGAAGCAGCCAGCCCCACAACCACATGCACGCACCCAAAGCCAGCATAATTACAAGCCCAGTTGATTAATTATGTTTCAGCAATATGTTGTCCTCGTACAAGGGCTAATTAACAGAACTAATACAAAGGGCAGACGCAGTCATTAGGAGGTTTAAAAGTGTGTAAATTGGTCCAACTACAGATGGATGATGAAGCTCCAAATGATGTTTGGCCCCACCTTCTGAGTGGACATGTTAGCATGCTAGGTGGAGGGGGGTCGGAACCTTTTTCTAACCAATCTGACAGCCCTCTTCATTTGGCTTTTGGAGAAATGACTGTGAAGGCTCTGCGGGCCAGATTAAAGAGTTCATCGGGCCACATGTGGCCTTAGTTTGCCCACCTCTGCTCTAACTCATCTCATCTTAGCACACTCTCGACCTGGAGGCCTTCTTATCGGCCAGCTCGGCTCAGACCAGCCTATAAACAATCTGACCTTGACAACGCTGGGATGATATACGATCTGACCCTGGGATAAGAAAGATGAGGCGCATTCCAGACAGGGTTCAATTAGAAGCACAGCCATGATACCTGAGATTAAAGCCGGCATTCTTCCAAAATAAAGCAAAATAAAATACAGAGTAAACTCTGTCTCTCTCTGCACTGCGTTCATGCAGTACCTGCATTTCCAGCTCTAATACCACCATCCTGTCATTCCTTTATGCAAGAGCTTGAACAGAACTACATATTTTACACTAGTGATATAAAAAAGGCATGAGAGCGATCGATATGCAAGGTGAGTCATCGGGGTAATACTGTTTAAAGGCTGCACCCTGATACGCTCAACTTCCACAATAAGGAACGGAATAAATGTTGTCTGGTTCGGCCGATGCGTCAATGAAATTGGAGTTTCTTTTAATCACCAGGGAGGGAATTATCGTGAAAGCAAAATCCCATTAAGAAGAGAGGGCTGCCATTATCTCAGGAGGAATCGGTTTCCTATCGGCTTTCCTCCCCACTGGAAGTAATGACAGTGCTTTTTTTAGCTCGTGAAGCTCCATCTTTTCCCCTGAAAAGATAATAACAAAGAAATGTTATCAGTCGTTGCAGCGAACGTAGTCATCCCTCGCTGACTTGGGGATTTAGGTCATTTTTGGGCTGTATTTCTTTAGATATCAGATACTGTATGTTGCATTAGAATGATGGATGGCTGAGTGGAACTATTTACTGCATGAATGAAATGATTTTGGTTTAAAACAGGCAGCAGAAGTCTTCTCATTCACGTTTACCCATCATCTTATTGGTTATCTTCTGTTGCCATTTCAAACCTTTATCATTGAACATCATTCTGATTGCGCTCGCCAGGGTTTCCGCATCCAGACAGATGACGTTGGTGCTGCTGGTGCCAACATTATTTAGGATTCTCTGCTAGTGGCAGGGAAATGTGCAACCCACGGCCCATCTGTGCAGTGGGAGAAGCCAAAAAAACAAGATCTCGTCGTGAGCAACGATGTTCCCATAGCTCAAGGCTTCGTGTCTGCAAGGTATTACAGCAAGGGTGGAACCGTTTGTCCTTCAGGCAGCACCGCTCACCTGCGAGACGGTTCTACGTACAAAATACACCAAGACGGGGAATTATTTATACTGTAATAACAGACAGATAAGAGACGGTCACCGTGGGAACTCACGTTCAATATAACATGGGTGTAGAGGGCAGCTTCTAACTGGTCACATCATGGCGTAGGTACCAGTGCACACGACTGAAGGTAAATGTTTACAGCCGTTACAGACGTGTCAATATGCTCCTCCGCCCTCGAGGAACCAGATCACAGCTCCTGTAACTACTGTGTGTAACTGAGGAGGACACATTCACTGTGAGTCCAATCCTCTCTCTTCATATTTGCTGACATTTCTGAACATTTAAATCATATTTCTGTTCAACTGGAATCAATTCAAACATGCGTATTTGCATTTTGATCCAAGTGTGCTGTGAAAACTGTGGCAGCACCTAAAGTGCTGCCCACATTCGGGGGCCCTTCTCTCCGGGCTGCACGAGCTGCAGTTACGCTGCCATTGATTTACAGAGTGGGAACAAATTAGTGTCAGTGGAGAAGGACAAGCGTTCATTCAACTGGTCCGCAAGACGAAAATCCTGCCGTAGCATATGAATGTGCTCTTTTGCGATGAGTTTCTGTTGGCACGTTTAAATCCAACAGAACTTGGAAACAGATAAGCCACAGAACTTCCAACACAGCCAAACTCTGTCATCTGTAATACAAAACGGATGAGGAAAGACCCAGTGTGAGGAGAGCAAACCAAGAAGAAGGTGTTTAGAAGGTGGAGGAGCCACGATCATCAGCTCTAGTACATCACTTGCTGGATGATCTGGGGATTGTGCCTGGTTCCCCTCATCTGCACTAAGGGGCCATAACAGCATCAGACAGTTTGCCAGCGAACCAGCCAGCCTACCTGTGACCCAGTGTTCCACAGCTCCACGGGTTGCAGGTGGCAGCAGCAGCAGGTTGGAGTTCCACACTCAGCAGCGCGCCTGGAGCGGCTCAGTCCGCCGATGATCGCAGCAACAACAGAGGCTGAAAACACGGACTTCTGGCCGGGGACAAGCCCACTCTGGCGTTCACGCAAGTCTGGCGCGTCCGTTAAAAAAAAGAGATATGAGGCGGGGAGTCCCGCCGCCCCTTCGTGCCTGTCGTCCGGATCGGAGAGTTACCAAACCAGACTGTCCACCAGGTTAAAGGGAGGCGGTATCGTCGTAATCCGGCTCACAAAACGCCCTCTTTCGCACTCACCGCGACCTTGCGCGGTGCTTTAGCTTTGCGCGTTCGCGGCTTCGGGGTCTGCTGGGAACATCTGAGCAGCGCCAGGGACAAAGGTGCGCTGCTGAGCGCCACACAACAGCGCTCCGTTCACGCTGGCCACAAGTGCAACGTTGCACTTTACACCAGCGTCATCCGAATGTGTGCGCATAGCAGTTTGCTGCTCATTTCGAGAGCTTCTCTTTCCATTTAAGAAAACTGTTGGAGAATGATTAATACATACACAGACGATCACCCTGTTCTATCAACAATGAGCACATCCTTGAAGCACTGAGAGCAGATCAGTTCTGCGCTCCGGCTTCTCCCCGCAGGAGCTCGCCCTCACCGTGCGTCGCTGTTACGCGTTCCTCCTCCTCCTCCGCTTGTTTTTCTTTTCACACCACAGCTGAGCTTTTACAACCATCTCACTATGCGACGGGGAAAACTGAATGACCAACGTGCGGCATTAAATTGTCCATTTCCCCGATCCACAACCGTCCTCGTACGACCCGCCCCACGGGCCCCGCTGATTGGTTTTGAGGCAGCCAGACGCTCACGTCGAATCCGAAGGAAAACACACGCACACTGCACACATCTGGATGTCACAGCGCAGCTACACGGCAATGGATCCGTTTTGGCATAAAAGTAACAGTTGCGATCGTATTACAGCAAGTTTTGGATTGCAGAATTTTAATCTTTAAAAAAATTTAAAAAGTCCGTGCCTGCTTCTGGTTTTATTCAGCTGAGAGGATTTTTTTTTATTTAAATAAAGTAGATCATTATTTTTAGATTTTCAGTTTCTTACAGATCATTTAGTAGTATCAAATTACAATAATCAAACTACAATAATCGCGGTTTCTTTATTTTGGTAACAAAAATATCACCAGCGAAGAAGAGTCCCAAAGCTCTAGCGCCCCCCAGTGTTCGGATAAATGTACTATTCGTCCATTCCTTCTTTTCCCTCTTATTTCACTTGCTTTTGGTTCAGGACGTTATTTCATCCTTCAGTCTTTTGTTTGCACCAAAATTCAGACTTGGGGCCACAATTAGGAAATAGAGCATTAGCCAGCAGCCTCACTGGCAGACTTTAGAGATGACAGATGTTCCAATCAAAAAATCTAATATTACAGAACTGAAATAACCTAACATTTAATTAGAATGTAAAGATAATATTTATAAATTAATTTAAATTTTATTTGATATCAAACTTCAATCGCCTTTAAAGGTGTCAATAATGTTTTCTGTCAGTTAGAATTTAGTTACCCTAAATTCTTCATTTATACTGACTGCAATTTAAAAACAAAACAACATTTTAAAACATTTATTGAAAAAAAGAAGGCTATTTACCTGGTAATCTCTGTATTTTTGTGAAAACATCTTAAAGTTAATGCAATTAAAATAACGCTAATTAATACAATTTATCATTTTGAACGTAAGATTTATTTTAAACAGGAGCGTCACACACATTTATTGTCAGTACGTCCCATCCCTCCGACTTTCACAGATTCCTGATTTCATACCCCTCACTTTTGCCTCTTTTTTTTCTCGCTTCAGAAATCACAAGTCCTTTTCTCGCTATGTGAAAGCCTATTGGCCCATTTAGATGGAGTGAACGGTCATCCAGCCAATCACAGATATTGGGTCAACCCACCAGTCCAAGCCATTGGTCTATGCTGTATCAGACCCGGAACTTACCGGTGTTTTGCATATGCGTGCAGCCGCAGCGTGATTTTAATGTGGACGGCTCGCGGATTAGATTTATTTTGCAAAAATAAGCAATAGCATAGGGTTTAAATTCACCTGTCCAATTTTCTAATGTAATTGTCCAGGACAATTTTGCACCTTTTAGGCACTGTTTATTATGTATCAAATTCAAATGGACACTTCAAATAAATAGGGTTAAGGTTAGGGTCAGAGCTTGAAAACATAGCCCTTGTGGACCATCGGCATGTTAATGACCCGGGTGGTCACCTGAGAGGAAGCCATTCATGTCGAGTTGAGAAAACCATCTTTAAACAGAGGTGGAGGACCAAGGCACTTTGTCACCCACGTACAAGCAGTCTTCCACTCTTTTCGCCAGCAATCCAAACGTTCACACCGTTTGACCAGACCTGGTGACTCATCACCATGTGACCCAACAGACAAAGAGGAAGCAGCCAAACTGAAACTAGGCCAACCACCCTGACAACGACCCTCAGGTGACCACCTGGGTCATTAACATGCCAGTGGTCCACAAGGGCTGTGTTTTCAAGCTCTGCCCCCAGCAAGCTTAGAACTGAAGAAGCCTTCTGGAGAGAGGGCGAAACATCTTCAAGGAAACCAACAGTCCAGTTGCACACAGAGATCCAACCTTGGATAAAGATGACCTGGATGAGTGAGAATCTACACAGACTTCCTGTAGAGCTCGACTGTAGTAGTACCTAAAAACAAGAGAGATCCGTTCTTTCTTCTTTAGATCTTCTTATATCTTTCGTCTGCCATACTTAAAATAAAAACACAGGAATGCTGTTGTCAGTGAAGCAGAGACGTGTCAGAATGACTCGCATATTTGTTGAGTTATTATACAATTGTCCTGTATGAACGGTCGGCCACTGCAAGCTTTACTGGCACTGTGACCACCCGGGCCATTAACATGCCAATGGTCCACAGGGCTATATTTTCAAGCTCTGCCCCAGCAAACTTAGAACTGAAGCAGCTCTCTGGAGAGAGGGCGAAACGTTTTCAAGGAAACCTTTCGGTCCAGTTGACACAGAGAGATCTACTTTGGATAACCATGACCTGGATGAGTGAGAATCTATACAGACATCCCATACTTTTGATATCCTTGAACGTTACATCAGGCTCCGCCCACACAGAAGAAAAACTCCCTTTTTAATTGGTCAACTTCAATCCCACAGTTTTGACTTTCGAGCTGTTCAAGTTTCTTTGACATCCCGTCGACACCTCGAAACCTCTACTATAATACATTAAATAGCAAAGGACTTAATATTCTTTAAGCATGTTTTTAAGTAGTGTAGGACGTAGTAGAAGGGTATGTGCTTATATCCTGTCAGACCAGAGTCAGGGAGTGATTTAGCCCATGTTTACCTCGTCGGTTGCTGCGGTCGCTGGAGCGCTCCTGTCTGTTAGCGGGTGTGACTTCCTGCTGTTTTTAAATAATATTGATTGAAGAGGTAGGTGCTATTTTCTGTGTACAACTTGTTTGATACCGGGCCGCTTACATCAAATATATATCTAGGTTTTAATTGAGTTTGTTTGCATTAAAATTATACCTGTTAAGATACGCTGGTTACAGTACGTGGTTGAGCTTTGACCCCGCTCTCTGTCTAATCCGGCTGCAGCTTCTTATCAGATTTATAAATTGGACCCTACAGCCCTGTTAACTGCTGACTGTAGTGAATCTCTTACTTTTGTTCCAGAGGCTGAAGTCGAGCCATCATGTTGGCGGCGCAGGCGAACCGGGTCATGGCAGTGGGAGAATGGGAAGAACGCTGGGACGATGGCAGAATTGGTTTCCATCAGCCGCAAGTACATAAGTAAAAGACTGTTTTCATTTATCACATTAAATGATCTGCAAAATGAGGGGACTTAGAAGCTGACTCTTGGCGTAATCCAGTCCAAACAGCGTCACCACACCTGCACAGGTGCGACTGATTTTACCGGTCATGGCGTGTTCCAACTTCAGGGTGGTTGGTTAAACTCATTCCATATGAAAGCCACCTGTCCACAACTGCTACTCACCTGTACCCAGTGGACTGCAGCAGGCTTTAAGATCTAAATCTGGCACATTAGATCATAGAAACATGGTTCATTCTTGTTCATTTTATCACAGTGCAGAGCTGCTCAAAATGCTAAGGTTTACCATTCACACATACTGGTATGTTTAACGTGACTGACTCGATTATAGCTAAACATTAGCACCGTAATTACTGAGACACGGGATAAGTGTAATAATAAGGACTCATACATTTGGTGGGAGCACCGCAGGGGTCTGTGCTGTCTCCATTCCCATTCACCCTGTACACCTCAGACTTTCAGTACAACTCTGAGTCGGCCCACCTGCAGAAGTTCTCTGATGACTCTGCAGTGGTCGGGTGTATCAGTGGTGGACGGGAGGAGGAGTACAGAACACTGGTGAGTGACTTTGTGGGGTGGTCTGGAAGGAACCACCTGCTTCTGAACGTGGCCGAGACCAGGGAGATGGTGATCAACTTCAGGAAGAAGAAGATGGCCACACAGCCCCTGAGCATCCTGGGAGAGGTCATGAAGGTGGTGGAGGACTACAAGTACCTGGGCGTGGACATAGACAGCAAACTGAACTGGAAGACCAACACCGAGGCTGTGTACAAGAAGGGGATGAGCAGACTCTACTTCCTGAGGAAGCTGAGATCCTTCGGCATTCTGTGGTGGAGAGGAAGATGCTGAACAAACTGTTATCCATCTTGGATAACCCCGACCAGCCTCTCCACCCACTCCTGGACAGGCAGCGGAGCTCCTTCTCAAACAGACTGATTCAGCTCCGCTGCCACAAAGACAGATACAGGAAATCTTTCCTGCCCAGTGCAATAAACCTGTTCAACAGCTCCGTCTGACTGAGACTCTCAGCCCTGGTGCTGTGATGGGCTCCAGTAGTACTTTCATGTGGCACATTGTCATAATTATTTATTGAATATTGCAGTCATATCCTCATTGCACACTATTATACTGTAAATATGTTGTAAATATGGTAATACTGATGATGCTGCTGGGACAAGTCAATTTCCCAAGTCTGGGATCAATAAAGTACTTCTATTCTATTTAGACTTTAGCATTTCCCAGCACGCACTGGTAAACACTTCCAGTATTCCAATAACCAGTAGGTTGATGAATGGGTCTATGAATGATGATGGAAATTCATTGAATGCTCTGACTGATTTTAACTTTAACCATGACTGTTGTTGATTCCTGTTTTGTTTGTGTTTTTGTTCAGATTGTTGGAATGGAACATTGAGAAAGTTCTTGCCGGGCGTACAGGCGTTCGGTTCTTCTTCCCTCTCTGTGGCAAAGCTGTGGATATGAAGTGGTATGTAAAGGTGTGCCATCATACCGTTTCCTGCCTGCGTTTCCTTTTTCATGTTCTTCCTCTTGTGTGGGTCCCAGGTTGGCAGACATGGGCCATTCGGTGGTCGGAGTGGAGATATCTGGAAAAGCCATAAAACAGTTCTTTGAGGAGAACAACTTAAGCTACAGCGAGGCGCCTGTCCCATCCATACCTGGAGCAAAAATTTACAAGGTTCATGACAACCTGTTTTTGATATTTATTCATTCAAACACTCAGGTTGAAGTTTGTATAAGCAGTGGTGCTGAAACCAGTCCGACCAGTGTGGCTCGTCTGTGTTCCACAGAGCTCAGAGGGAAACATCTCTCTTTACCAGTGTGACCTGTACAACTTCAGCAGGTATGTCACGCCTTCATCCTGAACTTGGACTGATCTGTCAGGATGTCCAGAGCTACAGCTTGAACAAAAACGGCCTCTGTATTCCTCGTCACAGCTCCATCGAGGGCCAGTTTGGAGCTATTTGGGACAGGGGCTCCTTCGTGGCCATCAACCCCAGAGACAGAGAAAAGTAGGACCAGAATTTGTCTTTACAGGACTTAAAATCATCAACTTTAAATGGAATCTGATCACCTTGAAGCCATTTCTAGTTTGACAAAAGAGAGCTGAGCTGGAAGGGACCGGACGTGTCCCTTCTGCATCTTTGATGGTATTTTTACCCGTTTCCCTGTGATGCAACCACAGGTACGCTGCTCTGCTGACCTCCCTCATGGCCAAAGACTGCAGATATCTACTGGACTCCCTCTTGTACAATCCTGAACTCTATCCAGGTAATAATGAAGCATTTTCCGCTAATCGTGCTTATTTTGTGAGGCAGATAATGGAATATTTCTGTCTGCCGTGCCTCAGGGCCTCCTTTTTTGGTGCCTGATGAGCAAGTCCACAGCCTATTTGGTGAGTGTTGTTGACAATTGTTAAGGTTGTTTCAAAAAAGCACATGAAAATCTTTGAGTCTTGCTCCAAAAACGGATATTTTCATCAAAATGACGTATGCCATCAACATGAGATGTGGCGTCTCTGCTGCCTCTTTTATATTAAAAGAGAGGGGAGAGGCCCAGGGTCCTCTCTGAGGAGTTTAATCTGGCCTCCAGAGACTCCAAGAGGGGCCCTACCAACACACACACACACACACACACACACACACACGCTGGCCCTTACTTATCAAGCTTGCGGGTTAGGGATTAGGTTAGGGTTAGCTGGGTTAGTTGATAAATGAGCAAACCGGAGCAGAGGAAAACGTCTGTGCATGTGAAACCTGCTCTGCTGTTTTTGACTGCCTGGCGTCTCCTCAGGTCCCAGCTGTAACGTGGAGCTGATCCAGTCGGTGGACGCTTTAACGGAGAGACAGCGAAACTGGAATCTAGACTTCCTGACTGAAAATGTCTTCCTCATCACATTAAAGAATGTTTGAGAAGATTCTTGCTGAGGAAAAACAATAAAAAGAGAAACTGCATTTGTGCAGACTGGTGCTGTGGGAGTCTCTCCACCTTTGTGATGTTCTGCAAAGGGTTCTACTGCATATTCACAGGAACCAGAACTGGGAGGACTGGTGCAAAGCGGAAGTTCAGACCTTTTGCTTTTAGGTCGAACTGAAAATGAATTTCTGATGCGAGATTTTGGAGATTGAATCTGGATTCCAGCCAGAGGCAGACAGTGAATTCCAGCTGTGGTATCTCCAGATTTCATGTTTTACTGGTCTAACTGGGAAAACTGGGCGGGGCCTTCTGCAACAATGAAAACAGAGATGAAAGTCCCTGTACTGAGTAAAGCAAGCCTCCTGCAGCCGTTGAGGGTTTAGTTGAGTGTTTCTACAGTATGTGTGAAAAACGTTAAAGACCCAGGTAGGTGATAGTGTCCAACACGTTCTCGCTCTGACAGGGTTCCCACTGAGGCCGCTGGAATGATGTTGGGCTGGAATGATGGATGCAGACGGATTGAGAAGCGTGTCTGACAGCTGTTTGCAGCGTCTGACGAGCCGTCAGAGCCCAGCGTGCTGCTGCTGCTGTCAGCCGGAGAGCAAACGGTCAGATCCTGGGGTTGAAACGTGCTCTGCTCCTGAGGGCGCATGTACCTGACATGCTTGGGATGGGCTCCAGCGTTCTGTCTCTCCCATCGTTTGGTTGTGCGTATTGAAGTTTGCAGACTGAAAACTGGACGTGAGTGTGTTGAATGTCTTTCCAAATCGTTCTGATTGCTTACACAGCTGCTGAGACCAATCTTAAAGGTTCCTTATGCTCTGAAGGTAAAATGTTTTGAGGCAGACACCAGCTTTTTGGAATAAATGCCAACACATTCCAATTTCAGTTCACCATTGGTGGGTTCTGTGAAGCAGAACAGGTCAACAATACTCAGGAGGAGCAAAGTATTGTTGATGTGTACTTTCACCTTCACTATGCACTCTCTGTGTCAACTGGACTGAAAGGCTTCCTTGAAGACGTTTCGCCTTCTCTCCAGAAGGCTTCTTCAGTTCTAAGCTTGCTGGGGGCGGAGCTTGAAAACAGCCCTGTGGACCATCGGCATGTTAATGACCCGGGTGGTCCCCTGAGGGTCGTTGGCAGGGTCGTTCACCTAGTTTCAGTTTGAGTGCTTGCCCTTTGTCTGTTGGGTCACATTACCATGTGACATTACCATGTGACATTACCATGTGACCCAACCTATTTAGGATTCAGGAAGGACAACAGCAGAACTGTGGTCCAAGAAGAACTTCAGTCCACCTCAACAGCTATTACGGCAGGGTCACACACACATAAACACACACGGAAGTTGTCAGGGCTCTGGGGCAGGTGAACCGCCACAAGGCAGTTGGAGCCCACCGTGTAGCACCGAGCGTCCTAACGGTCTGTGCTGAGCAGCTGCTGGAGGTGCACAAAGACGTCTTTAAGGCCTTCCTCTCTCAGGAAACAGTCCCACACAGCGTTAGGTGGTTACTGTATGTTACACATAACCACAGTGACTGACCTGAGTGACTGACCAGCTGCTATGGAAAAGTTACATAAACTCATGAATCCAGCCTCCACCTCAGTTCACGACTCACTAACACTCTATTCTAATTCCATTCCGTTCTGACAAGCTCTGTTTACACAGTGCAGCATCACCTCCATGTAAAACACCACCTATATGCTTTTGTCCACATATTATGTGCAATATGTCACACTATTCTATTCTATTCTATTCTATTCTATTCTATTCTATTCTATTCTATTCTATTCCAGCACTTCGGGTCATGACCGTTAGGGGGCAGAAATGTTCCAAAACAAACGCCCTTATTTTTTTCAGCTGCCTGCTGTGTACAGGCTCAAAAGTTTGATTTTTTTAAATTGTGAGTAGGAAGTATCACCTGCTTAGGCTGCTGCCCCTGCGACCCGACCCCGGAGAAGCAACTGAAGATGGATGGATGGATGGATGGAAGTATCATGAACCTTTGTGCAACAGAAAACATCTTAGAGAACATCCTAGAAGAAGTAAATACAATCATTTAGCATTTATATAATGTACAGAGGTTTCATTCAATCATAAAATACACATGTATAAAGTCTCCAAGGATGACTTAAAATATCCAAACCTGTGTTTTCCTCAGGACTCTGTAACTTCTACATTTAAGTTTAACAGTCTCTGGACTCTGCACACTCTCACATGACTGTTTACAGTCCCAACATGTTTTTTATTACCTATGCCTTATGCAAAAATCTAAACAGAAAAAATACCAAATTTTTATCAAACGCTGGCAAATCCATTCTAACATAACCAATCAACGGTATGAGCAACATCTAATTGCATTCAAACACCACCACCCTGACATAAAAGTGCATTTTTGAGTCACTTTATGAGACCAAAGTGTGCTGTTTGCATTGATTTGCAGAAGCCACATTTGTTATATTTTTGGACAGCAGATCCAGGACCAGCCTCCGTCTCTAAACAGCCAGAAAGCCAAAACCACAAGTTAAAAACTCCTTACAGCTGCAGAAATGGGTGGGTTTATTTTATTTTTTATTTTTAGTGAGCGCTGCAGAAGTGTTTGTTAACAGCCAGTAATTTACTGAAATCATCACCATGATTCTGGAGTGATGCAGACAGACAGAAGGTAGGGAGGCTGCTCAGATGTAGTCTGGCTGCATCTTCTTTGCTGGCTGGTGGTGCTGTTGAATAAACTGTGATAAAATCCAAAGCCACCTGGAAAGTCTGTCTTTTCCAGGAAAACCATCAGATCCAGGAGCACGTCACTGGGAAAGGAAACAATGAAACCTGACCATATTAACACGCACGCACCGAAACACAGCTCACAACAGCACACAGGCGTCGCAGAGAGAGCTTCACCTTTGCCCTTATTGGCTGTGTAAACTGGGACAGCGGCAGCGGAGTTAAGCTCTCGGAGGAGGAGAAAGGGGAGGATGAAAAGGAGGCCTGGGAAGCTTGTGCAGCAGTGTGGGGGATGGGCCACAGTCACTTTGATAAATGTAAACACCCCTTGGTTTAACTTTACACCACAGTGATTACGTTATAGAATTTAACCAGGGTTAAATCAAGGTCAGACCTGCTTTGGCGCCATTTTTAGACAAATCTATGAGCTAAGAGAAGTTCAGGTCATCTGTTTCCTGGCCCACCTGTTAAAGGTTGCACAGAGGCTGGATCCACAAGCGGAGACAGGAGTCCCGGGAAATGTCTTTATTGTCCACAACAAATTAAAAAACACTAGCAGGTCTAGGAAACAGGTTGACTAAAGAACAAACTAAAAGCACTAGATTAGCTAGGTTAAACTACAAAAAAAAAAAAAAAAAAAAAAAAAAAAGAGTAAATTTACAAGGAACACACAGAAACTCCATCGGGGGAACTCACAAGGAGGCACAAAGAAACTGGGCAGAAAAGTGACATTCTAACAGGAGCCGGAGGGACCCGGCCTTAAATAATGACAGTGATTGGACTGGGTTCAGGTGTGCACAATCAACACAAGGAGTAAAAGTAACAGCAACACAGGAAGAAGAACTACAAAGCCCACAAAATTAAAGCATCTGCCTGGAAGCCTTACGCCACAGCTTCTCTGGTGCCCCCTGATCTGCACTCTGGCTTTCAATTTGAGTTGAATTCTACTTCAAAATAATGGACCAGTCAGAAAAAAATGGTCGAAATGCACAGACAGGATGGGGAGCTTGGAAAGCTGGTTTCCGATATACTGACAGCAAGTCCTGCCTAATTTAGCAGCTCCCAACTAGCGAGCTTGGCGACGGTGCCAGAGCGGAGCCACTGCAGACAGGTGAGTCCAGGTTTTCAGGTTAAAGCCCACTAAAATAATAAACATATACAACCGTCTGTCAGAGCTAATTTAATGTGTCACAGTTTAAACCAGGGCCAAAATGTTGTGGATGTATGTGCACTCAAAGGGTCTTTGTCCCAGTATGGAGGATTTACCTGGTGTCTGTGGAAATGACCTGCATGTATTGCAAAAATGTGTTTAAGCAATTTGGTGTGGGCGCTCCCGTGGTCACGAGACTGACAGTGTTGAACGTGCACAAAGGCCGGTCTGTTACTGGGTGCAATTATGGGCTAAAATGGTGCTTTCCACTGTTCTGAACGGTTCTGGTGATTTAACCCAGAGGAGGAAGTTAATGTTGGAGAAGCAACATGGAAAATTCATAGGAATGACGTCATCAATTTCCAAAATAAAGCTGCATTTAAAGTTTGAGGAAGCTTCAAAAGCAGTGCGACAGAAAGACCGTGATGACATAATCTCATCCTGATAACAATTATACAATAACACTTAAAACATGACCATGTTAAAACTATTTTTTCTTCTTTTCTTAAAACCTGGAGATGTGAGTTCGACAGATCTGCTATAAAGTTGATGATATGTAAAATAATGCCAAGCGTGTCAATACTTTTTAATAACGGCGGTTGCCAAGATAAGTTATTACACGACGATCACCAGCAGGGGGAGATGTTGCCTATAAAAGTAAGAGGGGAGCCTCGAACATAAAACCTCCAAAACTCCTCTGATTGCATCTTGAAAAGAAGTGGTGAGCTTTGTTCAGCACGTAAATACCAGATTTAATGATTTCATTACCTGATGAAACACCTCGCTGATTAATTAGATCGCCTGCAGAGCTTTAAATGAGATCAAACCGCGGGAAGATCACTGAAGGCACAATTACTGCAAATAAACTCGGCTAATTATGAAAGCTCATCAGACCTCCTCTGTAGATAGATAGATAGATAGATAGATAGATAGATAGATAGATAGATAGATAGATAGATAGATAGATAGATAGGTGTGTGTGTGTGTGTGTGTGTGTGTGCGGTCATTCGTTTAGTTTGTCACAAGTTCTCTGCGTCTCGCGGTGGCACGTCACGCGTGTCGCTTATTCCATGAGAGAGAGAGAGAGAGGGAGAGAGAGAGACACAGAGAGAGAGAGAGGAGGGGGAGGAATAGCAGAACGCAACACGTATCCGGAGGGATCCTGAGTTGGAACGAAGGGTCCAAGAAAAAAGCGCAGGAGAAAGAAGAGAGATTCCCCCTCGCACCTATTCGCGTTAACACTGAGGAGGAATAATGAGGAGCCTTTGGATAACTCTCACCCTCGGCCTGACCGTCTTCCTTTCCGGGGAAACGGTAAGTTCTCTCCTCGGGACTCACAACGGCCGGGCTGAAAGCGGCGGGGGGACAAATGCGCGTCGGGCTCCACGTCCGGAGCAGCTTCCAGAGCGGTTTAAAACGCGTTCTTCTGACCTGCAACAAAAAGCGCCACTGACAAAAAGAAGTATTTGTGAGGCGTTTTGCCAGGAGGTCAGACTGGCAGTTAAATCTGTGCGACCACTGGAGCCAATTATGGACACTTTGGACCAGATTTTGCCTGATTTCTTTCTATCAGGGGGCTTAAAGACATGCCCTGCATGCTTCATTGGGTAAAGATTAACTTCATTCGAACAGTCTTCTTCCACTGACTTACTTTAAATTTAACTTGACTATAGATAAGTTATAACAGCGTTATAAACATGTCTTTAGGACGCTGATGAATAATAGCATTAGAAGCCTGCTTGAAGTGAAATGCACCATTTTCGTCACTAGAAATGACGGTGAAAGCCACAATCACATGCAGGCTTGTATGTATATGTTTTTAAATTTCAGAGCTATAAAATGATCCCGTTGCTGCTTATGGGGACTTTCTAGACACACACGTTTAAAAAGCCGTGATTTAAAATGGCGATAATGAACTGAGGTGTGAGTGTTTGTCGGAGGGTCTGACTGTAATCATGCAGCATCACAGTCATTAGTTGTAGTGATTCCATGGCAACTGTGCAGCTCCCACCTTGTTACATGAGTAAATGTCTTGTCCTCTTTTCTTTACAACTCTGCTCACTCTTTTGGTCCAACTGCAGTTTCTAATAAAAAGCCGGCATCACTCTAACCATCCGTGTTATTGGTGTCCATTTTCCAGGTTGTCAGGGTCTTGGGTGGGGGGCTGGGGGTGTGTGTGGGGGGGCTCCCTGCAGGAACCTCCATCCCTGTAAATTGTCCAGCTTGTAGCGGTGACACATTTGATCCTTTGTGTGTGCAGCCGCTCCGTCGGCGTTGCTGCTTCTCTGCGGGCTGTGACTCGCCGCCTGGCTCGCTGCCGTCTCCCCCTGTTGTCCAATTAGCTGAATCAGACGGTGTTGTTTTAACGACTCACTGTTTTGCACGAGCTCTCCCAGAGGACTGTGTCATGTGCTCACACTCCAGGGACGCGTGTCAGTGGACAGTGTGTGAAATACCTTTTCATTCTAAACACTCTGGAAGTGAATTATTGCTAGATGATCTTCTTTTAAATGACTTTCTCTCTGTCATAAACACACACTTGTGCTGAACCTGATCAATATCTCCCTCCTCTGTTGTCCGTGTCCCCCGAGGCCTCGCTGGGTTTTGGCATGAGACATTGATTCTCAATACGGGGGGGGGGGGTGTTGTTGACAACCCGCTTTGGGGACAGCCGTCTGCTTTAATTGCCCAATCACATCACACGGGTGACTTTTGGATAAAACAACAACAACAAGTGATGCAAGATGCGTAAATCTGCAGAGGAGAGCGATGAGAAGCCACCGACAGGAGCAGGTCCGAGTGCTGCGGGGCTCGTTTGGTTGCTCATTCCGCTCAGGATGCATCTTGCTTCTCACGCAGCTGCAGGCTCAGACGGACCAAAGCCCGTCAGCGGCTGTTTGGTGTTTCCTTCGTCTGATGGCGTCAGGCCTTCCTTGGATGGGCCAGAGGAAGTGGAGCTCATTCAGCTTTAACTGTGCTCAGGCTGAACAAACGTCTGAAAGGTTCCCTCCAAAGCAGCAAATATGCGGTCTTCTGAGCCGTATTTGTGTATGGAAGTATTATTCCTGGGGTAGAAGGCAGACAACCAGAGACAGTTGGGGGGGAACCTCAAAAAGGTGGAGGTTTCGTAAAGCCAGCACTGATAGTTTGGATGCTTGGCCTCTCATACTGGATGAAAAGTGGCCTCTTGAGGATAAATCACTCCCTGCAACGGTCCAAGGGCTTTTTTTCCTACTTCAGAAGTCTTCTTCAAGGTGAACGTCTGCATGATCGTTCAAGTGCTGCCCTTTCCAAGATAAAACAAAAAAGTGTGCTGCTTCTGAAATGCTTCATTCCCATCAGGATGACTAAATAAAACACTGGTCAGAGAACAGCGCATGAAGCCTTCATTTTCATTCTCTGCAGTGTAAAGTGGATAAAAAAGGAAGAAAGAGAAGAAAGGACCAATCTTTAAAGCTGTTAGCGAGTGATGATGGAGCAGAGGAATGAAAGAAGCCGAGGCCAGATGCTGCACAGCTACTGCTGCTCTATATTTAATCAGGCTCTTTTTTAGATTTTGCATTAACCTAGAATCCATCAAGCCTACACCAGCCGCTTCCTCTGCACAAGTCTACTCTTTTTATTTCTTTTCATTTTCTTTCTTTCAGTCGCTGTTTTTCCCCCCCCCCTTTTATTTCAATAATCCTCAAACAGTGACTTCCTTGTCTGCAAAAATCTTCCCCTGTGCCAGCGTCTGACCCGCGAGGGAGTGTTTTCATCCGCTGTCCAGCTGTATTCCAGGTATTTGTCATTGCCTCGTCTTTCGCACGTTTATTGAGACAGAGATTGGCGCTTTATTTGGTCAACTTCATCGTTCTTATCTTACTGCACAGACAGATATTTGCTTCATGTGAGGAGGATGGTTTGATATTTATGACTCCTGACGGGGTGTGAGTGGGGCGCCAGCACCGTTTCACGCCTAAAAGTCCAGCTCATCGTCAAGAAATTGGTTTTAGGAATTAAAGTGGGAGTCACCAGTGTGTTGGAGGAGATCTAAAGGGAAAGGGAACATTTTTTATAGATGCTCAGATAAAGAATCAACAGTTAGCAGCTCCTAATTAGTTTGTTTTCACAGCGGTACTTTTATTACATGCTGTAAATGACCATGAGGTAAGAGGCCGCCATATGCTGTCTGAGTGTGTGTGTGTGACGTACGTCCACATGAGCCTTTCCTGCAGACTGCGGATGAGAGCTCCATATAGTTCCGGTTTGTGCTTAAAGCTAATGGAGACTATTTTGTGCTCAGGCATTCTTCTTCCCTTAATCTGGATGTTTGAATGAATGTTAAAGATTGACATTTTTCAGCGTATTAAGGTGTAAACTAGAAATTCTAATGAATAAATGGCATCTCCTGACCTTTTGTGTGTATTTAAAGCTTTGTGAAGCTAATGGTGTTGTTTCAAAGGCAGAAATGAGAGGGCTTCAGAGGGCGTTCACGCTGCTCCAGCTCGGTAAGGGTCTGCTGACCACACTGAGCTCTAATGTGTGGAGAAAGATGAGGTGGGTCACATGACCACAGATTTTCTTGCTCTGCTCTGTTGTGCAAAGCCGCCTCCTTGCTGGCGTCCGACCCCTTCGGGGGGGATGCATTCAGCCGCTCCCCCTCAGCCCAGCGTTACGCAATCACTAATGGACTCTCCATGCGGGGGGAGGCTGGGCCTGCTGGACCACTGAAAGCCCAAACAGCAGCCCCACCACACCTCAATCCATCTGTGTCCAGGCATGAACCTGTTTTGTCACCATCACGCTCACAAACACACACACACACACACACCTAGGTAAACGTGCACGATTCCTTACCTCAGCTGGTGTTTTTCTGCCCGACTCCCCCAGTTAAAAGCCCCTGCCCGTCACTGCTGCGCTGTCGGGGACTAGACTCAGATCAGCAGCGTTACACTTCCCTCTGGAAGGACTAATGGCAGATGATATAGATTCCGTTCTTCACCCTCATAAGAAAAAAGCCATTTCCTTTTCCTTGATTTGTTTGCACTTGGGTAGAGCTCGCTAACATCTGCAGGACGTGTGTGTGTGCATGTGTGTGTGTGTGTGTGTGTGTGTGCTGTGTTGATAGGTTGGAAGGCGCTCTCACTATAGCGGGGCCTTTTACGTACTCGTGCAGGCTTACAAAGACTTCGTTCATTGTGCATATGTTTACTCGTGCAGCTTTTTATGCCTGGGTGTGTGTGGGTGGTGCGAGTTAATAACCATGTTTAAAATACACTCTTCCCAGCCACCAAGGCATAGGGAAAACACATTAGTGTGATTTGGCTGCGTCAGAAGCGTAAAAGAAGCGGCTGGGGTTTACATTGGGCCTCATCCACCTTAAACAAAGTGTATTTCTGGCAGCCCTAAAACGCAGCACTGCAAAAGTGCACGCAAACACAAGCATTGTTGCTTTATGGGAATTTTGCGACTGTGAATCAGGTACAAGGCACCAAGCTAAACTTTTCCAAGTAAATAAGATCACAAATGAAGACGGTAAAGCCGCAGGAGAGTTTCTGAGGAAGAGCGCGGTGGAGCTGATCGGACCTTTGTGGAAAGTGGACCAACTCTGGTTGTATTAGAACAGCAAAGGTTGTTCGCTCTTGCTTCTACGGCTCAGGAGTGCACTCAGTTAAATGTGTAGGTATGATCTAAACTGCAGATTCTTAATGGCTCATACCTTTGTTGTAGCCACAGAACTTTTTCAGGTCCAGAATCTGAATCTCAGCAAGAACACACACACACACACACACACAGACACAGACAGACAGACAGACACACACACACACACACACAGACAGACACACACACACACCACATAGACAAGATAACTAAGTGTAATTGGAACATGTAATTTGCTACTTGCACTTCTGGTTTGTGGCGATGCCGATGAAAATAATTAGATGTTATAGACGTGGAACATCACTCTCTCTCTCTTTTCCTCCTCTTTGCTTTTCTCTCTTCCTCTAACCATTTAATTTGCTCAACAAATGGAAACTTCTTTGGCAGCACCTTGTTGGAGGTGATTATGGTCGTGACAAAGGGAAATGGGGAAATCCCGACTGTCTGTCTGCCTGTCTGCCTGCCTGTCTGTCTGTCTGCCTGTCTGTCTGCTCTCTTTGTCTCTTTCCTGTTCCCCGGGCCAGGCGTGACCTTTTGGAGCGAGGTGTGAAGAATGTCCACCTTGGCAGAGGATGAGTTGAGAGGAGCAGCTCCTCGTGGTGACCGCAGCGCTGCTGATGGTATCTGCTGTGTTCTCGCCAGACGGGGCTGTTTTGGGAACAGATTGTAAGACTTTTAGGAATCTTTTCACTTTAAGTCATAGATTCACTGATTATTTGAGGACCTGGTTCGTGTACGTAGAAGATATTTTTAACTTTTGGTGAGTTTTAGGAATGAAATTAGACAACAGCAACAGTGGGAACTGTCTGGAAATAAATAGTAAGACTCAAAAAAGGTGTAAGGCATCAATTGATGCTTGTTCAGCGACACCTTTCACCAATTTTCCGGTGCCTGGAGATCTCATCCCTGTTGTTCCTGTTGCCTCTACGGACACGCAGAGCTACGTGGAAGCACAAGGAAAGCAAAGAGGGGGCCGTTCACAAGTGTGCACTGGTTCTTTCACTGTAGGACTACAAGTAGCACCTGAATGTGCTAAAGGCTAAGCATGTGCTAAAGGCTCCGGGGTCTTATACCGTATCTGTACGTCTGCCTTTTGTCTTTATCTTTCCACTCCCACCGCAATGAGTAGAGATAATTAGAGTTTGTCAGGCGTGTGTGTGTGTGTGTGTGTGTGTGTGTGTGTGTGTGTATTTTAATAGCCGGATTACTTCAGTCAGCCTTGGGGAAGCTTTCTTATTCTCCACCCTTTTGCTCTCTCACTGCAGTTGACGTGAAGCTTTAACTCTGACACGAGGAACTTTGCTCTCATGCGCAGAAAAATGTAAGTTGTATTACATGTCATTAGCATAGTTGTGGTCATCAGGTTCTGCTGGTTGGGTTGTTAAAGGGAGAAGTGAAATTAAATGCTGCTTGTGGAACCTTCTGCTTGACTTTGTTCTGCTGAATCCAGACAATGATCTCAGCTCCAAATGTGTTCCATCTGTAAACCATTCCCTCCCCAAAAATGGGAGATATTTGAAGCAATGACGTCAGCTAGCTTTTTCCATCCAGCTCCCATGAATGCTGTGGAAAAATGGCACTGCGCATACAACGCATCTGTACTCGCTCATGTTTACGAGCAAGCTGTATCACCCCTAGAAGGTGCCAAATTGTTATCTGCACCACCCTTCCTGCAGCAAAAATGCACATCTAATCTCTGGTGTTTTCATTAATTCCCACAATCTCCAGTCAAAGCAGCAGCAAATGGGCTCAAGTGGTCAAATCCTGTCTTTTCTCAGGGTGGATCACCAGATACAAATCACACTCTGCGCAGTCACTTCATTTGCAGCCATTTTACATTAAAACCTCTGGAACTCTGAGGACCGGCTGGGTAGAAGAAGAATTCATTCTGGCCTCCTCACACCCCACAGGACACCTCATCCTCTGATGCACGCTGCTGTGTAAACACATCTCAGCCCAGTGGACTTCAGGGACTCTGAAAGCTCTAATTGAATCCTCATGAATATTCATTATTTACACTGAAGCTGCCACGTGAGTGCACGTAGCTGCATCTTCCCCCGTCTCCACGTTTCAGTAAACAGCCATGTGCTGACAATTTCCTTCTGAGTGCACAGCTGCTAATTTCATATTAATCCATTTGTGTTCCACGCTTAGATATGTGCACGCCACTCTCCACATTCCTGTCAAAAACAACCGTGAGCCCCGGCAGAGCGTTCCATCCCAGAATCCTCCAAAGGCAGACGTTAAGTCGCGCTGATTTTGCTGAGGTTTGCTCCGTTTCCTTGTTTTGATTAGGAGGAACTGTGCTGGTTCCAGTCCAGATGTGCGTTTGTGCTCTTGTGGCAGACATCAGATGTCTGGAAGAACAGAGCCTGATCGCATCACCGACGCGCTCCAGACTCTGACTCACGCTGTACCACACGAGCCAGCAACGGTGAAAGAGAGAAGAAGGTGCAGTCAAGCAAATGTCTTCCGGTAGCTGCATGAGCCGAACAAAGAGGCAGAAGAAAATGGCTTTGCAAAGAAACGTGAGCCTGAACACAAATCTGGTGTCTTTGTTTCCTGAAGGTGAAGGCAAACGCAGCAACTCTGGGACGAGGTCTGAGTTTACAGTAAACCCGGTCTCCGTTATGACCAGTGGGAGACGAGAGGGGCTGTTGAGGTGATGGAAGCTCTCTCAAGCATCAACAATACTGTGGGTTGACGCCACATGGGAGAGGACACTATGCATCTCAAACATGGGAGATAATCTGTATGCTGTGTAGGTTCCTCGCTCGGTTCCTCTTCAGAAAGACACACATGCTTCACTTTGCTGGTTTTCTATGTCTGTTCACAGCCCACAGTGTCCGTCAGCTGTGCTGGTTAACGTGATCAAGGGCACTAATGTGACGCTACTAGCAGGCGAGTTAATCTCCTCTAATGCACTCAGTTAACAGCCATCTGTGTTCTTAATGCTGCTGTAAAGCCTCCCAGCAGAGCACCGTGAAGCCTTCTGTGAAGCTCCTCGACTAGACCGACAACTTCATCACTGAGGCCCAGAGCTAGCTGAAGACCACAGACCAAAGATGGTGCGTCACGCCCTCCTCTGAGGCGTGACCTCCGGCCCTCGTGGTCCGGTGAGAAGCACCGAACCAACCCTGGGCTACAGCTCAGGACGGCTCAGGCAGACCCTCTCCGGCTCTGATGCGCCTCAACTTTGAGGCTGAACTTTCCCAAAGCCTTCAGATTTCTCATTATTGGTGTTAAGTCAGAATGGAAATTGGAGAGCATAAATCAGCTTTGACGCTCCTCCTTATACTCTGGAGCTCGCTCTTTTCTTGGCCCCCTGAAAATAATCCCCTGTTGACAGTGACAGCAGTGGAGGTCAGAGCTGCACTTCTTGATCACTTCCATGCTTAAAGCCATTTTCATGGTCTAATAGAAGCAGGCGGACTGGGCACAAAGCTCCAGTGCTGCGATGATGGTTTGTATAATCAAGTCACTGGGATGGGTGACTGCTATTGGCTTTAGCAGAGCGAGCAGTTATTGAAGCTCCGCCGCATCTGCGTTGGTTTTTTTTTAGTTAATCACCAAAATATCTGACTTGCTGACTTGAAATAACCTTATGCCCTACGTGCACGCTGTTTATATAAGACTATTTCTGACTGGTCTGGTCTGTAGGTGCTGCTTATACTGGTTTCTTTACCAGTGAGAGAAGAAATATGTAAATCCATAATAACTGCCCTTGTCATGGAAGCAGCAGCTGGCTGAGTTGAATTTTCTTCCTTCAGAGAATCACTTTTACACCCACCTGGGATGGAAATTGCAGGAGCCCGTGTTAAGTGTGCACGAGCGTCTCCATCCACGCCAAGGAGCAGCCTCCGGCTCTGGAAACGCCCCGACCCACTGGTGGTTAACCCCTGCTTTTGTTCAGGATGCCTGTGCTTTGTGCCAGGCAGCAACCACAAGCCTTAATGGCAGCTTTTATTCGACTCGCAGCTGCAAACATCTGCTGCTTGGCCTGTTTCTGACGTTTGCGTTTTCTGACTTTAAATGAGGAAGTTAACACACCTCTAGAAAGACGGGAGGCGGCCACAGCCTGAGAGGGCGTCGCTGTCAGAAAGTAAGATGTAAATAGACGATGTTTAAAGTATTTAAAAGTCTTTGGAGTCATAGCTGGCCCTCAGAGTGCTTCACATTCCTCGTGTGCATACACTCATCCAGAGAGGCGCTCTCAGGGCGCTCCGAGGATCCAAGGACACTGACGTGCGGAGTCGATGTTTCCATGACTCACAAACATTAGATATAAAACAAGTTGTTGTCTTGTTTTATTCTCAGCCCTGCAGGTAGGCAAAATATCAATTCATTATTTACTTTTCAGTCCTACCGCAATAAACAAGCGACCTTGACCTTGACATAGCCGTACCTAAGAAGTGAGAAACACTTATCAGTATTAGATCAAAAAGAGTTGCTCTCGGTGATTGTAGATGCTTCTATCAGGAAGTGACGAATTTGTTCACAATTCTTATCTTATTGTCATTAATTAATGTTCCCGCTCGCTTCCGTCTGCAGACTGAGAGAGGAAGGATTGAATATAACACACAGCAAGCCTTTCTAACCCAAAACAGTCTGCTGCTAGCAGTCTTTGTGCTAGCGCTAGCAGCTTGGTAATGGAGTTCCATTTGCCCTTTATGCTTCTGCTACATCTCAGAGGGAACTTGGAGACCTTTGAGCTGACACAATCGTTGAAAGTGAATTCTCGGTATTTGCATGCCATGCGGCTTAATCTTTAGCCCCTGCAGACTCTCCAGCACTGTTAATCTGCCCAGGTGGGCAGGTCACAGAGGAATCGCAGCATGGTTCTTTATGCTTTGCAACCTTTCCCTGAAATCCCAGGCTAATTGTTCAGACTGATCCAGACTTTGAGATTCAAACCTCTTCACGCCACCGGACGGCTGCCAATCGAACGTTTAACAGAATTTGTTTGAGGTGATTTGAGGCTGTTTTCAAATTGATGGAGACATTAGATTAGAACAATATGTAGGGTTGTGGGCCCGACACTGTCTGGCACACAGTTCTCTCCTGCACCCACAATTAGACGGCGTCATTAAAGTGTAATTACGTGAGTCATGGTGAGCCCACGCTGAATCTAATCACTGCTCCTGCTGCAGTCTACAGAGGGCTGCCCATAGAAATGCTTCATTAACCCCCTAACTTTAACACCAAATCTCACTTTTCAATCCAAAGTTTTAATAGTTTAAAATGTTAAAGGCCTAAAATAAGGTCAGGCTCACATGGCATGCATGTTTAGTTCTACATTTTTAGTCGTGGAACCTTTTTTTACCCCAGAGAAGTGCAGAAAATAGTGTATATTCACATCTGATGAAACAATGCCACGCTCAGGCTGTCTTAGTCGTGCGGTGGTAGTTTGGAGACATTGGGGTGTTCTGACGATTCCCTCCAGGAACCAGTCATCCCAGTGCGGATCTGTGTGGATGCGATGTCTCTGAGGGACAGGCTGCAGATTATTCACACACCCGGTCACACTCTGCCGGGAGAGCGGACACACCACGCTCAGCCACCTCCGCTCTACCTGCGCCGTGTCACACTCGCAACTTTTCTCATGAATTCCATTATTTTATGGGCACAAAATCAGACTCGCTCTGTTTGATCAGGCTGACAGTCGGGGGGGTTGAGGACCCACAGCGAGCATGTTCTGAGTCTGAAGGTTAGAGATGCTGCATCAGTGCGCGTCATGACAACAAGTAGAGACACACAAGCGCATGTAAACACAGTCACCCCTGGCTGGGATTAGGGCAGGATAATGAGATCTGGGATCACCAGCTGCCACTCCTCTCCTGGCTGTCCTCCTCCCCTTTGTATCTTTTTTCATCTTTTCCTCACTCTCCCCTGACTGTTGTATAGCCTTCATCTCACAGGAGAATGGTCTCACGTTCTTTTTGTCTTTAAATGCGTAAGTTTTCTCTGCTGGTAGCGGTCCCACGTCCTTGCCTTCACGTCATTTCTCCCTGGTCTTCTCCATCAGTTTTCCCTCCCTTTTGCCTGCATCCTCACTCCTTCACACCCCACGGCAGGCCCCTCCTGCCACCCTGGCCAGCCCAGCTCCCATGAGGCCAAATCCTCTTAAGGAAAAGGCTCGGATGAGGATTCAATCTCCGCACCACAAAGACTGAAGCAGATCAGCCAGCAAAGCAGCAGAATGGCTCCCCCTGCATCCCTGTCTGCCTCTGCTCCATCTGCTCTCCTTAAATATTCATTTCAGGTGGTCATTGTCAGCGCTGAATCGAGGAATGTGACATGTTTGATTATTTCAAACAATTATTGCAATCACAATTGCTGATGTCATTGGAACTTTGATGCTTGCCATAAGTATTTGCTGTGTATCAGCATTGCAAGCTGAAGATCATTCAAGAATTCATGAGTGGAACATTGTAGCCCACCCTTCTGCTCCCTGCAGGCTTCTTTGCCGTTTATTCACATTCAGCAGTGCAAAGCGATTGATGCACAACTTGTTTTTGTCACTATGTTCTAAGGATCAGTGATTATAAAATATTATTTAGGAAAAACATGTTTTTGCATGCAAGGTTTTTTTTTTGGCTAGCAGTTGGCTGAAGGTCAGTCCGATGATGTTAACAGCCTAAAAGCAGCTATAAAGGTCCAGGCTAATTACTGCTGGATCCACATGATACATGTGTGAAAGGAGCAGGGCTCAGTAACCAGTTCTGTTTGAATTTCTGTCAGACTTCTCCTTCCTGCGGTTATCTGTTTTATTTTTATTTGGTGATGAAGACATGGGGGCAAACTTTGACCCCACAGTCCTTGAAAGTCCTTTAATGTCACGGTGCTTATGGTCTGGTAGGAAAGAGCTCAGATTTTTTTTCTTTGCTGGCACCAGATTTGTCAGAGACGCTGGCACGGAACGCTGAAGGAGAGAAGAGAGAAGCGAGACTGTAGAAAAAGTTGAACACTTCCAAAAGTAGCACTGCCCACGTGGCTCATCCATCATGCAAACACTTCCGCTTTATTCACAGCTTGGCTCATGCATGTGTGTGTGTGTGTGTGTGTGTGTGTGTGCGTGTGAGTGCAGATGCTGAACCCCCACTTCCTCCTAGTTTCACACACCTTGCCCTGGCAACATTCGAGGTTTAAAACGGCGGCGCTTTTGCGTCTCCAGATCTGATGTATGATGATTGATCTGTGTAAAATTCATGTTAAACTTGGAAACTGACCAATAATAAATATGCTGTTTGATGCACTATATCTATTCCAAAAACGCAGCTTTATTAAAACGTGTTTGGATTCTGCTTTGTTGGAACAGCGTCCATTTGCATTTTCACTCCATCACAGGTTAAAGCTGTGCTCTGACTTTTGAAACAGAAAGGAACGCTTACAATATTTTTACGTCTTTCAAGAACAAAAATAATGAGGATACAAGTGCAGCTCGGCTCTGCTGCTGAGGTCAGCTAACAAAACTGATGGATAAGTTAAGATCAGATCTTTATTGAATTGATCTCACAGTGAGGAAATTTAACTGTTACAGTAGCTCAACAACAGTTTTAAAAGAAACATTAAATAATAAAGAAATAAACACAACAACCAGTATAAATAATAATACCCCCCCCCCCAAAAAAAAAAGAATAAAAAAAAACAGTATTTACATACACAGCCTCACCCATTTAGATGTGCAGCGGTGAGGTGTTATTGCACAGGTGACTATAGATGTATAGCAGCTACAAGTTAAGTATAAAGTAAATGAAAGGAATGGGAAAAAGACCATAAAGTGCATAAATAGGACATCAGTAAACAGTAAACAGGATGTCAGTTTATGTAAATGGATTCATGAGATGAATTAATTTCACAAGTTAGCCTCATTAGCTAGCTAAACCTACGGCAATATCATGAGAGAAATCAAATTCTCATGTGCTATTTCAAGGTCAAAAACACTTGTCAAGTGGCAGTTTTAGGTAATTTCAGAATTCAGAGATAAAACTGAGACTTCTTTGTGACTTGTGTGATTTGGTGGCACGTCAGGTTGGAGGAGACGCTGACTGATTAGCTTATCACTGAGTCTGAATCACATGGTCAGTGATTAATGACGCTGAAGCAGGCAAAGAGCAGAGTTGGAAACACTTAGAACCAGTTAAAAGGAGCTTTTGTAGTTTCTGTCAGATCCATCACAACGCCTGCGTACGCGGCCTCCGGCGTCATTTACATGACCAACATTTGGCAATACTTGAACAACTTCAGAGTTCAAGAACAAAGAGTCCGAGTACAAAGCACACACACCTACACACACGCGAACACACACGCAACATAATTATAGTGATAGGCTTCAAACAAAAACACATTTTAGTAGTGTGTTATTATTGACAAAGAGCAGTCAGCAGGGCAAAGAGGCGGCTTGCGTCGACCACGTGCGCTTCTCAGGTAATTACAGTTTCAAACAATAACCACGTACATTCTGTATCTATTTGTATATTGTTCATTTGCATGAGTACACAAATATTTGACGGCTTGGCAACACCTGCGTTAGTGCAGGCCTGCCGTGGCTTGCGTGATCCCTTTCCGCAGAGCTGACTCTCTCTCTCTCTCTCTCTCTCTCTCCTTTGCATGTGTGAAGAAGATTTGAAATACAGGTCAAAAACACCCATCCGGTGTGTACTGACACAGATGTATGTGCACAGCAGAGGTTTATATAACCAGCAGCACAACAGATCTCAGCTGGGCCCTGTGAAGCTTTCCTAGTGTTCCTCACTGAATAACGCAGGTTTAAAAACGTCTTCTGGACCACTGAATGAATATGTTATGTTGTCAATCCATATTTTCTATACCAGAAAAACTACAGTCATCTCAGAGGTTAATGTGCAGATGTGTGAGGCAGCTGGGTATTTTATCACATTCATTCCTTTATCTGTTTTTTTTTTTGTAGTATATCTGAGAATTTAACTCCTGTGTGCTTCAGATTAGTTAAAAATCCCATCATATGTTTGAGGGAGCAGGTTTTGCCAAGGGATCGACACGTGGGGGAGTTTTCCAGTCTTGATGGTGGTCTACATTCTCCACGTGCTTTCCAGTTTGAGTAATCTTTCAGCCAGTAAATGTCCATCACAGCACACCATTGCCAAGCTAAAAGTCTTTAACTGCTCTGGCCAACTGGGAGATGTTCAACACATTCAAGATGTGGAAACAGAAATCTGTTAGACAGACTGCGATCATCACAGTGTAAGGTGTCACAGTCCTCGTGAAGCGATCTCAGTTGTTCCAGTAGTTCAGATTTTAGCTGGAACTGCAGGTTTGTGCTCTTCCGTGTTTCCAAGGATCCATCTGCTTGACTCGCACAGTCTAAAGAGAAACTGCAGGGAGATTTTCCATCCGTCCTCCTCGTGCCCTGTTAGCGGTCTGCTCCAAGGACATGAGATAAAGACAGCGCTGTTTGCTCCCCTGCTCTCCCCCGCAGATGGTCTTGGCTCTCTTTTGGAGTATCCCCACTTGCTAGCTTTTAAGCCAGTTCACTCAGTCTGGCTGTCGGTGCTTTGCAGACAGCAGAGTTTCTGTTCTGGGCCACATGCTACTCACCCGAAGGCTGTAGCTACACATATAGGTGGAGTATACGGCCATCTTGAAAGGAGAGAATCCAGAGTTGATCTGTCAGTATTGACTGCAAGCATACCTTGATGGACACCTGAATTAGCAGAATAAGCATTAGCTTATCACTACTCTGGCACAAACACCTCCGGGGACTTGTATACGTAAATTGCTGAAAGTTTATTCTAAATGGATTCTAAATGCTGTGCTGATTGAAAGTGACATGGAAAACAACAAGCTGTGGACCGGAGAGAGCTAATAACCCGGATGAAGGCTGCATTTTCCCCAACGATGGTCCGAAATGGCTACTAAATGTACTAAATGGCAGCCGGAACTCTTTCAGTTTCATTGAAGGATGGAGGTCACTGGGACCTTGAAGCTTCGCTCCAGGTTAAGTGGGCACAGCAGGCGTCGTCATTTTTAGCCACCAACTGGTGGAATATCAAAGCTGAAAGAGCAGCAAACAGCCTTTCATCCCACTGAAGGTCGCCATGGAAGCAAAAGGGTGGCAGTAATTAAAGGCATAAAATGGCGATCTGACATGAAGATTCTGTGTGTGTGTGTGTGGGGCTGTTTGCGACAGCTGCAATTAGCCCTTCCTGGGGCGTTCTGCTCTGTTTGTGGTTGTTTTCCTGCTGGTCTTTGTACCTCAGCCCGTTTGCTGCTCTGGAGAATGACGGTCACAGACCCTAGAAGCTCCCCCAGAGGCCCTCAGCCATGCTAGGAAAGCTCTGCCTCCCCTCTTCTCTGAGGGGAAGAGGTATTTGTCTGTGCTGCCACTTGGCGCTGAATAGAAACTCCAGACTGCTGCACCTTCAAACTTTTGGATTTTTTGAATCTTACAGACTGTGAGGTGTTAAATCTCTCCTCCTGTGTTTTTTTGCTCTTAACTCTGCTCAGCTCTCCTCTTAAGCTTCGTATTTCTCTTTTGTCTGGAGGAAAGAAAGCTGTCGTGCTGCAGCAAATCTCTCCTCAGTCCTCCAGCTCTGCCTCAGCACCAGAGCTGACTGGAAGGTGTAGCCCATTTCCCAGAGTCTAAAGTTTCACAGCTGACAAAGAATGTCAGCTTCCTCCTGCGCACGAGAGGAGGAATTTCCTCAATTCCCAAATGAAGGACAGGCAAGAAAGTAGTTATGGAGGGAGCAGAGATTGGTCAAAGGAAGGCTAGAGCAAGGCCTGGGAACCTGCAGGGCTGCTTCTTCAGAGTAAGAAACGCAGTTACAGTCCAGGAAGCCTGGATACCACAGGACTGAGGTATTCTCCAAACGGAGTTCTGTTGAAATCACGAGCTCTGCATTGTTCCCCCTCTTTATGAGCCCTGGCAGCACTTTGGGGGAAATTTTGCAGGGAAAGGTTTTACATGGTGTCGGTATTAAAACTGACAGAGGCTCCCACAGACTGAATTTAATTACAGTGGTGCTCATGAGTAATGCTTCCTGCACGTGCATGATGGTTATGCATAAATCTGCAAAAAAGTGAAAAAAAATATTTTCCCTTTGTCCATATTTCCATATATTAGCTGTGTTTACACAGGTGGACAGGCAGGAGCGAGGCAGCCATCACTGCCAATGTCAGCGTGCGTCTGTTTACTTGGAAACTGTGAATTTGACCTTCTTCCTGTTGGGAAGCAATCTGGCCAGGGAGGAAATCATAGTCACTAAATGTGGTGTCTCATTGTTGAGGCATGTGGAGCCGGTTCAAAAGCACCGCCCTGTAGTGGGCCGAGTAATGAGCCAGCCCGTGAACGTTGTCGACAGGGTACAATTTACAGGTATTTATAGTTTGTATGATCATAATTGAAAAGCTCCGATTTGCTGTACAGCCCCTACATGTACCTGGTGACCTTCCCCTGGTGAAAACAAGAACAAGTCTTTATTATTGTTGATGTTGGGTCTATAACAGTGCAGACCCAAGTGGGATGGGTTACTTTATTCCTGTGGGGTTGTCTGCTTATCTGAAACAGACGGGCAGAATACAGGGACATCAGTTTCAGCTGGAGAACCAATCTGGGCTGTGCCGTGTGGAGGTGGAAGGATGATCCTCCTGTTTGTGTTTGCTCAGCAGTTCCAGGCCCTCCTGTCCTCCACTTTTCAGCTGTTTACTTTAATCTTTAGTGGGACAGACTGTTGTTCTACTGCACAAGGCTGGAATCCAACGTGCGCGGGGCGTCAACAACGAGAGAAGTGTGTTTTCACCTGAGTCGTGTTGATCTGGAGTCTTACAGATTTTTCTCATCGTAAGACGGAGATATTTTCATAGCCAGTCAAGATGTTCACATGAAGTCATCATCCAGATGTTTTTACTCTAGACTGGGTGGAGAAAACTAGGCCAGGAGGACAGTTTAAGATCCTGACCCACTTGTGCTCGGGCGTTTGGAAACGTTATTAGAACAAAAAAGATCCCGTTTTAATGAACGTTTATTCGACCCAACTGCCGTGTCCCTGTCATGCATTCATCCACATTCATGGTTCAGTCAGACAGTAAATAAAGCAGCTCTTGTTGGGTGTGGAACACAATCTCTGTGCAGTGGAGCGCTGAGGTCTGGGCTCAGCGTCTCAGCTTTGACTTGTTGCTGCTACGGTGAATTCACTCAGCCTTTTTCTGGAAGAAGCAGAGCATCACTGGCCGGTTTTTAGCCTTTGGAGGGCTGAGAAGTGGCACCTTGCAGAGTACGTGAGGTTCAAGCTTGTAACACCCCCCCGCCTGCCCCTGTAAGCCTCTGCTGCTGGAGGGGCTTGAGCCCTATGGAATGTGATGTATGTCTTTCTTTGTCAGCGGTTTGTTTTGGAACTGTAGATGATATGAATCTGAGCCCAATGCACCACACGCTCAGCTTGTGTTCAGATGTTGAAAGAGGTTGGGGGGGGGGGGCTTTCATCTACAGGGGCAATATGATCCAAGACTCCAGGAGCAGAGAGAAAATCTAAAGAATCCAACATTGGGTGGGGGGAGGTTACAGTTTCTGTGTCACAGGGTATAATATGGAGCCATTATAAAACATGTTTTTAACAAGATTCTTTGGCTCTAATGGTTTGTTTGTTTCTGCAACAACCTCAGGACCTCCAGGAATTCTCAGCTTTCAGATTGATTTCATATTTCATAACCTTTCATAAGCCTCTGGCAGATTACCTTAACCTAGCTCAGCTGAAAAGTAAAAGCAAACGTGCGCCTGCCCCAAACAGAAAGCCCACCTGCAGCGCAGCCTTTGGTCAGAAACAGGGCACATGCACCAAATCTGGAGTGCATGGAGCGCTGATGGGTGTGCTCGTTTGAGATCTTAGCACAGCCGCTCCTGTCACACTGATTTGTCGGTCCTCTTTGTGTTTCAGCTGCTTTGTAGGTGTGTTTTGTGGGGTGTTCTTTTCATTGTGTTCCAGCAGGCCTGCAGTGCATTTAACCCCATCTCGCTGTCGAACTTCAGTGAACCGGCTATTATAGTCTTTCGCAAATAGTTTGGTAAATGAGACAATTATTCTTCGTTTGCAAACACACACCCTAAAGTATAGTGTTCATCAATTATTCAAGACTGCAGCGATTAGAGAAGGTGCCATGATTGCACGGCCTTCACCACCGGTTTAATTTGGCAAGGGATCCCGAGATGAGTGGAGTTACTTGCTGGTTTGAGATTAAATACATTATTTAAAGTTTAACTTTAAGTCAAAGGCTGAGGTTAAAAAAAGGAAGCCCCATCAGAGCAGCAGACTGTAAATGTCAACTCCAGACTGGTTCCGTCTTTATCTTAACCACACTCTGTTTTGTGTGTTTCCTCTCTGCTCTCTGTCTGTGTCACTCTCCCACACACACACACACACACACACACACACGCGCGCGCGAGCGCATACATGTGCAGAGTGACTATTACCCACCACGTCTCCGCCGGAGCAGCCTCGGACCTTACGGGCTCACAGAGAGATGATTTGTGCCGACTTCCTGCAGGAAGTCTCCCTCTCCTCAGCCTGTAGCTCCAAGACTATCAATTAGTTCCTTATTATGATCCCTGAGAGGGCAATAAACTTTACAGTGGGTTGAAAAAGACACACACACACACACACACACACACAAGCCTTCCAATCTTATTGGAGGTAAATTTTCCACTAATTCAGTAAGTTTTTGGCTGAATAAATGGAATATTTGGACGTCGGTGTCCTACTTCTGTCAGTCTCTAAATAGGTGTATCCCAAACCCAGCTGCTGTTCGTTCCTCCCTGATGAGGACAGCAGTTTGGCTCATCGATGAGGCTCGTTTTGATAAGAGTTTGAGTTTCCTTAATCCCGTTCTCAAATGCTTATCTCACAGTTGTTCATACGTCATCGGTTTTGGCGTCTGTTGTTCTTGCTGTTTGCATCCTTTAGGGAGGCTATGATTGATTCTGGAGATAAAGTTCCTGATCCCTTTAAAGTTCCATTAAAGAGCCACTGAAAGAGGCCATCGGACTCTGTACAGGTGAACCGGTACAGATGTGACCTTAAAACCCACCGCTCACTTTTCTCCTCACTGGTGAGTCTTTCAGGAGGCCTGGAGGACAGCCTATGTCCTGTCTCTGGATGTAGTAGAAGTGTGCCCCCAGTCGTGATACTAGCGTGTGGCCGGGGTTGCTTTCACTCTCAGGGTGGAATCAGGTGTCATTTTCAAGTCTTTGGTAGTCTTTGGCACCACGCGGCTGAGACGCGAGGCCTCAGCCCAGTCTCTGACCATGTGACTGAGCTGGCTGCCTTGTGATTAGTGGGCGTTAGGACGCCCACCTCCCCCTCTTCTCGTCTGGTTTCAGTCCCCTGTCTGGTCCACGGTGATAAAGTCCAGGGCACAGAGGAGGTGAGACTGCAAGCGCCCAGAGGCAGACGCTGCTGCTGCTGCTGTATTGACCCTGATTATGGATCTGTGACAGGACAGTACAGCAGATAAATTGGAAGCCAGTGGGTGGGTTTGCCACCTTCACTTTGTTAATGAGGGATTTACAGACTCCTTTTTCTCCTCTCACACTTGTTCACATTCATCTCTCCTAATACCAGGCTCTTGGAAACTTGCAGATATGTCTTGACTAGTTGTTCTAATTAGAACTTTAACAGGACAAAACAGCCGAGACACGCCAGAGACAGTCTACAGATTACATATGAAAGGAGTAAAAGCCTTTATTTGTCATTGCAATAAAAACATGCTACGAAATTGCTTTTATATCACAAAACAAACTGAGACAAAGCGAGCTTTCAACAAAAGGGTACACAGTAAACTGAGCTAAATCCTGTTTTTTTTTGTTTTTTGCTGATTCTTTGAGCTAGAGCGATAAAGTGGTAGCACCAGGAATTAAATTAGTCTAGTTGAAAGTGCAGTGTAACGTTTTCAAATTGCATGCATTATCTGATAACCGACAATGACAGACAAGCTTTCCACTTAATATTTTGAGACGCGTGGAAAAAAAAAAACCCCGTGTGTACACGAAAATGAGCCGCTGCAGCGATAACGGTTCAGAAACCCTCCCCAATGTGATAAATGAGCTTTATGGAGGAAGAGGTTGCTGTTGCTCCCTGCTTTCAGTCCTCAAGTGTCGGGCTTCATACAGTACTTACAAATCAATATCTTGTTCTTTCTTTTGACAGTAAAGAGAATTAGCGCATTTCCCAAGAAGCAGCTTGTTCCTTTTAAGAAGAGGCCACAGAGTGTCGCTTTGATTAACTCATCTGGATAAATTTGCTTGAATGAATGTGTCAGTCTCCCTCTGTGATCTACAGACAGTGGGTTTTTAATGCTATATATATAAATAACCCACTATGGTTACAAAGTTTTTTTTTATAAATATCTGCCTCATTTATAATCATAAATAATCAATATATTATATATATATATATATATATATATATCAATTTTATTTTTCCCTCATGGGCCCTAAAACCGAGGAGGACTTCAGAAGTGATGGGACCATTCAAGACTTCCTCTCTGATGCATTTAGGGCCGGTCTTCTCTGTCGCTGCCTCTGTCACGGAAAGACTTTGCTCTCATTAGCATTGTTAATTTTTGGTAACAGTTTTCTCCAGTCGACGCAAAAACAATCTGTCCATGTTTGCTTCTTGGTTTGCTGTTTGCTTTGTAGCTTTATACACGTTTACTTCCTGGATGTTGACGCAGGTCTGCACCTTATCCTCATTTGTAATGTGTCATAGAAAAATGCGACATTGCCGCAGCAGAGATGGCTGCTGGGCAGAATCTTTTCGTAAATAAGGCTTTGGTTTGTTTTTTGTTTTTTTTTTTTTTAAACCCACTGTGGTGAAGTAAAGAACAAAATGAAAGAATGTCCTTCATCTGTACCTAACATGTTAATTGGAAATGGGACCAAAACCATCATCCAAATTTTGATGTTTTTTTTAAGAGTGTAGTTTATGTAGTTATGGAAGTGGTTAAGACAAAGAGCCAGGATGTGGGATACTGTTTGCCCACCATCCTGGCCCCATGTGTGTTTGGATTTAAGCCTTTTTCAGGCTCTCTGATGCTAGGGTCAGAGTGTGTGTCTGGATATTCATTTCATCTCTTCAGGATGTGAGAGCTGGATCCGTGCGTGTGTGTGTGTGTGCGTGTGTGTGAGAGAGACCTGGATCAGGGGTGTGAGAGTGTGCCATGAGTGTGTGCATCTCCCTGAGAAACACCACCTCCCCTGGTCAGACTGCTGTTGAGCTCATATGTGTTATGTTGCCTCTAAGCTAGTTTGGATGTGTCCATTTTCCTCTTGTGTATCTTCATCGTCATCTAATATATAGAAGGAAGGTATAGAATTACCCAGCGCATAGATACCGTTGGCACACACGGACCTTTCAGGCCCTGCTAGACATGGTGACATGTTGTTTCTGACAGGCTTTTAGCACAGCATCCTCCAGGCTAAGGGATTGTCCCCCTGCCCCTCTTAAGTCTCCTCCCACTCTGGCCTTTGTTCCTCTCTCCTCTTTTGAGAGCCTCCTTTTCTTCCTCTTCCCTATCATCTGTGTTTTGTCCCATCTTTTTTTCTCTTTGGGTCAGCAGGTCAAAGTAGACTGGCCAATCAGAAGACCCTTGTTGCCACCCCGCTAGCCTATTTGTTCATTAGCAGGCGCAAATGCCAGCAGCATTAGCTAAAAGTGTTAACACCGCTAGTTCATCACGGTGTCCTTCTCACTTCTTTGTGCATTATATTCCTTTTTTGTCATCTTAACTTTCATAGCCTTTGCCCTTGTAAGAGTCTCCTGTTAACTTGAGGCCTTTATATTTCACTGTAGACTTGAGCAAATACTCGTACGTAACCTGGAGCTTGAATAAGCAATGGAGGGTTTAGCAGAGCACCAATGAAATACTGGGGTATCTCCATCAAGGCCGGCAACAGACTGACTTGATGTTTGTCTGATTCTTCTCTGTCGGCGCCAAAGAAAGAGTTTTAGCACAAAGTTGGTACACACACACACACACACACACACACACACACACACACACACGCACACGTTCACTTGTTGCTTCTGTGTGTTAGCGTGAAGCAAAACGGCTTTTTATTTCTAGGGTTACTGAGCTGTTTGTAGAGCTGAACATCCCAAAATGTTAACTATAAAGGAGTAATACAGTCTTGGTTTACCAGTGACTCAATGAGAAACCCATCATTTTCAGCCTACTCTCAGCTGGTCAATGTCGACGGCCACGTCTGCTCCACGGCGATTAAAAGGGACTGTTTTTCACTCCTGAGCTCATGGAGCAGTCAATTTATTATCAAATGAATTACTATTAAAATAGCTTGACTTAGATGTGCTTTATACGATACAATATGTACAATAAAAGAGAAACCCTATTTACTACGCCAGTCGTACGTCGCTATCCCTCCTCTTCATTTATTTACAGATGGTTTCTCTAATTACACATTTGAAATGGACCCCCGAGTTCCATCAGATGTTTTGCTGCCTGTCTCCAGCGTGGTGCTGTTTGCCCTGTTAAGTGTGTTTACATGATCACTGACACAATAAATGCTGGGATACATTTGTTAAATGTGTCTACTGACATGCGTACGTGTGTGTGTGTGTGTGTGTGGCCTCTCATCTCATTAGTGCCCTTTGTCACCATTTGATCTGTGCCCCCTTCCTCCCTTCTTTTTGCCGCTTCAGACCACATGGGCTGATGAATCAGTTCGCAGGCTCTTGTGCTCCACATGCACGGGGCGGTTTGGGAAGCAAGATGGCAAATAAGGTTGTGATGAAGTTGCTTTGAACGGTTTGTGTCTTTGATCAGGCAGCCTGGTGGTGAAAGACCTTTCCCCCCCTAAAAGTCATAGGCAGCTGAGAGCGGAGCTTCTGTTTCATCTCTTTGACGTCGTTGTAAGCCGGGTGCGCTCTCCTCGGCTTTGTTATGCACAAACCCGTCTCTTTCATGCCTCCACACAAACACATGTGTGTCTAAAAAGACTTAAATGCCTGAGAGAACACAGTCACATCTGAATGCTGCACGTAATAGGAAATGCAAAGATGCACCAGAGTCAGTGGAATATACTGTTCTTTCATCTGTTAATAGAAAATAAAATTAAACCGTAACAATGAAAATAAAACCCCAGAACACCAAAACACTGAAACATCAACATCTTTACTCGTCCGTCATCCAAACTGTTTAATAAGCTGATTCCATTTCCTCAAGAATAATGTTCTAAAGCTGGCCTTTCGTCCTTCTCCCCCTTGTTTTGGTCTCCCCCAGCAGGTCTGCTATTTGCCTTCAACAAAAACACCAATTTCCTGCCAAGACAATTGATTATTTCCTCCAGTCCAACTTGATTCAGCCCTGGGTTTATCGGGAGATCCCTGCAGGAGACCTGGAACTGTTGCATCTGCCTCATTGGCTGCAGCGGTCCCACAGACATGGGGATGACAGATTGTTGGCTCTCTTTTGTGCTCTTCTTTTTCCCTCTCAGACAGGACTATCAGTACTGGAGCAGGCCACCCACTGTTACCATGGAAGCCTTTAAAACCATCCTATTCACACAGACTGAGCACAATTCATAAATAATTACATCCATACATGTGTTGACCGCCTGTTTTATCATGTGTTCAACATACATCTGCTTTTGTTGGTCCCCTACGGTAAAAAAAAAGGAAGAATCTATTTCCTCACGTCAGCTCTTCCGTACCAGCCGCTGCTGTTCAGCTCCACTCCTTTCAACCAGTCCCCCCAGTAAGCCAAAACACAAACATTCCCACCATTTAGACCTGTTGTCCTGACAACAGTGTAGTGGGGGAGTGCCGCTTTGGTGGACCTGTGTGTGTTTTTAACTCTTTTGGCTCCGTGTGCGTGGCCTCTGCTCTGTCTACGCTGATATTTTCAGTGTATTTTTATACTCTGGCCGACTGAGGTCGTGATCAGGATGCATCCCGGTGGCAGGGCGACCAGCACTCTTTCCAGTTTTATTTATTTGTATAGCGCCTTTTACAATAGAAATTGTCTCTAGGTGCTTTACAGAGGCAGAAACCCAGAGCCTGAACCCCCAGGTGAGCACAGTGGCTGGAAAAACTCCCTTTTAACAGGAAGAAACCTTCAGCAGGACCAGGCTTACAAGGAGGAACCATCCTGCTAAAAGTTGGCTGGGTAAAGGAGGAGAAGAAGAGGGAGACAGGACAGAGAGAATAAAAGAGAGAGAGAGAAACAAATATGCAAACACCAGAGCACCACCACTACCAGAGCAGGGCAGTAGTTTGGGTTAACACGGACTTTGGTTCAGCCTCCTCCGTGTTGATCAGCGAACCTATTTGATGTGAGCTCTTGTTCATTTCTCGTATAATTGTGTTTTTCTTGACCACTGACTTTGCCTAAGACCGTCCTCTGAGCCGTTCAAATCTGTGATGTGCATCAGCCGTGTAGACAAAAAGCAGCAAGCGTTGACACTGACGCTCTAAAGTTAGCATTGAGCGCAGCGTAGCCGACGTTCGGAGGTTTGACAGGAAGCTCTTCTCGCGTCCAGCGTTGGAGCTGTGACAGATGTTATGATTTATGATGTCGGACCATCGTGGGACCACAAAGCCGCTGCGTGATGTGCATGTGGGAGTGAGATGTCGTATCCCACTTGACAATCTCTGTTGTTTTGCAGATAGCACAGGTGGACAGGACTTTGTCTCAGGCGGACGACCTGTACCTGGATGACACAGGCTCAGGAGGCTACTACCCTGAGGATGACGACGACTTCAACTCAGGGTCTGGTTCAGGTAAGCCACGCGCCCCTCCACACACTCCATGAAGACGTGCACCAGCCACACTCGGCCAACAAGAACCCAGAGGTGTGACAGCTAACCCTAAGTTAAATGTAGATCTCTCAGTGGCTCTGCCTCTCTTTCTCTCTTTATCTAATTTATTTCCTCATTTTTGTTTAATCTCTATTTTGCTGGCTTTTATCTTTCTAACCCTGAATTTCAACTATTTGCTTGTTGCACAAGCTGCCTCAGGAAAGTCTGTATATTTTCTGCCCGTTTTTATTAGCCTCTCTGTTCTCTGCTTGTTTAGCCAGACTCATTCTTTGTCAGAAGTCATTATTTTCTCTGTAGCTGCAGTTAGAGAAATTCATTCTTGATTGGAAGAAACCGCAAATATGATCAACAGCCCTTTTTAATATCGCATGTAATGCGCTATTAGTCTGCTCTGTCAGCCTACTGTTGGCCATTCAAACTGTAAACAATAGACTGCAATTAAAATCTCAGAATATGAAGTTAAGTGAGACGAACGACGTGACTGTAGTTCATAAATAATGTGCACGCTGACATTGGTCCCATATTATCCTGAAGTTTTGCTGCCAGTATAAGATCCTAGTGTGAAACTAGATCAAGGGTGCCTGAAGGGCCACATTGGGTTCTAGATCTTGATGAAGGTGCCGGTCAGGTGGTACAGGAAACTAACCCCCCAAATGAGGACCAGAGGTTAGCTAAAAATCCTGCTTGATGGACTGTTGACTGAGAAAATATTTTAAAGAGTCTGTAAACTGGTCCAACTAGAGATGGATGATGAAGCTCCAAATGATGTTTGGCCCCGCCTTCTTGAGAGGACATGCTAGCATGCTAGGTGAAGGGGGGGTCTGAACCTTTTTTTACCCAATCAAGCTGACAAACCTCTTCATTTGGCTTTTGGAGAAAATATTGTCAAGGCTCTGCGGGCTGGATTAAATAGTTCATTGGACCACATGTGACCCCCGGGCCTTAAGTTGTCCACTAAGGCCCGGGGCCCTTAGTTTGACTAGACTAATGCAGGGACCATTTTATAGGTGTCTTTTCATTCACACACTATGTTTATCTTTTCGTCTTCCTCCCAGGTGGAGGTGAGGAAGCAGAGGAAGCGGTGACCATCAGCATGGTTTATATCAAGCCCAACGCAGCAGAACCCACTCAGGACTCCACAAAAGACTTCACCCCCAGGGTGGAGACAGCCACAGACAGGGACAGAGCCCGGGAAAGCACACCCAGAAAACCAATCAGAACAGAGGTAAGAAGCACTGCAGAGCTGTGCTGCTCCTGGCGTGTGGCCCTTGGCGTGTTTTCCATGTGCTTAAACATACACGTGTGGATTTGATAGCTGGCCTGAGATAAGCACAATTAAAAACCACTGATTCACAGGACAGCTGAACAGAGCTTGTTTTCACAGGTCAAAGGCTTAAAAACAAAGAATTTTCTCACTAATAAAAGCAATATTTCCACTGTTCATTTTCTGGCAGCTCGAAGAGACGAGCTCAGCACAAGTCTCACGTTTGTAGATGTATTTGATGCTAGATCAAGGAAATACCTGGACTCACATAGATGCAGAGATCAGACAAAAACCCTTTCTGACTTTGTCCTAAAGGGAACAAAACCTACTTGCTCAGACTGTTTCCTGCCAGGATGCTGCGATTCTGTTGAATAACACAGCTACAGATGTGCTAACTGGCCAGTTTCGTTTTCTACTGGCGGTTAGCCATGCTAACAGGCTTTAAGCAATGCTAAGCTAAAAACCGTTGGTGGATGGATGGATGGATGGATGGATGGATGGATGGATGGACCAGAAGTCCTCAGAGTGTTAGAGAAGCTCTGGGTGCCTTTAGCTGATCGAGCGTGTCATCCAATCCCCTGTAATTCCAGGAGCAGGGTTCTTTCAGGATAAAGATCAAGCGCTCGCGTCGCCTCCCAATGTTTTGGTCCCATTACGGAGGATTACATCTCATTGGGACATAATCACATATTCTGGAACCGTCCTCGATCTCACTTGTGTGTTGTTCTCCTGCTCTAGTGGTCTGGATCCTACATCTGTTTAGGATTAGTCATCCAGGTCTCAACCTGCTTTTGCCAAGCCTGCCTGGCTCTCCTCCATTCTTTTCTGTCCTCTGCAGCTCTTCACTTAGACAAAGACTGTCTCATTCAGATGTTTTACCCTTCTTTTAGGGAAACTTGGTGACCAACTCTTTATTTAATCTCTTATTGTGCTCAATATTACATTGAAAACACAAATTGTCTTTTTTCCTGCTCAGTGTTTTGACAGTCCTCTAAATGAAAGGAACTAGTTTCTGGTTCTCATCAAAGGGGTGCGCATTTTCTTGTAATTTTGGGATTATATAAAAAATATACCCAAATTAACCCAAATCCTGTCGACACGCAGCCAAAGAATATTAGAAGAAAGAATGAAGTCAGCTCTCAGTGAAGCGACCCTTAATCCTTTTACTCAGCCCGTCTGTCTGTCTGTCTGTCTGTCTGTCTGTCCTCGTGCAGGCACCAGTGCCAGTTACAGAGGACTCGCAGAGGAGCCAGATGACCAGCACGACCAGTGCTCCCGGTTCACCCAAGGAGGCTGTCGAGGTCCGCACCGAGAACCTCTTCCAGAGGACAGAGGTGCTGGCAGGTCCGTATCAGCACTCATCTCTTGTCTTTCCTGAGGCGGAGCTCCGCCTTCTTCCTGTTTCAGTCCGTAACAGCAGCCGTTTAGCTCCGCGCTCCTCCAGGTGGGTTATTCTGCGGGAATGTTTCAGTGGCAAACATCTAGGTCTTGGAAGCGTTGGAACTATTTCTCCTATTGTCTCCCATCTGAAGCACGTCCCAAAATAACAGCTTTTATCAGACTCCATTTCCGGCCCGCTGAGGGACCTCGCAGAGTTCACAGTCGTGGGTGCTTCTCGCTTTGAAAATATGAAAGATGGAGGGAAGCAGATGATGGGAGTGGAAATCTCTGCTCTCTCTGACACCGTCTCACTTTCGAACGTTGATTGGCACTTCACATTTGCTCTGTTCTGATACCATCTGCTGCTGGCGAGAGGCAGAAAAACAAGAAGGAGGACAGATCAGGACAGCCGGGAGATGGTTAGACGTCAACCCAGCATCAGTCTCTCTCCTCTGCAGATTTATTCCATCTCTGCTTGTTGGATTGAAGCAAAATTAGCGATGTGAAAAGTCCATATATAACCTCTCCAGTGGTCATTCTTTCTCTTCGTCTTTGGCTCCTCTACCTCAGCTCCCGTCTACATCCCTGGTTAGCAGGGATGCTGCTGTTGGACCGGCTGGAGTTGGGCTCAGATGAACCGCTGACGTGTCAGGAAGCCACTGCGTGATACTGACGCTTCTCTTTCTGTTCCTTCCTCAGCTGTTATCGCCGGCGGCGTTATTGGCTTCCTGTTCGCCATCTTCCTCATCCTCCTCCTGGTCTACCGCATGAGGAAGAAGGACGAGGGCAGCTACGACCTCGGAGAGAGAAAACCCTCCGGCGCAGCTTATCAAAAGGCCCCAACCAAGGAGTTTTACGCGTAAACACCCCCCTCTCATCACCGGAACAACACACGGCGAGTGTCAGTTGAAGACGGCGGTCCACGACTCCAGCACACACACACACGGAAACGAGCTGAACAAGGAAAACTAGCATAAAGGAAATCTTTTGCATAGAGTATTGTAATGAAGACCTTTTCTTTCCTATTTTGATAAAACCAGGCTTTTCTCATCTTGCGGCAGATCTCGGTGTATTTAAACGTTTTGTGCATTTGAAAAGGCTGAAAACCGAAAAGAAAAACAGCAAATGAAAAGGAAAAAAGCGCATCTCTCTTCTGTCACAGAGATGTTTTATTCACTGACTACTTTTAACTGTAGCAGTCTGTAACCTGTAAAGAAAAAAAACGTCAAAGTGGAAATAATTGAGTATAAATATTCTCTATCAATCCGAGTTACTTTTTTTTCTTTTTATTTTGTCCTAGCATGTCTGATGTTGATCTCTAAGGTGTATTACATTAATTTATCTTTTCTCTGATGTTAAAAAAATGCCTTTATAGTTTTGATGAAGCTCTTTAATCTTCATATTAACGCTGTTTAAAGGTCAATGTAAATGTTCTCTTCAGGATGCAATGTTTATTATTTGCTTCACAAGCTCTCTTCAGTCAAACGTGGACGTACGATCTTGTCTTGTTTCTTTGTTCGGTCTCAGTGTAGCTTTCTTTTTAACGGTGTTTTATCTTTGTAAAGTCACAGATCTGGCCTCTCCTTTTTTTTCTTTTCATCCTCTCTTTCCTACGTCTGTTCTCGTCGCGCTGCACGAGCGCCGCTCTTGTCTCCACGCTGCTGTCGTGCAGCTTTGCGTCTTTGTTGACTGTGCTGGGCTGAGGTATCTCCAGCGAGGCTCCTGCTTGTTTCCCTCCCTCTGTTTATCCTCTCCTGCTCTTCTACCCCTCTTTCTGATCACCTTCTCTGAGGTTGTCAACTTTTCGATCCATCTCATGTGTTTGAAGGCACTCGGATGTTCCTGTCCCCCTGGTGACACTTTATCTGCACAGCTCGGCTCACTGGCGGTCAAACGCAGCAGGCAGAGGGTGGGGTGGGGGGGTGGGTGCAAAAAGGCCCCCCCACGCAGAGCCCTTGCCTCTGCAGCCAAGGCCACCAGGGCCCCTCCACCCTCTCGAAAAACCACGTATTCTCGCAAAGTGATGGATAAAATAATGAGAACGTGTAGCTTTCCAGTGATGTCTTGCAAAAAAGACGAACTGGGGGCTCGAAAACTCATCAAAACGCTCATCATCACACTGTTGAACTGGTTTGGAGTCAAACAAGCCCCCATCAAGGACTCCTGAGAACCTGGGAGCTTGTGCACCAACAGGATGTAAACAAGCACAGATAAACAGAGACTTTCAGGCTTTCTCCCCAATAATCCCATTTGCGTTGCGTTGATGTTGTGTCTTCATCAGTGTTGTACAGCTCAAACATTAGAAATCCAGCTCACGTTGTGCCGGTGAGCTTCTCCGTCTATGAGGAACATGAAATTTGGGATACAATTCATGTGTGAGTGGAGCTTCTGTGGTCAGGGTGGGAAAAAAGGCTTCGTGGACTAAAAGCTGAAGATGTTTCCATTTGAAAGTCGGGTTTGCATCCACCTGGTTGCTGCAGCAACTGCAGAATAAGTACAGTTGCTCCTGTATCCTCCTCCTCTCAGAACAGCAAGAACTAGTGTTAGTCACGATGTCTGTCTCAGCTGCACCATGACGTCAAGTACTCACAGTAGATGTTGTCCCTCTTCATCCCCACATCCATCCATCCATCCATCCTTCCTTCCTTCCCCTCCCGTCTCTTCTTACCTGGACTAAAGGTACTGAACTATACTGAAAAACCCAAAGACTCACAGTATTTCTACTCCCAGCGTCCCCTCGTCTCTCATCTATGGCCACACCATGTTCCCTCCTCCGTTTCTTCTTTCTCCTCCAGTTTTTGTCGTTGTCTTTTTTCCATCAGAGACCTGACCGCTGAGTCCAACTGCTTATTAGTAGATGAGAAAATATATAAATATATATAAATGTATATTCACAAATGTTTTAAACCTTCAAAGTGCCTAACATTTGGAAATGTACTTGCTCATGGTGAGCCTGTGTACATGCAGAAGAGGTGTAAACGACGTGACTGGCATTCTGTGCGCATGGATGACTGTAATGGTAACTTCATTTTTTTAGTCTTACAAAAGCTGACAGTATTGTACCTATAAGTTGAAACAACACTACTGAATAAACATTGTGGCCTAATATGAAACAGTTTCCGTCCTCTTCTTTCATTCCTCACTTTTGTTTTGTGGTGCAGAGCTGGAGGCTTCTGACAGGAGCCTCGTTGTTTCAGTCACCACTTGATGGAAAACTTCCAGTGTGACAGGAGGCATTTGTTCAAATAAATTGCCCACACTTATTTAAAACTGATTGATTTGGACACAGTCATTTATCAGGCAAAGAAAGCCAGAAGCTCATTTGTTGCAGCCTGTCACTCAGAATCGGTTGTTCAGCTGAGCTCATCGGGAGCTGTTTCTCTTTTTCCTCACCGACTTTTAACAAACAGTTAGACAGAAAACAATCATCTGACACCAGCTTTCCTTCGAGTTTGCCTAAATGTACGTGTCCAAAGTGGGTGTTGATTTGTGAGCATGGTTTTTAACCTAAACACCTTAAGGGGCTAGCCTCTATGCTAGCTCCTGAGCTATGAGCTAGCCATCCCCAATTTGTCATGATGCATCTCCTCTAAACTGTCATTTCAAACACATGAATGCTGTAGTGCACTTTTTAAAGGCTGTGGCTTTAACTTCAGATGTGTTATACTATAAAAAAACATTAACACATGTTTCAGTCTGCAGAGTTGAGCTCAGACAAACGGCTTTATGGCTCATTAACTGCTTCAAAATCAACATTAAAACGCTCATTTGGCTAATTGGGCAATGATGAAGCACGTTTCTTACTGAGATAACCGCGTGGTAATCATAGAAACAAATGTGCAAAGTGAACTGAAAAAAAAAAAATGACGTGAGGGCCGATTCTCTGTAAATAGAACAGGTTTCAAATGTGGAGCCACTTTTAATACGCAGAAGCGCAGCCGCTCTCTTATCATTACTTAAAGTCAAAGGGGATTACTGTGCACATGAGTAATCTTTGTGTAGTCATGTTCTGCACCATATCATTTTAGTGCCCTAATCTCACCCTATTACACAGGCAGATTAGAGTAACACTGGGGATTAATGGTGGAGCAGGATTGCACATCTTCACTGGTGCCATCAGTGAGCGAGGGAGGGCGAGATGAGGCTTAAGGAGGCTGAATTCAGCAAACCCTTATCACCATAGTCATCACATGAAACACATCTGCACTGCTCTCCTAGCATGTGCATGAAGCCGACGCGTTAATCCCCTCAAAGAGCTGCAGCGCTCCATGTTAGGAAGAGGCGCAACATCTGTTGTGACTGGTGATTTTACAGGCTGCTTCATTCAGCCTGCAAACCATTCTGCCCTCCACCTGTGCAGAAAACAAAGCCTCACCTGGTTCTGTTTGCTTTGAAGATGAAGAGGGAGGAGGAGAAACTGAGCGTTCACAAGTCTGTGCACGCTGCAAAAGTGTATGCTCAATGAGTTTGTGCACGGTTACCTCAGAGTGCATTCCTGGATAAAAGCTGATTTCACACTCAAAGAAAAATAAAAGTGAAACAGAAGCCACGTGAGTACAAGCAGAGCTGCATGTATTCACACACTGGCTTGAAAGCTTGAATGCTGTCCTCCTTTCATGCAGGCAGGAGGTCTCCCGACCGCCGACCTGGAGTGTCTCCGTGTGTGTTCACTCCTGCAGCACACGTGTGATTACACATGTAGAGATAGGAGAGTTTCTATTCACACATAAGACCCAAATCAGTCTAGTCTGGTAAGAAAAATAGGAATAAACCCTCATGGTGGAAAAGTGCAGATATGCTGTAAATAATTTCCTCTGACTGTAGAAAAACAACGGAGAACAGGTGGAAAAATAAAATGGACGATTAACTGTAGAATGTTTGTCTTCAAAAAGTGGAAGAGTGAAAACATTCAAATGCCAAAGTATAATAAATAACTCCCAATTAATATGGAAAAATGGCTCTAGATGACTTTTGTGACCCTGCGATGAACCGGCGGCTTGTTCAGGGCTTCTGCCCAGCCGAGACCACCCACAGGGAAAAACAGTTGGATGGATGGATGGATGGATGGGTGGATGGATTACTTATACATTATACATTGATATCAAACATAAAATGTACAGCATGGTGCCTACTTCTGAGGACCTTTCTGTTATTTTGGAGTAAAAAAAAAAAAAAAAAAAAAACAGTTGGTAAAAGCATCCCCAGGGCGCTTTCCAGCCTTTCCTGCATGTGGTTTTTAGTGAACACTGTCCTTTCAATGGAATCAGGTCAGTTTGTTTTCTATATCTCGGGTGGTTTCGAGTGTGGGCTTCAGCTGAGAGGAAGCGTTTGCAGAGGCCATTCATGCTGGAGCTGAAGTGGTAGCTAATCGTGCTCCGTGTGTCGCTGCCTGTGTTGCGCATATTTGCCCTTTTCATCTCCACTTTAGGTCCAGGATTCAGACAGTCTGAACTCTGTTTGGGATGATATGAGAAAGCAGATGTGTCTCAGTGAGCAGAGGAGCACGGAGATGTCAACCACCGTCAGAGATAAGCCTTCCCATTTCTGTAAGGCCACACGGCAGAGTAAAACTTAGAGCACAACACAGAATGATGTGAGAAATCTGTGGTGAAATATGACTTTTCTTTACAAGAAACCTGTGAAAATATCAAAACACAGCTCATGTTGGGGTGAGGGGGAGCAGGGCTAACAACACGTAGTCAGATAAACAACTACGTATTCACGCGCTCATTCACAGTTAGTCACCACCAGCCTGTCTGCAAAACCGTGTCTTTGAACTGTGGGGTGGGGCCAGAGAACCGGACAGAACTAACACAAACACTGGGAGAACATGCAAACTGGCCCCCCGGGGGCTCAAGCCTGACACTCAGCACAGCACCACCCAGCTGGCAGACCTACAAGCTTCCATTAAAAATGTACATGGAGCATAGCTGCTCCATCTCGTGGGCTTCAGCGTTCTAATCTGACTACAGTGTGTAGTCCTGTTACAATCTGGTAGTAAAGAGGACAAAGGCCTGTGAAGCCATCACATTCTGCTGGACGTCCCACCTGTCTGCTCAAACGTTTTCAAAAGTTAGCTTTCATTTTCTTAGACTAACTGGTTAGTCTAGATGAGACGTCTGGACATGAGGGCTTCTGTCAGCCACTTCTTCCTCTTCCAGCCTTCGCTGGTCTTTACTGGTTTGTCAGGAGAGAATAAATTCAATTCATTTCAGTTCAGTTTTATTTATATGGCGTCTTTTACAATAAAATTGCCTCTAGGTGTTTTACAGAGGCAGAAACCCAGAGCCTGAACCCCCAGGTAGGCAAGGAAAAACTCCTTTTAACAGGAAGAAATCTTGAGCAGGACCAGGTTTACAAGGAGGAACCATCCTGCTCAAAGATAAAGATTATTTTATACAAACGCACATGGCAACAAAGTTGCTGTTGCTGCAGAGGAGGGACAGAGCGTGGCTCATTTTAATGCGTTTGAATACCAGCAGAGAAGAATAAATGGGTTGCTTATACTGGGGAAGAGCTTACAAATTAGCTAGTTAAACTGCGACACAGGTTATACTGGGACATTTAACGATAACATTAAAGAAGGTTGCCAAGCTTTCATACTTTTGTAATGATTAAATCTGACCTTAACTGGTCAGCAGAACATGGAAACACTGAAGATCGGCCACAGCCAGGCAGGTGTGCGCAACGGACGACCGAGGTTTGTGTGTGTGTGTGTGTGTGTGTGTGTGTGTGTGTGTGTGCCTAATCAGCTACTTTAGAATGACTCAACTTTTAACTGCCCATCACGTTTTAAAAGGCTAATAAGGGAGAAACATCAGTTCTCGTCATCAGAGCTGGTCCATTAATGCAGAGCTGCTATTCACACTTTTCTTTCAAAATAAAAGGTTACCCTTAACCAACCAACCAAGCAAGAAAAGGATGCAAAGTTTCAGCTTGTGTAAATAATTAAAGAGGTTAGACTTGAAGTGGGTCACCAACTTCCTTATGTGGCTCGGTCTGTTTTCAGGAACCTGAAACGGCTGAAGAAGTGCAGCAGCGTTAGCTGTTAGCGCCACAAACGCACCTTTCTAGAATTCAAAATGAACCTTGAAATAAAGATTTCGGACATAAATCAAGCATGTTTAAAAAAATGATGCCTTATCCCAGAGGACGACCACACCCCAGCTCACAAACGCACAGTCTCACACAGAACATTCCTCTTTATTCAGCCTTGGTTTAAGAACATCAGGAGCCAATAAATTTAAAATCCTTTAGCTGTCCCAGTTTTTTTTTTTGGGTTTTTTTTTCCTACGCATTTATTGGCGCGAGTCAGAAGTGTAATTATTTGGGACACTGCAGCACAATTCAGCAGAAGACTCAAATGAGATACATAAAACCTCTAATCATCTCAGGAAGACTACACCCATTCAGCGTTGAAGAGCTGAGCGCAGGCAAAAGTCTGCTAACGTTTGCTGCTAACGTGCTGCTGAATATGGGTTAGGGTCGACGACGGTCTGGATCCGTTGACGTACGCAGGAGCAGCTAAGGTGAAACATTAGCGCGTTAATACTGTATGTTTTTAATGCTGCGTTCTGGTCTCAAACGCTGGGAGGTTCTCTGGACGTGTGGCTCCTGCGTGCTGACGCTTAGATTTCTAACCTGCTGCTTTTCATCAAGGTCAAATATGCTTCTGAGATATTTCCTACCGGTGTTCAGACGGTCACTGAGTCAGATGAGATGTGGCACAAAAAAAAAAAAAAGGCTTTAAAATCTGCAAACTGACTGATGCATGTTATTAATGCAAACAGCAAAACACTGGCACCACCAATGGCTAATATGGACACACACACACACACACACACACACACTGTCTGGAGAAATAAGAAGCTGCTTACTTAATCACAGAGTTTCTTGATTAAACGCTGTCTGATAATGAAAGTCAATGTGCCACCTTAATTCTTTGTGATAGGATTTCTAAATCATTTCATTCCCCCGGCAACCTCATCTGAACACACACACACACACACACATTTCCAATTGCCTGGTTGCCCCTGGTCCCCAGTAGCTGCCTGTAAGACGATATTCATTTAAACAGGGCCGCTCATTGGTTGTCTGCTAAGTGAAAATAGAAGTTTTGTTTGTGATTAGGACGGAAGTGATGGAACCATTTAAACCATTAGGTACTAATTATTCGGAATCCGCTGGGAGACAAACTAGGATGGATGTGTTCTCAGTTCATGAGATGACGTCTCTTTCTGGGACTTTTACTTGTTTGGCTGCTTTTAGCGCAGAGCTAAAGCCCTGAAACCTCAACTCCATCTGCTTTCAGTTTTTACACTAAACTCTTGATTTTTTTACAGTGTGGGAACACACATTCACTGGGTATTAAAAAGAATAATAAAAAAAAGAAATGCTTGAAAGTGGTATCATTGGAGGTATGACTAATTACTGACTGGCTGTAATAATGAATTATTTTTTAATTAATTTAGTTAATTAGAGGATGCTTCGCCTTTCTGGCTTTGCACTGTTGCCTTTGTGCTCATGAAAATTGCGTCTTAAACATGCTAGTGGGATGCTAGCCAGTCCAAATATTTGCTCCTGAGAGAACAAATATGTAGATCATCCATAAATCTGCTAATAAATAGACTGATGCGGGCCTCTGTGAACGCACCTGTGTTACTTGAAGATGTTGGATCAGCAGCGATCTCCCAGACTCTACTACTACTACTTCCTGCCATTAATCTGCTGGTCTGTGGTTACATCCTGCAGCCAAACTACTCGGCTCTCTTCTCGTTCAGGTCCTCCTTATCTCAAATTATTTAAATTTTGACCTTCCACACGTCCAGATGCTGGCAATCACCCGAGGAGCTCAGGCACACCAACACTCTCAGTCCCATGACTGATTGGTCAACTGTCCCGCAAGGTTCAAACATCAAGATTTGTTCTTTTTGTGCAAATACTTGTGTGTCAGAGGGGAGGGTTAACTTCCCCTTGTTTACTCATTATTGTTGCTGAGGCAGCTGATATTATACTATCTACTGTTGCATTTCTGGTACTGTTGTTTGCCTTTTGATTAAACCGTGTGTTTTGGAGGCTCTCAGGTTTGCTTCGTCTTGTATTTCTCTTCTGTTATTCAGGTGTTCCAGTCCCTGTGGGATACATGTGTTGCCATTTCTGGTGTGTTTCCTGTTTTATTTCTGAGGACCTTTCGTCCTCTTGTTGTCATTGTTTACATTTGCTCCTCAGGTTTCTTTTCACTGTGGTTACTCTTGTTTTGTCTCTGTCTCTCCCAGTGTATTGAATCTTCGTGCTGCCCTTTCCTGTGGTCCGATTACACACTCTCTTGCTCCTTATTCTTTCGTACAGCTTTCCTCTAAATGTCCAGAAACAATAACTGCATTCTTTTGTCATCAGCGCAGATGTGAGGCGAAAGATTGTGATAAATATGTACTGAGTTTACTTTGCCGACGCTTCTTCTCCATCTCTGTGAGGTGCAGCAGCAGTGAGCGTCTGAAGATGCAGACTGACTCTGATGATCTATCCTGATGAAGAGTTAGGGTCCAAAGACAGATAAAAAAGAAGCACAATTACCAGGGAATAATGGTAAAGACGAGCCACAGCGAGCATGCAGAGGAGCGCAGGAGAAACGGGGGCAGACGCGGCTGGCTTCAGAAGGCAGCGCATCGAATCTTCGCAAATCTTCCAAGTAAAAAGTTTCTTTGGGAGCTGTTTCCAATGTTTCCATGCAACAGCTGACTACCTGTCATGACAGGGTTCACTCGCTGAAACATCCACCTCTGATTCTATTCTGATTCCTCACTCAAGCCTGGAAACAGCTTTTCATCTCCCTCTGACTAAACCCCTCAATCCGTGACGAAGAGGAGCGAGACAACATCACCGATTGAGCCGAGGGATCCACAAAAGAATACAGATTCTGGGAAGAAGCGCTGCTTATTTGCAGTTTTCTGCCGACTGCATGGCTGATCTTTCTCTTTGTGTCCCTTTGTCACCTCTTCACTCTTTCATGAGCATCTCTACCTGTTTTCAATGGCTGAGCCAAACAGTGAAGAAAAGGAGGATGAGGAAGAAGGACAGAAGGAGGGAGGGGGCTCCCGTCTCCAGGCAGAGCTTTAATGAAGAGCCTTTGAAGTTGGGTGTGATTGAACAGCTCCCGGATCCTCAGAAAGAGAAGAGGAGCGGCTCCTCTCCAAGGATGGGCTGTCGTTCCCTTTCTCTTCACGTTCTCATCACATCTTTTCCCTTTTGATTTTCTATCTTTAGTCTGTCAGTTCCAGGCGAGATCTTTACCTCTTCCTTCTCCTTGTTCCTATAACCGACCCTCCTTTCACCTCCTGTCCTCCTCTCTGATCAGGACATGGATCATGTCTCTACTTAACTAAGCATGGTGGTCGCATCCCGTTAGCTTCAGCACTTTGAAGCCCAGGGCTGTGTGTGTGTGTGTGTGTGTGTGTGTGGGTGTGTGGGTGTGTGTGGTGGGGGACAGATTGCCCGCCCTCAGCGTTCAGAGAGACCTGGTGCTGCTCATCTTCCACAGTGCTGATGCTACGTTGTTACAACAAAGTCTCTGCAGGCCTTTTCACCTCCATCCTCCCACACATCCAACCATCCCACACACCTCCTCCCCCATCCTCTCCCCTCTGCTTCTGTATTTCCTGTGGCTCTTTGTTGGGATGGGAGCCTTATTAAGACCAAACTTCCTCAGAGTTCAGAGGCTTAAACCTGATGTCTGCTTCTGATTGTTTAGGGGTTTTGGCCTTAAATGGATTAACTCTGCAGCTCTCACACTTTCAAATGTAGTTTTTCAAACTCGAGCTGTTCCAGGCAGCGGTTCGACACATTAGCCTGAGCTGTTGGGTGTGTTTAGGCTGAGGCTGGCATGCGTGAATTTAACCAGGGCCGGGGGTCCCGGAGGGTCGAGCCTGCTGTTGGCAAACTCCGTCTGTGTGATTCTAGCGCTCTTCTCATCCCGCCGTTGTTTTTGTGGCTGGGCCAATGAGAGATTAATGGACTGAAAGAAAACATTAACGCAGCGCGATGATTCACGCTCACCTCTGTCTGCGTCGGGGAACTGCTCTAGCTCGTATCTCCGTTTTATCACGTTCCCAAAAGCAACATTTATTTTTATGCATTGTGAAAGAATCTTTGAAGGAGCTCAGAACCAAAACCTCAGTTTCCTCTGTCTGAGGACTGATCCTGTTATCGGTCGTGGAATTGTGTGAAGACACTCTTTTTTTGTGAACAATAATCACATCAGACCAATAAAATAATGTTTGATTTTCCGGCTAAATTCTTTTAAAGTGTTTTGTTTCTTCAGTTAAGCAACAGCTTCAGGTTTTTAGAGGTTCTATGTGACTGTGAAAGTCCAATTATATCCAGTCATGACTTCAATAATAACCTCAAGTCAATAACAACCTCAGAGGTAGAAGCACAGGGTGTAAGAATCTGGATTTATGCTGCTGAAACAGGATGTGGGTGATGCTCTTCTTTTTTTAACCTCCCCTCTCGTCTTAATCACCTGCTCCAACACATCTGGACAAAGGCTTTGATTTATAACACATAAATAATTCACGCAATCGCACTTTGAACCATTATGTATAATCATTACAAGTGATTTAAAATTTACATATAAAATATAAATATCCTACAAACTCAAAGGAATTGGGAGGTTTTTGTAGCTGGTGTAGAGCAGCGGTCCCCAACCCCCGGCCCGCAGACCGGTACCGGTCCGTAAGTCATTTTGTACCGGGCCGCACAGAATGAATAAATAACTTACATTACTTTGTTTTATTTATTATCTGAAACTGAACAATAATTTTATTTTGAAAAATTACCAGATTCTCTTCGGTATATCCATCTATGGCTCACTATTGACGCACGTTTATTATTATTTAGAAAATACCACAGTTTCACTGCCATTGTCATATCATGTTCTTTTGTTGTATTTATCCGCCACATCTTAAAGGCCGGTCCCTGAAAATACTGTCTGACATTAAACCGGTCCGTGGCGCAAAAGAGGCTGGGGAGCGCTGGTCTAGAGGACTGACTCAAAAAACAAGTAACAAATGATAAAGCATCACTGGAGTGTAAGATGTGTTAAATTAGACAGTTATGTGCTCTTATCCCCATGCATTAGATCTAAAATGCCACTTTTCTGTGTTATAATTTCACTCTTATCCTCTCTTAAATGGTTCAAACTCTCGACAAAAGGCCTCTTTATCGCAGCATCCCTTCAGTTCTGACGTCAAATCCGAGCCTTCGCCGTTATTTTTGTGTGTCATTTGTAGAGAAGTGTGACAATGGCTCAAGTGGAAGATCAGCTGCAAGACACAGCGTGGACACAGCGTGGACACAGCGTGGACACAGCGTGGACACAGAGTACGACGCTCAGCAACACCCAGCTGTTTTGGTCGTGATGCAGGAAATGAACTCTGATCACTGCTGGGGCTTTATCGCACACGCGCAGCTTATTGAAACCTTTCATGAATTTCTCCTTTTTGGCTGCTGACTCTGACTGGTTTGAATCATTCATGGGTTAAATCCACACAGCTGTGATGGCTCCAGGAACCCCCACCACCACCACCCTGGAGCCAGTGTAGTTCCACTAATGAACCTGCCACTAGAACAATGGCGGACGCTGACGTGAGGGATCAAGGCACAACATGCTCCGACAACCCCATTACACACACACCTGACAACCTGACATGCGTAGACATGTGTCAAAGCAAAGCCATACGTCTGCATTTGGAGGTGGACGGTTGTCTGACTGAAAAGGGCTTTAATCATATAGCTGCAGAGCTTTACGCGGTCTGGCAGGTGATACATTCGAGGCAGCTCGCTGCTCCTTTGTTTGCCTTCTGAAGAGCTCACAGCGGGTTTTTGTTGCAATAAGAGATTGATGGATATTGTGACAGGGAGGGTCGGCGACCCTTTCCTGCCCAAACAGAGGATGTGATCTTCAGTTTCTCCGTGTTCCAGTTCTGTCCCCCTGATTTCACAGAGCATCCTCATCCAGCACATACATCGTTTTACATCCTCCCACAGAAATGACCTCACACTGGGCGTGTGCGCTGTTTGGGTCTGCATGCAAGTGTAAATGTGCTGGCTGACTGCCTGAATCCTCTCTGATAAAGATCACTGCATAAGCCATAAGCTACGTTGTGAAAGGTAAAAAAAAAAAGATTCAAAACAGTCATGGAACAGTTGGTGGCAAACATCTGTCTTTTATTGCCAGCCACCTTTTTTGAATCATCTCAGATCTTATCGCCTTCTTTGAATTTCAGATGGGAAATCAGCCTGTTATCAGCTCCATTTGCCAACAGGAGCTAGAGAGAAATCTGGTGTGCAGCCGTCAAGGCTGTCACTGAGCACGCACGGAGCATGTATGAATGCAAACCCAGTGATGCTACCTGGAGGACGTTTCAGGCTGGATTTAAGCCACTTTGAATACAGATGTCAGATTCTACCGTCGGTCTTTACACCGACAGGTTGAATTTGTGCAGCAGGCCAAAGGCATGCACACCAAAACACCATGAAAAATACATTTGCTGAGTTTTTGCAAAAGACTGCTGAGGGACAACGACGGAGCCGCGCTCATTTGCCTTCTCATCTCGTTGGGGAATCTTTCTACTTCCTCGCAGCTGCACCGTCAAGCAGCCATTGATGTTGAGCGTTGGATGGGCTCCTGCTACTGTTTCACAGATAAGTCCTGCTGTGTACAGGCACTTTAACGACACTTGTCTGTGTTTTGAAGTAGAAAGTAGCCTCCTGTGCAGGATAATGCACTTCTGATCTCCCCAGTTCTCTTATTACCTGCAGCTGGCGATAACTAGCAGTGGTAAATCATATTTGCGGTGTGAGAACAAGTGGGTGTTTGAATATGATTCATCTTCTCTCCGTCTACCTCTGCTCTATAGGTATTTCCAGTGATCAGATAATCCCCATTGCTCTGTTGTGCTTCATTGCTATCATGGATCAATCAAAGCTCAAATGATGTTTGTATGCATTTTAATCAAGCTGCCATTATTTTCACATTCTTTCTGTTCAGAATCATTGTTTGCTGAAGCATGGTATGAAAGTGTAGCCAAGAGGAGCCAGGGATTTCTTGTTTACACTAGGAGTGGGGTTCAAGCATAAGAAGAAGGTTGAATTTAAGCAACTAGCCCGAAAACGTAGCTTGTGGGGTTTCGGAAGGTTTTATTTAATAATTTTAGTAATACATGATAAATACAGCTTAGCATGAATGCTCCAATCTAATATGAGAGCTTTGCTAACTTGGCTGACTGTTGATTACAGTCACACAGAGGACAGTTCACATGTTTTACAGTTCTTTGGGCCAGAGGTCTGCTGTTGTGGCTAAACCCAAAATTCTATGTTTGGGCCTTGTCACCATTACAGTTTGGTTTTAGTTCTGAATTGCGAAAATTGTTACGTATGGACATCGACTCCACCCTGAACCATAACATTAAATCACCCAAACTCCCTGTCTCTGGACCTAACTACACCCTTCTCAGAGAAAATTGCATTTCTTAGAGCAAACTGCTCTCCTGTGTTCTACTGGGGTGCCTTCAAGTGCTTATAAAAGCAGACAGTGGCTCATTAGCACCAAATTAGGCTTTTAGAGATTTATGAATTGGAAGCTGTATAACCAAGTTCATTTCAGATACAGTAATGGTGGTCATAACGCTTCACGGTGTTCCTGCTCAAACTTGTCTGGAAAAATTCCACCATTTCTTTTAGGCTTTGATAAATTCATGCTCATTGCTGCCACCTCAGCCCTGACTAGTTTATACACCCAGTTCAATTAAATTCATCTTTATATATAGCATGTTCTAAACTGGAGACGGACTCTCAATAAACACAAAGCCTGACCCTCAACAGGGGCAACAGGGGCAGGAAAAACTCCCTGGCAACAGGAAGAAACCTAGAGCGGGACGAGAAGGACAGAGAGGAACGTGTGGATGAGCTTTATCTTATTCAGTGGGTTTCACCTGAGTGCTTTAGTTTACGTACCAACATTTACTGGAGGAAGAAAAGAAGAAACTACAAAATCCTCCCAGTTTTTGGTTTCATTAACACCTTTTCTGCTACAGTTGCGTCCTTCTCTCTCTCTGTGTACCTATCCCTAGCAACAGGTACCGCTGACTCCGCATCTGCACACTGACCTCTGACCCCACTGTTTAAAACCTCTATCTTCAGGATAACAAACCCTGAGTAATGTACTAATGTAAGATGTATCTGCCCTATCTTCCCTCCTCCTCCTTTAACCCAGTTGGCCATCAGCAGGAGGGTCCCCCATTCAGGCCTGGTCCTGCTCCAGGTTTCTTCTTGTTAAAGGAGAGTTTTTCCTGTTGCTTATCTAATGTTCAGGCTTTGGATTTCTGCAGTGTTTTCTGTTTTTCAGCTGTGAAAACAGTGATTTAACTGTGCATTCAAGACTTGAGGTCAGTATCTTGGATGGGAAACCAAGCCTGGAACTTGCGCAGTCACTGCTGAAGAGCCCAGGATGGCTGCAGGCGTCGTTCAGGCTAGACAGACTAGTTATGGATTCAAATACTTGATACATGATAAACATGAAGGTTTATAATATGTGCTGTACCTGCTGTGCTGTATCTGCTGCCCCGAGTGGCAAAATGTGGCTGCTGCAGGAAAATGCTTCTTGAAGACCACGATTACATCTTTGTGTTTTTCTGTTTTAATGTTTTTTTTTTTTTTATGACTGTTGTTGCTTCTTTATTTTAAATATACATATACTAACAAACAATACATTTATGCTCTATTAGCTATCATTAATGAGGTCAACAATGTGGGCTTCTTTTTAAAGATTTGATAATAAGAAAAAGAAGAACTTTTACTAAAATGAAATTTATAACTTCTATGTTGTTTTAATAGATTTTCGTGTTCACTGCATCTTTATTGCACATCTAAGGACTCGTTGAATAAAATATGAAAGTTAATATTTGATCTGTGCTCATTTACAGGACAATAAATATTGTTACTCTCATTAAGCCAAATTATCCCACCATGTCTTCAAAACACGGTACCATGGCAACCAAAAATGACATAAAATGATGCTGAGTCCCGTTTTAACCCTAACCCTGAATGGAAGATAAACTCCGGACAAGGACGCGTGCATTGTTCTGCGCGGGAGCGTTACAAGCCAGACTCCTCCTGTGGCTGAAATGACCCAAACACTGCTGTCTCAAGCAAACACAACCTTTAACATGTTTGCATTCAAAAAGAACTCACGTCAGTGACGCACTTTAACCTTTCATCTGGTGCTGAAGGCCTGGCGGGGTCGGACTCCGCACAGCGTGACGTCCGCTGACTGACTGCAGTCACTAGCTGAGAGTCAGGTCTCATACAAAGATTAGCAGCTCAGAGAACGCCTCCTTTGTTTCCCTTCCAGACAAAAGACGTGGGTGAGCCATCATTGAAGCTCTCCTTGTCTGGGCTGCACATCAGGCGGAGCCTGACGAAGCTCTCATCTTCTGCGTTACACCCAATCACAATTCTGCGAGGGCGTACTTCAGACACACTCGTGTGGAGGATGGAGGATGAGATAATGGTTAAAAAAAGGCAAATTCATCTCAATGTGTGCAAGCAAACGCGACTACTGCAGGCGCTTTAATGGGGAATGAAGCGTCACTGGGAGCCGCTTAACATGAAATATGTGCAGACCTCAACAATTACAGCTGGCTTTCATAACTGAGTTACAGAGAACGCATCAGCGTGTCGTTGAGACTTTATACGAGCATGGTTTACACATTAATCAAGGTAAATATAGCGCGTGCATGCACACACGCAGGCTCTCACTCTAGGTGCGTCTGTGGGCTGTCAGCAGTTTTAATTGCTGCTGTGTGCCAGGCAGAGCCGGGACAGCAGATCTGGAACATGTGTTACAGTATGTCACACCGCTTTCTAAAGACGGCAGATCTGATCCCGCCTCGGGTCGCACGGGTCCATTCAAGACTGGTGAAGGCCAGAAATTCTGTGAGATTACTTCTATTTCACAGATTGATTAGTAGATTTCACTGTCCAGCAGCAAAGACATCAGGGTTTGAGGGAGGAACCAGTGACCCACATTTCCTAGAAAACACGTTTGTCTCTCAGCTCCAGGCGCCATTGTTAATATGAGTAGAAATAGAAGGAGGGGCTGCGGTGGCACATGGGCCAAAAATAACTCTATTATCTATTAATAACTCTGCCTAACATTAGACATCTTTTTTTATTACAGTCAGTTTTCCTGTTGGAACTGTGAGGACACATGCCACACAGTACATTCAGGTTTGAGCAGCCATCAGGATAAAATCCTGAGTCTGTTTCATTGATACATTTAGAACATCATCACCAGCTGAATGTCTCACCTGCGGCAGCACAAAGTCATTTCCAGTAAATGAAAAGAGGAATGACTGATCTGACTGATGGTTAAAGAGCATACTGCTCTAGACTAATGACTAATGCAAAATGATATTCTTAGCGTTCAAGGATTGTTTGTTCCTTTCTGTAAAGTCACAAGCTGTCCTCCAGATGCGCTATCACCATAACGAGTGACCCGCTGCAGTTTCTGCAGGCCTGTCAGGCAGATTCAGCCCACTCTGCAATGGAAAATGGACAAACTGGTGAGCTAAAAACACACTGGGAGCGTGTGAGCGGTGAAAGTGACCTGACACCACACACACACACACACACACACACACACACACTTCATTTTTGGTCCCTGTTTACTCTCCAGCACTGTCCTTGTTTTTCTTTTATCTGGTTTTGTTGCTCTTCTGTGCTCTTCACATTTATGGCGCCAGACATGCAGGTTGAAGTATAGAGCCTGTGTATGGCAGCCAAGCCCAGTGGGTCTAATTCAGGTGTTTCCATGTCCTGGTCCTTCACTGCCAACAACAATATCACAGTGTGTTAGTCCGGCTCATATTTGTGCAGTTTAGATGTCTTAACCTGATGTAATAAAACCAAATCTAGCTGTAGTTAGGCTACTAGGAAAAAACCTAGGAAACTAGGAAAAACCTCATCAGGTAAACACAGTGATGAAAGAGAAGGATGTACACACACGCGCGCACACACACACACACACACACAGAGCAGCTGGGTGATTAGTGCAGGATGTGTGTGGACGGGGCCAGCTGTGGTGAGCCAGGCGGTGGATGTGGTCCATCAGCCTCTCTCTCTCCTCTCTCTCTCTCTCTCCTCTCTCTCTCTTGCTAAATGAAATGAAAGGCTCAGATGGTGTGAGCGTTGCATAAGTGCCAACTCAGGTCCAGGGCTAAGCTGATTATGTGGCACACTCGCAGACTCATATTCATTCCAACATCACTTAAAGAACCAAGGAGCTTACAGGGCCTCACTTTGTTGCTCCAGCGTGGCTCCTTCCTTTATTCCATATCCTCCTCTTTTCTCTTCTCCTTTAAGTGTGAGGTCAGTGTGTTTACTGGAAGTACTGGCTCAGGCCTAGTGACTGTGAACACGAACACTAGCAGCAGTGACATCTGACACAGGCGGCTGATTGAGATGGAAAACTACACCTTTATTTGGAGAATATCGTGAGGTTGGTGTTAATACTTTTGGAATTAAAGTTGCTTAGTGCTCCGTTTTCAAAGGCTCAATAATAATTGACCAACATGAGTTCTGTTTCCAGGGTTTCCTTATTACAAAGGTGTAATCAAACGTGTCAACACAGAATTATCTCCATGCCTACAGAAGAAATCCTAAAGGTGGAAATAGGCCATTGTCTATGTTCAGTTTACAGAAACCTTCTTAGGTCCAAACAGCCACAAGAAGACTCATACAGGAAGTCCTGATCAGACTGGAGCAAAAGTGCTTCTCAGTGGAGACGAATGATGACTTCAAACTACTGTGAAAGTGACTCCAGAGAATTTGAATTAACCAAATAACTTAGATAAACTGATTCTCACAAGAACTTCATATTCTATTTTTGTCCCTGTTCAAGATCTTTAATGACAGAAATTCTTTACGTAAAATACCCGAGCGTCTCGGGCTTGTGACTTCAGGTAGCTGACCCTGGTTTTGCTGATGACCTTGACCTAGTTGCACCAGTGACCTTCAGCTGGAGCTGACTGGTCCAGCTGATAAAGATCAGCATCGCTCCGTCTGCTGGATTGCCCTCTGCACTCCAGGGAAGAGCTGCTGCGTCAAGTAGAGGAGCTTCTCCAAGTTTCTCCGGTACTTGTTAACAAATGACAGGAAGAAGGAAAAAGAGATCGAGGAGAGACTGATGCAGCTTCTGCAGTGATGGGATGTCCTGTCATGGCGATAAAAGAGATGAGCTGGAAAGCAAAGCTCTCAATGAACTGCTCAGTCTCCATTCACTCGTGGTCATGGCTGTTTAGCGGAGGTGAGCGAAAGAACAAGACCAGAAAGAGCAGCAGCTGAGATGAGTTTCCCCAGAGTGTGTGGGCTCATTCTCAGAGAGAGGGAAACGAGCCAGACATCAGAGAGGCACAGGATGGCTTTCTGGGGAGGAACTTTCCACCCAGCACACCCTGAGGCAGACTCTGGGCGCGCTGAGAGGATTACACATCCCTTCAACCCCCGGAAGGCCTCTGCATTCTGGCAGTTGTGGAGAAGCTAGTCCGGGTTTCCCTTCTGACAGCGGAGCCACATAAGCAGAGGAAGATGGAACAGAAGGACAAAAATCTCATAGAGCCTTTTAACCTAGTTCTTTTAAAATGGGGTCCGTCTGCAGTACTGAAATAGAAGATTCTGCTATTACGTGAACTAGTCAGTAGGGGGTTTTGTGTATTTGACTGCAGATATTACTCAGGACTTCACTTTCCAGCTTGCATGTAAATCATCTTGGGGTTTGAGTCGAGACACTTAAAATATGCACATTTATGGCACAAGATGCAATCAAAGTTTGGATTTTTGCTGTCATGCTGTTTGATTTTAAGCAACTCTCATTGTTCCCTCAGGCTGGTTCATTTCCCTCAGCCGCCCTTTCATAATGCACAACTGAAGCACTATCAGAGAGTATTGCCTCAATTTATTTTAAGTATTTCCTCCGGTATAGCGCTATTGCAAACAGGATGTTCTCTGCAGCTGTGACCACACTGTATTCCTGTATTTATAGAAAGAGCATAAAGCTGGGACAGAATAAACCAGCACCGACCTTCAGACACAGCAAATGAACCCAGTTCAATCATGAACAATGATAAACGTACCATTTCTCACACACCAGACAAAATTAGGCCAAAATATGAGACTCATTTTCATCAGAGTGTTTATCCAAATGACCCTGAAGTCCTGATCAGGCTGCTTCAGAGAGAACAGCCAGTCACGAAGATCCAGTCTGACAGTGATTAGCTGGATATTATGTATAAACACTCCACAAACGCAGCCCAATATGAGGAAGGTTCCATTAGCCAACACACGATTGCTTCTCTTCAATATCTTGTTCCCTTAAATGTTTCTCTCCACTCTTTCCTCTGTGTTTCCCTGGTGACACTGACAGACTGACTGACTGCCTGCTTGCCGTTTGTTCCAATCACCCAGTTATCAGAGCTGTGACAACAGTGTGCATAACTTTCCTGTATCCACAAATACACCCCCACCTCAGCGACCTCCGTGCTGTGTCCGTGTTGCTTAGAATAGGACGGGGGCTCAGCTGCCAGGTGGGTTTCAATAACGTTTGTCATTTCCTCTCACAAACTGGCCTCACAGGAAGAAAATGGCTGAAGATTGTCCAGGCTGAAAGCTTGTTCTCCTCACAGACTGGGCTTCCACAGACTTAAACTATGACGTGTTCTTCACACTTGAATTGTGATTATGTTTTTGCTCTGGACAAAGCTCGCAAAATAAGAGCTGTTGGAAATGATCCACTGGGAAAAAAAGGTGTTTAAAAGAGAATGACCTTTCCTGATGCCGACTTAAAGTGTGATTATTTAGTCTGTACTGTTCAGACAAAGCAGATCAAAGCGGATGATTGCAAATGAACGCACTAACAAAATAAATCTTATGGAAAAGTGGATGTGATTGCACGCACAGTGTGTTTTATAGACAACATTGCACTTTTCATTGGTAATTAAACCTAATTAACAAATTCACTAAAACCAAAGAGCTTGCTGATGTTTCTAAATGAAGTTACAATTTTCAACGTACAGCTGATTCTTGTGTTTAGGTGGGTAATAAATGCATTCATTCATTTAAGATCAATTTCACTCAGTTTTCAGGTTTTTGTTTAGACGTTGCTGTTTAAAGTTTAAAATACATTTTTGGAGTTAATTTGTGCAAAAAACACAATTCACACATTACTAAATGAATATTAGAATGTATACTCATACATTGGTTGGCTACTATGTTCAGTCGATAAGGAAACCATTCCTGCTTACATTTGAAGCAGGAATATTGTGAATCCAGCTGAGGTTTTGTGTCATGGACTTTTGCTGGGCTGAAATCTGTCTCATAAAGGTAAAAACGTTGTTGTTTCATAGCCCATAAAGATAACAACCTGTGTTTATGCTCTAATGATGTCAATTGAGTGACACTTCAAATGGTCTTTCAGACTTTGGGAAAGTGAAGTCAGATAAAGGGGATGTCTTCTCCCGCAGCTGCGGGCGGAGATGAAGCGATTGCACTGCAGACTGTCAAATTCCTCCCCTATCCTGTCCGTCTGTCCTCTGAAGCACATCTGTGAGCAGACCAGCGAGCTGAGACCTCAACAAAGGAGGACATTCAGTGTGTTCAGATAAACCCCTCTGCTGCTCCCGCCACGTACCTCCATCCCCACTCTTATCTCCATGAACTCCCTCACCTCCTTCTACGCCTCCATTCCTACGCAGGTTTTCTCCCTTCTGCTTCCTCTATCCTTCCACCCACCAGACCACCTCTGCATCGCTGCTGCTTCCACCAGAACCCGATAAAGCCGTGCTGGCGCTTCCACTCACCTCAGCTACCCCTGATATCACCCGACTCAACCTCAGCCGCAAAGGCTTCACCTGGTGGCACACAAAGAAGCAAACTTTTCTCCCAATGCCGACCTTGCTTGTTTGTTTTGCCTTTAGTTATATTTATTTTGTTTTCATGAAATTCACTGGTCCTTGACTCTTAAAATAATATTGATTTTAAAAAAGCATTACTGTGCAGGGTTGCACAGTATTTTCAAAAGTACCAAATGCTTAAGGAACGTTCCAAACAAATAAAGGAGCACTCGTGGTCCATGAGTACTTAATACTTTGCAGAAACATGACTAATCACTTTATTTAGGTCTGAGGTTGCAGTTTAACCTCTTGAGATTTAAATACAGCACCAGAGAAACTGATGCTAACAGCCGCAGTTTGCTGGAAGCGGCCATTAAGGTTGAGGCAGCACGGTGATGCCATGGTAACCACAGAGGGCTCAAAGCAAGAAGAAGGTTCTGGGTTTGATTCCAGATTCTATGAGGAGTTTCAGGTTTCTATCTGTGTTCAGTTTCAGGGTTCTATCCTGATCACAATCGTTTCCTGCCTCTCCGCCAGCGTCTGCTGTGGTGGACCCTGGTACTAAGATGGATCGTTAAAGTGCATCCTGGAGGAAGTATTTGAACATATTTTGGCTGTTTTGGTAGGTAAACAGAGCTACTCCATTACACCACCATCAGGACCACTGTTAAGTGAGTGGTGGTAATGTTATTACACCATCGGGTCAAACTGGCTAACGAATACCATCCTCTGGAACACGGGGATGTGGAAAGATGTTTTCTGTGAGCCGTGCTGCCGGTTCTACCAGGCTGCTTCCATCATCTTTCTGTAGACAGGAACAAATATCATTCCATATCTCACACGGGAAAATGTTTGGAGTTTGTCTGAAGAAACTTGTTTTATCAGATTGGCCCCATGCAGCATGCAGGCTGAACCAGGAGAAGCCAGTACTCCGCCCCACAGTAGCATGACCAGGAGTGTGTGTGAGGGCAGGATTAGCCCTCCCGTGTGTTTTAATATTTCAAGAAAAAAGAAAATCAAATAAATACCCTGACTAGTTTCATTCAGAGCTTAAATGAACATCAGAACGCTCAATATTGTAGTTCCTGCCGGATCCCTATCTTAAACATTAATCTGCTTATGTGAGGTCAATAAAAGACTCAAATGATTATTTATGTCTTTAAAGTGTAAAATGTCTGTAAAATCTTGTTGGGACTGATAACGATCGACGTACCACACATGAGATGGCAGATTAACATCTGCAGCCAATTGCATGGTGATCGACCTACGAACTCACTACAAACGGGGATCTCTGGAACCAGGGTCTTTATCCTCTGAAGAGCATGAATATCCAGAGTGTAATCAATCCAAGACGAAGATTAGGCTGAACTGGCTGTATTTCAAAACAAACCAAGGACCCCTGACTCTCCCGCAGATAAATATTTACATTTGAGCATGCAGAGGAGCGCTGGTGTGCGTATGTGCATGCAGAAATGTGCCGTGCCTCCTCTCCTGACTCCAAATCAAAGGCAGACCTGTGTGGCCTCACGCTGTAAGAGCAGCTTCACCTGGAATATTTCTGTCAGGGGTCACCGAGTAATGACAGCACCTTCTTCTCACACAGAGCTGACACTTCCCTCCTCCTCCTCAGCCTCCTTACTTATCCTTTCATCATTCCCCCTCTCGTCTGCTCATCTGATCTTCGTTGCTTGTCCTACTTGGGAATGGGGAGCACCCTTTTGTGGAGAGACGGAGCTGAGGAGCAGTCAGATAAACTGGGACAGAATTCCTTTGGTCCAATATCACTTGTTTGAGCCAAAGAAGGTGTAATTTTCAGTCGAATGAACAGTCGCTCAGCCTTTAATCAGTCGGTGGTGTGCTTATTTAGAGGAAGGGATTGACTGTACTGCACCGCTGCATTGAGAGGCCAGACTCTCACTGTTATCACAAGGTGTGAGTGATGATCTCCATACGGTCAGTCGTGGCCCTGTTCTCACCAGCTCTGTGCATGCCATTATCACCACGTGTCAAGTGTCCCCCCAGTTTGTGTGGCGGCTATCTGAGAAGCTCAGCACATAAGCCGGTGTCCAGTGTGTGTTTGTGTGTGTGTGTGTGTGTGTGGGGGGGGGGGGGGTGTCAAAGTTAGACTGTTCACAGCTTCACCTTAGCCTTGTTAGCTGCTCGCTGCCACAGCTGCTCGCTGACTGTTTACGGTGACCTTGTCTGCACCTAAACTCACCATAGCTGCATTTCCTGCCACATGCAGGAAAATCTGCTGCCTCTGTCACAGATAAACACTGACAGTGAGGGAGATGCATTTACATAAATCAGACAGCCGCCAGGTTATCAGGCTCACGCTCTGGAGTTTGCATTGTGGTCAGAATGCAAATCCAACACGACTTCTGCACAAGCTCTCTTTGCAGCTTTGAAGCCTGCTGATGGAAGAGGCTAAGAATGGGAAGACAGATAACCGAATATGTAACAAAAGACAGAATACATGAACATTCACCTGCCAGAAAACACTGCTGTGGTGTCAAAGTCTGCCCAATATGAAAATATTAACCTTACCAACAAACCTTTGTTGGTGCAAAAGATGCATTGGTTTATTAATCTGTTGGGCACTATCATTCATACAGTGGGGCCCAAGTTGTTTTTATGTGTATCATCATAAATGATGAAAAGTGAAAATAATGAACATTAACATCAGCAATAAATCTATGTTCATTATAATTAGAGGAGTTAATGTAATACTAATGTATAATCTGTCCATGCAAGAAGGTATTACTGGTAATAGAAAAGAAGCCCATGGGTCCAGGTGTATCTTTAGATGTCCTCATATGGAGCTCTGGGTCACCCGACCTACAGATCCTGATGGGCCATATCAGTAATCAGCAAGACTAACGGAAACAACAGGCTCCAACAGTAAAGTGCACATTAATGTGATATGTATAGATAGATAGATAGATAATTTTTAAGGGTAGAGGAAGCGGAGAAAGAGAGAGAGGTGCGGGTAGACACACCCCTAAGCCTATAGCAGCCAAACTGAGGGCATTTCTGTAAACACTGACACCAGGTCTGGCTAGCTGTAGAGCCTTTAATGACGTGTTCAGCAGCCCAATAAAAGTGAATTACAGTAGTTTAACCTAGAAGAAATAAATGTATGGACAAATCTTTCTGTATCACTTTGGGACAGAAAATGCCGAATTTGCACAGGTGGTAAAGATGGACCTGGAAAGGTGCTTATTGTAGACAGAAAGGTCCCTTACAGTGGTACAAGGGGCCAGGATAGGCTACATCAGTAGATAATATGTTTTTAAGGTGCTTTGGGCCTAGAATGGTAACTTCAGTTTCATCTAAATTCAACTATTGGAATTTTCTAGTCTTCCAGGACTTCATGTCTTTGAGTCAGGCTTTCGGTTTCAGGAGCTGATCGGTTTGGTCTGGCCATTATAAATATAATTTGATGTCATCAACATAACAGTGGAAATGTATTAAATACTTCCTGATTATACTACTAAGAGGAAGTGTCTATAAAATAAACAGGATTGGGCCAAGCACTGAACCTTGTGGACCTCCATGATAGACTTTAGTAGGAGCAGAGGATTCATTATTAACAAAAACAAACTGAGACGAGATCTGAACCAGTTTAAAGCAGACCCTTTTATGCCAAACTTTTTCCATTCTTAGTAACAGAATGTGACGTTCAACTGTGTCAAAAGCAGCACTGATGGCTAACAGGACAAGAACGGGCATCAGTCCTTTATCTGACGCTGGAAGAAGGTCATTACTGACTTTCACGAGTGCTGTTTCTGTACTATGATGAGCTCTAAATCTTGTAAGTCCTCATAAAGTTGATTGATTTAGAGGTAGTCACATAACTGGCTGGTGACTACTTTCTGTAGGATCTGTAACTCTCCATTCTAACAACATCTTTTTTTATTATAAAGCATCCACTTGCCTCCACGGGAGATTTGTGACAAGCAAAGTTTGTACAGCGACGCGACTGAAAAAGAAAACTTACTGACTTTCTGGTGACCTTGCCTTGTCAGGGAGATTCAGCTGCGGCTGGAGGAGCATTGTCAAGTTGTCCTTTGTAAACTCTGTTTTCTCTGAGTGGGACAACCTGTGTTTTTCTCCTGCTCTCTGAGAGCTTTAAATGCTGCTGCCTCTAACCTCAGCAGAAAAATATTACCCAAACCGTATTAGGGTTGTTGAATGAGGAGAAGGTTAGTGTGTTTGCTGCTGGCCTGTGACTGTTTATAAAAAAGACGCTGATACAGGGCACTCAGCGGCCCCCAGCTGCTTTCCTTCATGGCTGAAGTATTTTATTAAGTAGCTCTATTTGCTAAATTGTAGCATGATAATTAATCTAGGGAACACTACCTGAAACCACAAATCTCTTCATCACACCACTCGTGTGGAACGGAGCACCTTTACTCAAGAGCATGCTTTTGATTGGATCATTTTAACAAAAAATTCGGCTTTAATTCTTCAGAACATCACTGGTATCTAGTGGAAAATATTTGCTTGAACACTTAGAAAACACAACAAAAATACTACAAAGGACGACATGAACACTTGAATATTCACGAGTTCCTTTAGATACGCTATCTTCTCTTGGGGTTTTCATCCAATATGTGTCTCATCCGGGCGTTTGCATGCACTGCAGCATCCAATAATATTGCTTTTCCTGTTTCTGATCTGTGACAACCCCGTTTAGATCGACATCCTGCTGCTCAGCCTCATGCATTCTGTCCAATTGATCTTTGGCGTCTTCATGCTTGAGCTTGGAGTTTTGATTGACTCGCTGAGGTCGATCCCTCTTCCATGGTTGGAACTTCCATTTATTCACTCAGGAATCCATCATAAACAAATGGAGTTGGGGGTGACACGCTTGGATCGATTCCTCTCACCAGTGTGCCTCCAGCTGTCGTTTTTACCCGTCACGCTGAGCTGGGCTTCTTGAACTTCACTCTGCTCCTCAGCCTACCTGAGCTATGCTTTTTGATGGTTTTTTTTTCCCCCTGAGACTGCAGCAACTGACGGAGCTCAGGTGACTGAAATCAGTGAAAGATTTGGATAAAAGCATTTACACCAAAAAGCAACCGTTTTGAAAGAAGCACTGGAAGTTGGAGTAAGTTTGACAGATAACTACAACGTTGATCTGAAGGTGATGACCAAGAGAGAAAGAAAATTGCTGCTTCCAGCCTCCAGATTCAACGGTGGGTACTTATTATTTACGTCAGCAAAATTATAACACACCATTTAAATACTGAAATGGTACAATCTATGCTAATAAACATCATAATCCTACATTCGTGTATTAAATGGAAGTAGGAATAGAACGGTTTCATCATATTATAAATTATTTTTTATTTTGTAGCTGAGTTTCACAAAAGGGCTTTTCCTCAACTCTAAATCAGTTCACACAAATAAAATGAACAAAATACAGAATTTGTGCATGTGCAGAAATTGGCTCACACCAGAGGTTTGAACCAATTTCTGAAAAGGAAATTAAATATTGCATCGTGGTGCTGACAGAATGAGGAGCAACTGAAACCAAAATTATTGTTAATTGAATTGATTTATGAGTATTTAGACAATCACACACACACACACACACACACACAGTAATTTGGTACTCAGTATGGAGCAAGTACAAACACACACACACACATACACACAACATGCACAAATAGAAATGTGAAATTTAAGACACTGCTGTGACACCCTGAGAATGTTCAGGGTTGCAGCCAATGGGCAGAGCTAGTAAGACGAAGGCAACCACTAGTCCCTGCACACATACAAACACACACATGCACACACACAAAGAGTTGGTTTTGCTTGAGTCATAGCTATTGCGCTAACAATTAATATCCATGAATAATATCCATTATAACTAACACTGTGTGTGTGTGTGTGTGTGTGTGTGTGTGTGTGTGTGTGTGTGTGTGTGTGTGAGAGACCTGTGTTTTTTAACAGCACACCTCTATTATCTGGCAACATTCTGCTGTTTATCTGCAACCATCAGTGTTCAGTCTCGGATACTTTCACTGCTTAATTTTCTTTTAAAATACTCGGAAAGGTTTGCTGCTAAAGGATGAAAACTGAGCAGGATTGTGTAGGAAGGCTCATATTCCAGACGAATGTTTTTCCTTCAGTGAGCTGGTTGGAGCAGACAAAGTTCTCCTGGTAAATGCTGATGTAGATGACTTACACCAATCATGCTGTAACAGACCAAACATTTGGTTGACAAATGGTGGAAAAAGGTTGATGGATGTTTCCATCCAATGTTTCCATTTCCTATTTGTAATGTAGCTGTTTTAAGCAGCCTCCATTATGGCAAACCAGAAAAGCAGCATCTGCTGAAACATCTGTCCTATGAGTTACTGCGAACCTACACACATTTCCCCTCAGCTGTTATATCGATACAGGTCTGAGGAGCAACATGTTCCATCCAGGAAGGAGACTGTTTTCTAAAGACAAAAACACTCCGACTGTTCCGGGATTTACCTTCATCTGTTGAGAGAATATGTGTGGTCCCACCAGAAAGCAGAACTGTTATAGAAGGGCCACTCTCAACCGGAAGACTGGCACAGTCTTTCTCTTCTCTTTACTCGAGGTTTCACATTTTCACCCTGAAGGTCGTCTGAAGGTCGTCTAGGACAGTAAACAGCATACAGATCTGTACATCCACACACTGAAAGAGGTGCAGTCTGTCGACGACGCGCAGAGATGGAAGAAGAAGAAGAATGAACTGTGCCGAGAGGTTGGTAAAAAACAAGAAGCTGAGTCATGGTAGGCTGGCAGCATCATCCGAAAGCAAAACAACAGTTTTATCACAGCATCACTGCAAAAGTCCTCTGACTTTGTGCAGATACGCTGCCTCTTTCTGTGGCTGCAACTGAAGATGATAAAACCCTGCAAATATGACAACTCTGCAAAGGATGTTGGTTTACAGGCCAGATGGTGGGATAAAATGGTCTAATAAGTTTCCAGTCACAACTGCTCCTCTCCCAGCGGACTCTATAACAGAGTGAGAGAGACTCCAAGTGCTGCAGAAAACCTAAAACGATCTGTAAATGAGCTCAGAGGCCTGGTGGTCAGCTGAGCCTGAGGGCTGACGGCGCTGATCTGTGCCAATAAGTCTGAGCTCTGACAGGCGCTCTGACGGGCGGCCGTGGCGCTCCTCTCTGCAGCGTTCTCTCGTTTCCTCCCACTTGAAGTCATTCCCTCCCTCTTTCCACACTGTTGGTTTTAATATTGCAACTCTGGGGTCTCTTGCGGTTCATATATGCTGACACTGATCACCCTGTGGTTGCTCTGCCCTCACCACCGTCATACTTTCTCTCTCTCTCTCTCTCTCTCTCTCTCTCTCTCTTTCCATTGCTTTCATGGATGCCTCGTCCTCTGTAATATAACTCTTCCCCTTCCTGCATACCTGAATAATAACACGTATCGGAGGAAACCTAGGCTTTATCGCCGGGGTTGTGACCTCCTGTCTGCCTGGGGTCTTGACCCCTGTGTGACTTCAACTTAAGATCCAAACATAACTGGTGGTGGAGTTACAGGACTTGCTGTCACAGAGAGGGACATGCGCTGGGTGAGGTGGTATTTTTAACCAAAACAACCAAAATATCAGAAATCAGTCCTACAAAAACGCCATCCAGTAAACGTGGGTGCGTTTAAATATTTGTCTCAGCATGCCCAGGAGCCACCATCTGACTGTGAGTGACGTGTTCTCCTGTTAAACCACGGCTTTAATGACAGTTACCCTGAAATAACCTCTTCTTTGAACACAGACTAATGACTCTATTGTGCGTATCAGGCCTTCCGTTGCCGTGCGGAATGACGGCTCGGCCTCTGAGGGTCACCGCGGCTCCAGCCGACTGTAGCTCTCTGACCCCGTCAGTGTCAGCCAGCAACAGCTAACAAGCAGGTAAAAGATTTTCCTGAACAGTGTAAAACGAGTGTGTTCCCTCATGTTGTTCTGATAAATAAGCAGTATATTTTTACGTGCTTTGGAAATTGTTGCCGCATCCATATTGTTATCGTGCCCAGTGATATTTTCCTCAGTTTGACTCCAGACGTGCACGAAATCTTTTAAATGAAACCAGCAGGTTCAGCAAGAGTGGATTCCACTTAATGGCGCATGAATGTGGAAGTCGCTGCAGTAGACCGTACCACATTCCAAGGAATACGTTTAAGATCGGGCCCCTTTCCCATTTACTGCTGCAAGTTTGAACTGGTTTGATTATATATACAGTCTGGAGCCTGAGTTCAGCAGCAGCTCCAGGAAAGGTTCTAGCCTCCCTCCCGGTATTCTGATGGCCAGACCCTCTTCACAGTGTTACAGATTTGTGAAAGTGAAAACCAAATCAGTATTACATCACATCTGAGATGTCAAATTAATACTTTCATTTACACACACAGACAAACAGCTAAGGGATAAAGTGGTGGAGGATGGATGGATGGATGATTTTTATTCATTAGCAGATGCTTGATTTGGTTACGTGAGCTGTCGGTAGATGGTAGTAAACATAGAAACAATGAAGTAGAAGAAAAAATATGTCCTGAGAGACAGACGGAGCTCAGACCAGAGCTCTGTCTTTCTCCATTAAACTTTGTTTCCTGGATCAGTTGTGTTTATGGAAGAACATTAATTTAATTTTCAATTTTCACTCTGAATCTCTTCACTCTCTTTCTTCCATAATTAGTTGACAGTGACCTGCAACTAAAAGCTGTTTTTATCTGTAATTTTCCATCAGCGAGTTTGTTGCCGTACCCAGTATAGCAATTATTTTCCATGCCAGTTCAATTTACAAGGCTTAATCGAGGAAATAAGAAAAACAACAACTACGGCCATCATTAGCATTTTGCTCAACATTTCTTCTTTATGTGCAGCCATTTAACAACCCTGACATTTTCATTGCTGCCCCTGCTTTAATAGTTCTCTTAATGTTGGAGAACCTGGCGGCCTCGGGCCAGCGTGAGAGTTTACCGTTTTAAAATTGGATCTTGTATCTGTGGCGCTTTAATGCATGTGTCACCACGGCCTGAAGCTGCACTCCTCGTCTTCATGAGTATCTTTACACAAGAACTCGCGTCACCACAGCAAATTGCATTTTTAGGTTTACTGAAGCGAAACCAGGGTAAAGTGTTAAAAAGTAGCCTGGGCTCATCTTTCTTAATGACGTCATTCGCCGCTGCTGAAATCCTGCCACCGTCTACCAGGGCTTTATCTCCTTGCCTTTCAGTGAGGAAGACTGGGATGCATGCGAGCTCAATGTGTTGTTGTCCTTGACAAACTGTGCGACCTTTGGGGACGGCCTCCGCGACTACAACTATGACAAATCTCAATCGATCCGCTCCGTTTTTTCGCTTTCTTTGTGCAGTGAAGCAAACACTGCGAATAGATCAGGTGGCTTGTCCTGGATAAAAGGCCTCCACCACCTTGTCTGGGTTGCAGCTTTCACCTTTCTAAATTTTGTCGCAGACTTGGCACTTTAACTTCACCGTCAAAGGTCAGTTCCACCGACATCAGCGAAATGTATTTCTGCTCTCCCGGGTTCCTGTCTGATGACTGCCTGTGGCCTGGTTGTTGCTATTCTACTGGGAGCCATATTTCTACAACAAACTGGTGAAACCCAAGAGGCAGTGAAGGAGTCAAGAATCTGATACTGTGTCGTCTGGAGTCTGTGGGCACAACGGAATCACCAGATGCAGCTAAGTCTGCAGTCAGTGCCTCAAAGTCAAACGCTAGGACATCCTGTCTGTGTGTGTGTGTGAGAGTGTGTGTGTGCTTTCTGTAGAAAGAGTTCTTAACATTTTTAGTGATTTTTTTTTTATCAGGGTTAGTGTACTTTGAACAAGTGTACGTGTTGGCTTCAATGTCTGTCTCTGTGTTCCGTAAGAAACCTGGCTGCTACGAGGCTGAGGAGAGAAAACTATCCAATTCACACCTGCTGCAGTGACGTGGTTCCTGATTCAAAGTGGGATCTGATGGGACTTGGGGTCCTGTCCATCACCTCTGTTTGCTGTATGTTTTATGGTTGCAACGGTGAGTCCTGGTCTCATCCATGTCCCAACTTTAAACAAACAAATCTTTTTTTTTGTTTTTGTTTTTAGAGCAGATGGGGTCGGAACCAGTTTGTTCCCAGTCTGATCCCTGCTGCTTCTGAGGCAGTCCTGATGTCAGGCTGAATGACGACCATATGGCTTCACGTTCACAGCGTATATTTACCTTTCCCACTGACGTGAAAAATGTCTCCATTAATAATGGTGGACTGTTTTGTGTCTGAGCCGTCTCCCTGGTGCTTGCCGACCCGAACGGCGCACCCACTCAGAAGAGGCCATGATGGCTTTTGCAGCAGATTCAACAGCAGGAGATTCTGAAGGTGAACACTTGCACACAAGCATGTCCTCCTGCTGCTTTCTTTGCATCCATAGTAGAGTGATATGATAGTGAGTGAGGTTTACACTGAAGGTGACCTCCCTGTAGTTTTTGTGCAGAATCAAACTAATTTCCCAGTAATCTGTGTCTCCTAATCCTTTGTGAAGTGACACGCAGCCTGCTGTTTAATCTCTCCAACAGTGACTCATCGAGTCATCGTCTCACAACACAGACTCAGCTTCTTCTTGGGAGCTCAATCGGGGAGCTTAATTCATCATATTTTGATTACACTTTCTGTATTTATTTATTTTTTTACTTCATATTGTGAAGCTCTGAGAAAAGCAGACAGTGAATCTATAAATTTTAATGAGAAGAATCTGCTGTCTGATGCTCACTGCAGCAGCCCCCCCACAGAGGGATAAAGCTTACCTGAGAGGGAGAGAGAGAGAGAGACAGAGAGAAAGAGAGAGAGAGAGAGAGAGAGAGAGTGTGTGTGTGTGTGTGTGTCTCAGGGGGCAGGTCTGACTGAGTCACTGCTGTCAATCATTCAATTTCACAGATGAAAAGTTCTTTTGGTTGGATGTTTTGGGTCTGCAATGGTGGTTGCAGGCTCTCTCTCTCTCTCTCTCTCTCTGTCACTCTCTCTCTGTGTGTGTGAATATACAGCACAGTGAAATCATGCTTAGTGAATCTACATGACAGTGTTATTTTGGTCCCATCGCTCCAGATGTAGGTGTTTTTATTCCTCATCACTGGGACTGAACTTTTCATGAGCACACTGACAGCGTTACCATCGTTACCAGGTGTTTAATACGGACGACATGGAACTCTAACAGCCGTTTGCTTTCCTTTGCAAGTGCGCATATGTGCGCGTGGAAAGGTCTGGACCTGTCAGAACATTAAACAAAGAGAGACAAAGGTTTCATCAGGTGTGTGCTTGCTGGTTGCCTTTCTGCAGGTCCCAGATCAGGTTTCAATAGTAATGTCAGCACCTTATTATTATTGTGCAGACATTTCATCTGCACAGATTGTTTGATTTGTATCTGTACAACCGCTCTGACTGACACTGTCTCATGCTTGCAGCCGCGCCTGTATTTTTCGACGCCGGACTGCCAGAGTGTGAATGTTGAGAACAGATGGAGTGGGAGAAGAGAAGAAGGAAGCAGATGTTGTAATATTTTAAGATTCATAATCATCTAGAAGAGGTGGGAAAAATGCAGTAAACTAGCATAAACCAACTGCAATTTGCTGGAAGATTTGATCTGAAAAACAGTGAAACGTTCAGCTGCTTGTGTTGGCTGGAGACACATCAGACGTGTGGTTTTGTGTGGCAGGAGCATCAGAGAGTGAAAACAGCCAACAAATATTTGAGGACACGGCTAAAATGGATCAGATATCTTCTTGTTATGATTGTTGTGTAACTACCACCGCAGCAGTCAGGTGGGTAATCCTGCCAACACATCACCCGAGGTCTCATCCCTTCAGCCTCATTTTCAAGCTCTCAGTGTTTGATTTTAATCTGTTTTATGAAATCCTTCACACACCAACACAAATGTCTGAGCCAGCCCTACAATCACTCACAAACGAATACCCTCATATCCTCACTGCTGCGTGCTCCACCTCTGTCTTCACTTTTACTGCACATTTTAATGCAGATTTCAGGTTTATGTCTCCAGGACTCTAGACAACAAATTCTTCTTCTTCTCTGAGGAAAAAGATGTTAATAGGATTTAAGTGTATTGGAAGCCTGGAGTTACTGGCTCTTCTATGGTGTACTAACACCCAAACCCTGCTGACACCAACAATAATCAATTTTCCTACATGAAAACATGTTTTTTGAGTTGGCCTTGACGCTGTTATAAACCAACCTTAGTGACTGTTCCTGGGTGAGTTTGGGGAATGTGACAATACTAAAATTTAGTTCCTAAACAGTAAAATAAGTACAGACAGTACACAGCATGTGCGTTAACTAGCAACAGGTTAAATAGGAAAACAAGAAAGGCAAAACTACACTTGAATAATGAAACAATGAATATTATTATCTGCATGTAATGAAGGTTATCTGACGCAGGTGAACTTCATATGCGCAGGTGCAACACATCTGAAGGTCTGACACAGACAGTGGGGAGAGTACGGCTTTAATACGTGAGCGCTAGCGAGCGACAACAGTGGTGACGCTGACAACAATCAGGAAAGAAGCTCCGTCCACCGGAAACCAGAATAAACACCGCCACTTTAGCAGAAAACAGACAGTTTCCATGTTTCTACGTGAGATGCAGAAAGGTTTGAAGAAGGTTTGAAGGTTTGTATTTGGGTATTTGTTTTTATCTTACCTGATATTCCCATTGACTTACTTGTGTTTGACAGGGATTTCACCAGACAACTAAGCTTGTTTAGGTTCAAAGTTCATTATGCAATACAAGCCCAACAGACTTCAGCCCCACTGGTAAAGAAAAATCCATTATGAGACAGTTTGAACCAGGACAATATTAGCTCCCCTCAAGATATCTATCTAAGTCAATGTCCTACTTATAATCTTCAATCTTTAATCACAAATTCCACCTTTCCACCTGCATTAATTATTGAAAACAGAATGAAATTAAGCCAATCCCTCCTCATAGCACAGTAATTTCACTGAAATTACAGCCTCTCAATAGACCTTAAATAATGAATGACACAGTGCAGCAAGCAGAAAGACCGTTATGACTGACTATAAAAATTGCTCAGTGTGCTCTCACATGAGCCAAATTCTCTGTGGTTTATAATCCACGCACATGCATGCTTTCTGTAATACCTGAAATAGCCCTCTCATACACTCGTCCATCTCTTAAGGGTACAATGTGCACAAGGTCCGTTGAGCATATTGAATGTTCACATATTTGCCTTCCTCTGGCCTGACTCTGACGTGGCTCTCCTCCTGCTCCATGTTTGCAGCTCCTCTGTGCTGGCCAAGGTAGATTAATCATTAATCAGTCCTCCCTCAGTCCCAGTCCATCTGTGTGGACTTCCAGCTCCTAGGACGACCCGACATTTGTCTTTTCTTTGTCGAGACTTCTGTGCAGCCGTTTTTCTTTGCTGAGAGTCTTAAAGAGAACAAGTAGACTGTGGAAGCACATTTGAAGAAGAGAACCAAAGCAGTTTACTGCAGGCTGATTTGAAGACTTGTTTTCTTTAAAATGATTATTAACTCTTTAGTCAGGAAAATCTAAACTTGGTTGCCCCTCCTTGTCCTTGTGTATTTTACAGCGAATTATGATGCTGTTCTCGGCATCAACGTCATGCATCTAACAGTTCGTAACTGTGGGGAAAGAAAAGGACAAATGATGGCAGCTTCATGTTTTTGGGCTGAACGTGACGCTTCGGAGCCTCATGGCCGTCTCACATGTGTCAAAGGCTGTTGACTCTATTTTTCTGCAGACGCGTCGCAGGACACGTGAGACTGCTAATGTGTCTCTCCTTGGTCTCCGTCCTCTCTGGATGCTTGTTTCTCTGAGGGATTCACAAGGAGCTTTTCTCACTTTTATGTAGTGCTACTTCCTTTCCGCCCTTTATTATTGTTTTTAATCTTTTGAAATTAATTTTGAGGACATTTTTTTCCATTCCACTCTATTTACCAAGATAAAATTCGCTTATGTTTTCAAAAAACATTTTTTTTTTGTTTGTTTTTTTAACAGATTAGGGACAAAAGACAGACATTATGTGTCACCTACCTTTAGAAAGAGTAAAGTATTGCTACAGAGAGTATCATATAAGTATGAATATGATAATTTTGCAGAACTTCTGGTCATTCTGGACTCTAAAACAAAGTGTGAAAACAACATCTAACTACAATTAGCAGCATAGATGCTAACATCTAAAGCCCAGTGGAAACCAGTGGTGTCCCAGCAGGAGTGACCACTAACCTGTGTGAGCATGTGTGTGTGGCTGTTCTTTAATATTTAAATACGTTTCTGAGAAGCTACTGGTTCATCAGCAGGTCACTTTCAACCAGAGCAGAAGGTGATTTATGGTGTCTTTGGGGCAGGAGAAAGAGGAAGAGGGGGAAGGAGAGAATTGGGGGTTGTCATCTAACACATCATCCAGAATAATGGCTTGTTTTGGCAGCCTGCATGTTTGGTGCCCCTCCTGTGAAAAACTGGACAAAATGGATAAAAAAAAAAAGGCCGAGGTGCTTTCAGGAACACACAACTGCGTCAGAAAAATCAGGTGTAGAGAAATTGGAACCAAACTCCCATTTAAATTTCTTAATGGATCACAATGACACTGACCCTTAAGGCCTTCAAGTACCCCCCTCCCCACCCACCCATTCTTCCCTCCTACATACATTTTCTCAAACACAGAGTTGAGCTTCTTAAATCAAATTCATTTCTCCTTAATATTCCCCTTTTCTTTGTCCTCCTCTGGCATCTTTTACGATCGGGTCAGTGAAGAAAGTGCAAGCTAATAATGCCTGTGAAGGAAACTGCCTGCTGCCTGGGCACTGGGCAGTTAAATGGGTTCTAAAATTCTATACTCTATACTCACACACACACACACACACACACACACACACACACACACACACACTGTGAATGTCACATCGACTAAGGAATGTTAAGTCCTGCATACGCACAACCATTAATATTTCACTGAGATTTCTTAATGACCGTGAGGTGAGATGTTGTTCAGCCTCACAAACGTGTAAATTAGATTTGTCAGAGGTTAATGAAACTTCGGGTTAAACCACTGGTTACTGTGGTTATGACGAATGCTGCAGTCAGGATCTCCGAGTGGGAATTCTTGTTTATTTATTTCAATCTATGTTCAGTTTTTTCCTTGAGTTTTGAGACATTGCATCTCATATAAGACACTGGCAGATACATCCACCCTACCTTCATGTCTGATGTGGAAAACTAAACAAAATGAAACACACAGAGTGACCTTTGTTAGATAAACAGCCCCCCAACTCTGAAGTGTTACAGCATTGGCCCGGTTAGCAGGAACGACACAGTTGATGCAAACGTTACCAGTTTTGCATCATTTTTTGACTCATTCCTGATGGTTCATGAGGCCTAAAGTCATCAAATAATGAGTCACTGGTCCACATTTTACTGATGGTTGATGAAATCATGAAGCTTTCATGAGATTTGTGATCCACTGAATGACAGACACAAAGAAAATGCTTAAAAGATGAACACAGGTCATTCATTTTTGCGTCATGTTTTTATGTAAACTGAGATGTGAATGAATTAGGGGTCACAGGTTTGTTATCAAGAAGCATTTTCTGATTATCTGGATCGTTTCAGAGCTAAATTGTAACTGTATGCTGACAGATTCTAATCACATTACTCATTTTAAATAACTTCACTAAAGGCAGAATAAATATATCTGAATATATTTAGCTTACAAATATTTAGATTCATTTCATCCTTCCTCTACGGACCTGTTTACGGTGTTTTTGTTTTTTTTTTCTTAGTGGATGCATCAACAGCATGTTTTTCCTTTGGGTCTAATGTTTGATGTGGAGTAAAAGGCTCCAGGAGTTTCTGAATGAATATTTCAAAAGGGATTCAGGGAGGTGGCGGGACATAAAATGGTCCCTCTGTCCTCTCCACAAGGCAGTCAGTCATGCTCCCAGAAGCCCAACACTGGGGTCTCATAAAATCCAAGCTGCGTCCCAGTCCTGGTGAGGGGATGGGGAGTACAGGACAGGTCCTGTGTGCAGGAGAGAGCTGACGGAGGGAGCCAGGCGGAAATAGAGGCGCAGGTTTGGAGAAAAAAGGCCAAAGGGAAAGGTGTGGGCAGGAACTGCCAAATGAGCCTGCAGGCTGTCGCATGTGAGTGGGGATCAGCGCGTGTGTGTGTGTTTGTGTGTGTTAATGGCCTTGTGTCAACAATCTGATCATTTCTAGTGATGAGAAAACACACAGCAAGAAATGAACGCCTGCCCTCAACGTCCTCCATTTCAGGAAGACGTCCATTTTCACCCTGTCTGGTTGGTGTGGAGCAGGAGGTGGTGGGTGATCTGGGTGTGTGCGTGTGTGTTGGTGGCGGCTGCAGGAGCGGACAGCCAAATTAAATACGAACAGGTTATAACTTCAAAAAGTATGAATATTTTTCTCAATCTGGAGATTATCTGAGGGGAAAGACGTCCCCTAAGTCTGTCGTTATGCCCTTTTCCTGCATTACCTCAGAAGTCTCCGGAGAAATCAGCCCTTCAGAGTTGTTAAATGAACAACTCTGCTGAACGCAGAAATGCTTTTTTTTTGTTCGATGAGCTCCGCTCGTGCTGCGCCGTGATTCCTCAGTGATGTAATGTGTTATTCTTTTTCCTTTCTGAGACGAAGAGCCGTCATTTGTTTAGTTCAAGCTAATGGAGAACGTCTGTTAGGTCAGCCCAGAGTTTGCTTTACGTTGTAAGGCTGCAGACGCACTGTTTCCGGATCGTTATTCACTATCGTTGTATTTTTCTACAGTAAAAAATGTTTCCACACCCTGTGGGCCAGTCACGGTTTTACATTTAAACCTTTTTTTTAATCTAACTCAATATTATTATTTGATCATGTTTCACTCTCTCAACCACTAGTCTCTCAGTGTTGTCTTTTCTAAACTCTGCATTTTTGTCATACATTGACCAAAATTCCTCAAACAACAACTGAAGACAGATTCAAGCATTTGACTGTTATGACCAGGACACATTTCTGAGTAGATTCCAGTTCACAAAAGAGAAAAGAATGTTTTTGGGGTGGAACGGAAGGATTCTGCTGTAAATGGCAGTGAGTGGAAACCAAAAAAATATAAATAAATAGAAAAATGAAAATGACTAGGAGGGAGCCGAGTAATTCCAATGATGGATTAAGTTTGGATTCTAAATGCAAGAAAATTCCGTTCTTAATAAACTTAATAAACTTGGTTTTAACAAACCAGGTTTATTTTGAAATGGGGAATAACACTTAAGCCCAGATAAACTTACTTTTTTACTTGATGCAGAGCTAATCTGAGCTTCATTAATAATCCCAGGTTAGGTATTGAAGAATTATTGACTGAAGAAGGCAGAGGATAATAACAGATGAATCATTTACAGAACACACTGATGCAATCATTTGATTTTCACTAGAAAAAACACCATGCAGGAATAAAAATAAAACCCTCTGGCACCACAGATCATTCTAACTCACTTATAATAATAACTACATTTTCATGCGGCAGGCTATGATGAGGGGGATCAACTGTCCACACGTATTCAACTGAAATGGTTAAACCCTGGGTTGATTGGTTTTTCTGCATAGCTGCATTGTTGAAGGAGCCAGATCAACAGCAGGAATAAGTCACCTCTGAATTCAACGATGAACAAACAGCACCAACAATAAAGAATATAATAGAATATAATCAAAAAGGGTACAGGGTAATCAGCACCTCTGTAATCAGCACCTCTGTAAATACAGAAACGGTAATTGGCAACAATGAACACTCAAAGAGTGAATCATAATGAGCACAGCTCTTAGTCGTTCTCCAGCAAGTGACAAAGAAACGACAAAAACAACAGAAGATTGGCTGATAATCACATGTTCCTCCATACGCTACAAGCACTCACAGGACTTCAGCTCAGGAAACGCTCCCAGCAACCGCTAACGTATAAAAACAGGTGAAAGAATGTGTAAGTTCTTCAGCTGTGGGACTTTTCTCGAGGTGTGAAACATTTCTTGGCAGCCATCTGATGCTGTGGAAAATGAAACATTTCAAAAGGGTAGAGGTGCGTAGATAAACCTCTGGCAGGTTTTACTAGAGTCAGAACGTGATTGCTTCTGCCAAAGTTTTTCCCCCTGTTTGTTTGAGTGGACTTCTTTCCCCCTTTGGATCTTGAAAAAAAGTCTCATAAAAAATGATGATTTCTCTTAAATGTTTGTTGATGAAGAAAACAGGAATGCAGGTACGCTTTTGCTTCGTTAGTTTATGAGGAAGGCTTTTGGTAAATACTACCTGGGCGCAACGCTCGTTCCAAATACAGACAACTCAGCTCTGTAAACACATTCCTGAACTTAATAAGAAAGCAGCAAAACACACGAGCACAGATGCGTGTGTACATATAGAGTTAAAAATGTGCACAAACTGTGGACAAATTCACACGCGGAGGAGCATCAGAGCGTTCCCAAACACGCTCACATACGCAAGCACACAGAGAGGTGTGATGTGCCGGGCAGCGCTGTGAAAAGCTGCTATTTGAGAAAACACCTCACAAAGCAAACAAAAGCCTCACAAGGCAAATGCTTGTTCCACTGTCCAGAGCAGCACTCCTCACATCTCCTGGGAGAGGGAGCAGAAAACATGCGTGGAGCGATCAGATGGATTCACACCCGATACGACGAGAGGGAGGACGACAGGGAAATAATGGAGGCCCGAGGATGAGGGTGGAAGGACAAAGTGGAGGGTGAGAGGAGGGTGGGGGGGCAAAAAGCAGCTGGAAGGAAAGTGAACAAAAAAGAAGGTCAAGAAGCAAAAAAAATGTGGAATAATGGCAAGACAGAGAATGGCAGGTATAGCGTTGAAGAGCTGTCTGTAAGGATAATAGAGGAGTGTAAAGAATTCTCAGGAAAAAACATAACCGAGGAACAGCTCACCAGCGACTCACATGGTGGACGCAGAAAACACAGGGGTTTAGGAGGGAGCCAGAGCTGGACTCCACCGGGAGCTACTGGAGGATCAACGACCCAGTACAAATCACTTCCAAAGCTTTCAAGGAGTTCCAAAGTAAGCGACCTTTAACCTCTGCAGGACCAAGAATAAATGCACTCTATGGAGTTGAGTCTAAAAGGCTTTTTGCAGTTTTGCTTCTAAGGACAAGCAAGTGATTATCTGCAGCACAGGAACATGAAAAGATCTGTGTTCTGCAATAAATTAAATAATTAAACTAGCACTTGCATGAAAGGATTTGATGGTGTTGACAGTAAAATGAGAGCCCAAACATCTCCAGTATGTCTGAACAAAGTGCAGAAGATTTTTGTCTTTTCTTTGAGTCTCCCACGTTCCCTCAAGCACCAACCGGCTGTGTTCAGAAATGCGAGCTTGTTACGCTTTACGACTGCACTCTGGTGTCTTGTTGACGCGTTACCTCCTCCCAACCACAAGAGAATCCTTTAATAACATGCTCTGACTTCCCGTGCAGTCTCACTCATGAATGGTAAAAGGATGTAGATGCATTTTGAGGTTTGCCTGGGCAACTTTTTACAGTTTCCAGCTCAGCTTGCTGTGGATGGCTGCCATCCGCCATGATGGATGTGAATCCTGCTCCTAAATTTGCTGACCCGCTGCCAACCATTGTACCAACTACCCTGGAGCCAACCTAAATAGTCCCTTTGACGAACTTTTATCTTTGCTGCCAAAAAAGGCCTCCATGGTACGGTAATGAGCTGAAATCTGCCCTCATTTGCATTTGTCAGGAAGCTTTTTCTCATTCTTGATCTGCTCAGTTTCTCTTACGATGATTGTGCTCGACACCTCGCCCCTGCCTGGAAAGCTTTCCTCTGAAAGAATGGCGAGTTGCTGCGTCTCTCTGCCTATAATGTATATTTTGGGTTGCTGTGATTCCTGGCAGCCATTTTGCAGGACTGGCCGCTCGTGTTGGTTGTGGGAGATCTGCCAGCTGCAGCGAAACTCGACACTCTGCACTAGATTCTCCACAAAGTCCAAACTAAACCAACATCAGAAGCGTTTATAAAGCATCCTGACTTCCGCCTCTGTGTTTGTGGACACTAGCAACCAGAACAGACATGCAGATGACGTGTTGTCGCGTCCAGTCTTTGTATTCGCGTCTAGTTTTCCGAGGTTCTGGTGCCGTCTGATCTGCCTCATCAAACATCTGCTAACCATCACTGAAAAATTCTTTCAGAAGCAATCAACTGGGACAAATGGATGTTAATCAACATAACTGAAACATGAAAACACTCTCAGCATTTTGACATATAGAATTTTCCTTTTCTGTTAGGTATATTTATGTAGGACTGTACGATGAGAACCGCATTTATGCAAGTTTTGTGTATGAGCAAGATTTATGTGCGTATTTCTCAAGAAAGCATCAACTGAAGAGGGAATTACTGCATATCCACATATAGAAAGAACCACTTCCTCTGGCCGCCTCAGTGTCTCTGTGCTCTGCTTTGGCTTTTTTCTGCAACTTGGTTTTCTTGGTAAACCTTAATTGAAGTATCCTGCAGTCTTTGCTGCTAAGATTTACCATATTTGCAAATGTTTTTAAATAGTTCGCCTTGGTGTTTATGTGATTGTGTGTGTTCACTTCCCCCCTCTGACCACGCAGACGGTACAGTAGGTACGCACGTGGGGGCTGCATCTGGCCCATCAAGCCTCAGCAAGTCACCCTGTTCTCACTGCGATCAGATGGAAAAAGACAGATTATCTCTGGCATTCCACATCTGGAAGCAGTTCAGCGTCTACGAGCCACTTCTTCTGAGAAATATTCAAATATGTAGGACAAAGTGCACACTTATGTATAGACAGGATATGGATCTTTGCTGATCTTTGCTGATGGAATTTGGGATTTAGCTCATAAATATTTACTAGACTTCCTTCTTTACAGTGCTGGAAAACAAACACACGGTATGGGTTGTCCTCTGTACGTTTATGTTAGTCAGGTCATTGCACAACTCCTCCAATCTTTGTGTTCTGTGTCCTTCTTCAGGAATGTGGCGTGTACTTGCTGGGAATGAGAGGAGAATGAGTCCACTGTGATCACATGGAGCTGGAGCCAGCAAACAGCTTATCTTAGCATGAGGTGTAAGAGGAACATTTACAGAGGTTCACTTCATTCAAGGGAGGTTTCCTCGCCTCAAAACAACCTCCATTCAAGTTGATTTTTATTTGTCACGTGCAGAAAAAGTGAATATTTCCATATTTTCCTCTAAATGATGGCCAGTTCCTTTAACGACAGTCTACCGGAACTCCTGCACACTCATAAGGACCTCATGCACACTCACAAAGACCTCATGCACACTCACAAGGGCTTCTAATCACAGAGCAGAAACATCACCAACACTAGTGGTTTCAAACGCACTCTTTAGTTTTGACCTCTTTGTGTGTTATTTTAGGAAAAAAAACAGAAAAAAGTACACATGTTTTGGATGCTTTAGCTCCTAAAAATACAATTACACGGGCCCCCCCTCCACCACCTCCTCTCTTGGCAGCTGTTTCTTTGTTGATCAGTGGCAGATAACCAGAGAAACGTGTGCATATTCCTTCGTAATATAGTTTGACGTTTTGTGTTTGAGGTTTGTTTGATTAAATTGCATGTTCGGGAACATGATCAGCACGCCTGCATGTTCTCAGTGTTGCTTGTTTCGAATGAATCGCGAGTCATCTTTGACCACTCAGTGTTTTACATCATCAAGTGTGTGTTCAGTCTCCCACATTCACAGCACAAAACTTTAGTCCCAATGAGCAATAACCATTCATGCACCTTTGCCCACTGAAGCTTGAGGAGCTATTTTTGGGTTCAGACTCTTTCTTAAGGACACCTTGACAGTCTGGAATTGAACCAGCTACCTTCACAACTGAAGCAACCACTCTTCCACTTCAGCTACAACTGCTATTGTCAAGTAGCTCATCTTTCCATTCCCATATTTATTCCAATCCAAAACGGAAGGCATGTAGGCTCCCTCTGGTGTGTTTGGCTTTGTCTGAGAACCTTGATATTCTCTGTTCAACAAAAAAGCAATGTTAGACCTTTGTGTCAGTGAAAAAGCCAATATGTAGACAGATTTGTTTTCAGGTGAAAAGACATGCAGCAGAAAGCGTCAGTGGAGGTCTAATCCGTCTCAGCTCTGCTCAGGATTACAACGGGATGAACCTTTAAGTTGAAGAAGTTCTAACCGGACCTGCAGTTTAGACAAAACCTGCGGAGGCTAAACAACTGCAGCTAAATCAAAATGCTTTGAATTACAGTAAACCTCAGGGTCACAAGGAAGATAACACGGTCTGTGACGGTCCTCTGGAGAACGTACAGGTGGCTGGACTGTGTTGTGGAAAATTTGGGTTTTAAAGTGAGGGTCCACACAGGAGCCACAACTACTCCAACATGTCAACTAGGGCTGCACAATATATCTTTATCGTATTGTTATCGCAGTATGAATATGCTCACTATGAATATCGCAAAGGCAACGATGCAAACAATATACACATTCCCTGTGCAAGTTCGTTAGAATCCCAGCATGTTCAGCACAGCCAGTGAACACATACGTGTTTTTTTTTTGTTTGTTTGTTTGTTTTTCTAATTACAGTGGTTCTTTAAGTGTCAGTTGGGGCAATATTGTCCAAGTTTGGCACAATTGATAGTTATTGATCTAAAAACAAAATCAATAAAAGTGCACTTTTCCCAAGCCCATTTTGTATTATTATACAGTTTTATTTAAATCATACTTAGTTTTTACTTTTTTTCTAGAGTTAAAATATCACTTCGTCCTACTGTATCAATATCGAGGTATTGAGCATACATATCGAGATATGAATTTTTGTCCAGATCTTGCAGCCCTAATGAGAACGTGGTAGAAGTCTGTCTTCTAAAGTCAGAAGCTAACACTTTTCAATTCTAAATGCCCTTAAAACATTATTAAAGTCCTGTTATTATTAAATCCATAACGATGATGTTGTGTGATCAACAGGTGATCAGACAGACAGACACACACACACACACACATCGTTCCATCCCTGTATACCTGTGCATTTATGCTCCTCTTTGTGAGGCGTGTGATATCTGCAGTCACACCCGCTGCTGCATCAATCAGACTCACCATGATTTCTATCTACTTCCCTCACTGGCTGACAGTCGGCAGGCTAATTACTACATAATTACCCAGAGTCCTCTTTGTCAGGTTATTACCTGTTAATGTCCCTGCTTGTAGATGCTCGGCAGGTTGTCTGTTGATAACGCGTTTGAAGACGGCACATTTCAACTGAGAAGTGAGGAGGAGGATGAGCATTTTCCCTACAGGAGGAAGGAATTAAAGCAAAGGAAGGGTGTTATTTTTATGTGTAACCGATTCAGCACAAGGTTGTAAACAGGCCTGAAGGTTAGCAACAGCTAATATTTACAGTATATTCTCTGAATCCTTATGTGAAGGTATTTAATTATACGCTCCTTACTTGGACTGTTACTTGAAATCAGTGTTAACTTGCAAATGAACCTGTAGATTTGCCTGTTTTAGAAGCATTTCATCTTTTTTATGCGTTTTTTGGTCTCACTAATGCTGGAGTTGAATTCAACCACCTCTAATAAAATTATTCATGTTGCTTAAAAAAATTGGGCAGATAACATTTTAGAAACTTTATATTAAACCCTCAACTCCCGAGAAAGACCCTGAAACTTCAAGTTCACTGAAAATGTACCGTTACATAGTATCAAAAGCCCCTCACTTGTCACGTAACAGGCTTTATCTCATCACCTCTTTATCTTCACGAATCATTTCTATCATGAAATAATCCAAAGAACCGTCACAAACACAGCAAAAACTGTTTGATCCCAACAAGGAAACAAACAGGGTGGTGAAAAATCCCAAATGCGGAGCTCAGTTCGCTCGCATCCTCCACACAATCCTCCACACAACGGCATCATCAGAAATGATCGGAGCCAGTGAGTCATGGTCTGCGTGGAGACATACGTTGACATTCCCTTCGCTTGTATTTGCCTTTCAAATGAGTTTAGTGATGGTTGGAGTCAGTCACAATCCAGCCGCGCCTGTCGGAGGCGACAATCAGCAAGCAGAAACTGCATCTTTGTTCTATCTGCTTAACTTCTAGTGCTCCTCTTTCAGCTTCAGCAGATACGATTTATCATGTGAGTGATGAGACTCCGACGCCCCTCCTCGCCGTCTCCTTTGCAGCCTCTGCTGGCCTCTCGCTGCTGCCTGGTGGTGTTCATCTCAGAGGCAGCTCACGTCGGGGGCCCTTAGTCTCCCGGCTAATTAAAGTCATTCTTTAGTAATATTCCTAAATCAAGTGTTTCCTCTTGCCTATTTGAGAGCTAATTGGAAACATGTGCATTCAACCTAAAAGGCTCCTTTTAACCCCTGATATTCCAGGAATGTGTCTGTTGTGGGTTCGGGTTTTCCCCTGTTCTTTCTTTGTCTTTATTCTGAGAGCCAGAGAGAAGTTACAACTGAAGAGTATCTAAGGGTTAATCCCGCGTGCCCCTGATCTATCAGGCTGTTGGTTCCTCTCAGTCTTTACGTCAGTCTTCTGGATCTTCTGGATTACTTTTGTAATTCATAATAACATAACACAAAACTGTCAGACCTCACGGTCCGCCTTGTTCTTTATGCCGACTGAGGCTGCTGGAGGTGTTACAGTAGGTAAAAGAAGGGCTATTTCCCCTGCTGTGAGCAGAATCCACCAAACATATCAGCTTATTACATTTGCCTGGCCGGCAAAAGATTGTTTTAGCCACACAGGAACTGCTTTTGACATGCTCGTGATATTTTATGGGCTGTTTCCAGGCTGAACGGAGCGAAGACTCAGAGTCACTGAGGTTTGAAAAACATCAATGAATGGAAAAAAAAAAAGAGGCCTGAGGATGGGGTTGATTTCTCAGAAGCCATTTCTGACCCATTAAATCTCACCTGTCCTCTCTGGCGTCGCTCACACACCTGCTTCCTTACGGGACATTAGTCGTGTTCAGGGGGGAAATGAGACACGGCGGATCTGGGCCGCTGCTGGCCGATGCATCCATCTTGTGGAGATAGCTGCTCCATGAAGCAGCTGCACCAGCACAAATGACTGTTTATAGGCGCGCTGCTCATTATTGTTTTCCTCGGCAGTGAAAGCTGCAGCAATGACAGGGAGAGCAAAACAGATGATTATAGCAAGTGCCAGCAAATGTTCCCTCCTACCACTCTACAACATTTCATTTGCACGCAGCAGCAGCAGATCTTACACAAGAGCTTCGGCTTCATCAACCCTGACACCAGCGTGCCACCGACATGCGGCCGTGAGGCGTTCCAGTTAATAGATCACAGCAGTCTGCAGAACTATTAATGCTGGCTCTCGCCTGTGCTCTGCCTCATGGTGCCATGGCCTGCTCTTCTGTGCAAATGCAACAACACCGCTCTGACTCTAAATAGATATTTATCAGATTTATATATCTACTGTATATAAATCACAGTGGAAGTTTCAGACCTGACAGCTAAAATATTCCACACGACTGCAGTAAAGCTGGAAAGATTCTGCTAGATTTGAACATCCGAGATCAGTTAGTTGCAAATAAAACATTTCCTGACACATGATTTAACATTACTAGCACAAAATATGCAACAGAATCTTTACTGAATAGCTGATATTAAATAACACTGGTCGCTCTGACAGGCAGGTGCAATTTGCAGTACAAGAAAAAAACCTGCTCACTTGAACAATTTAGTCAACTCATTTTTGTTTACCGAAGGTCTTGAGAAAAATAACTTGTCTGTAGAAAAAAATTATATGTATTAATTTGTGTATATAATTAATGAGTACTTTTGTAATTCATAATTACTTGAAGAAAAGCTGATTTATCGGGAGGTTTTAGGCTGATCCGGACTTAATCAGGTTTATACAATACAACCGCTGCAGGGTGTTGTATTTTGAGTATTTCAGGAAAGACTTCTTGATCCTACGGTACATCTGTTTTTTAGGGGCAGACAGAGAGTCAATCATGGAAGTATGAACAGGTATTTCAGAACTTTATCATACTCGAAGCTCTTCGTGACATGTTTGACCATGTTTGCTACAGTGGCCTCTGGTGGCAGGTCGGGGTACAACAGTATATGTGGACATGAATTATTTAATGTGGAAGAAGACAGCTGTGACATATATTCAAGGATGGCCTGATGATCACTAATTAGCTAAATCCTATATTAACTATGTGCTGATGTTCATGTTTACTCAAAGATAATGAATCAATCTCAGCCCACTATTGTGATGGAGGCTTATGAGTGACGTAGTTGCATCCGTGGTGGGGGGTGGAGAATGGGGGGAAGACACATCTGTCGTGTCTTTGCACAGCTGTTGGAGTTGACAGTGTTTGGCTTTTTTAATTGAGCTGGGACGTACTGTTGTTTGCCAGATTAATATAAAAGATGACCGTGAATGGCGATTAGATATACATTAAAACAAATAGTGATTAGGCTTCTGCATACATTTAGAATTATCTACTGTATCACTGTCACCTGATAACAGCTAATAATGTCCAAAATGAGTTCTTCATTTTTTATTTATTTATTTGGTTTTTTTGCTCTGAATGCTACAGAAATGTATTTCCAAAACATCTGCGTTTGCTTTGCTTCTGCAAACAATCTGCACAGGTCACAGGTACCACACAAGTTGTGTGTTTCCACACAAGAGATTAATAAAGTAATCTATCTACCTGCCACCCACACCTCACAAAAACTAAAAGCTTGAACTTATAAGTAATACAAGTTGCTATTATTCCCTGTTTGATGTCAATAACACCTATTTCTTGTGTAGTTTTTGTTCTTTTCTGCCCGTCTGTATCCACAGGTGTAGCTATCCTCATAGTTGCACACTGACCTCTGACCCGCTCAGTTTTCAGTGTCTCCGGTATCTGATGTATCTGCACGTATGATGCATGTCTTCTCCTCCTTTACCCAGACGGCCATCAGCAGGAGGGAAGCTGCACTGAATGACATCTGACAGGTTCTCCAGAAGAGGCAAAGGTTGCTTATTAAAGCAGAGTTAAATACCAGTTAATTCACCTCCGATGAGAAGAAGAAGAAGAAGCACATCTTTAAATGGTAACAGAAAGGCATCTGAGTCATCCTATTCTGCATCCCAGACCTGAGCTGAAGCTTTAAGCTCTAATCTAACAGAATAAAGTGAGGGAGTACAGATGAAGGGCTTCACAGAGCAGACATGAAAGCATTTCTGGGGTTTAATATGATAACTTTAATCTCTGAGCCAGAATATCCTACACACAGACAGGGTTTATGTGTCATTAAGACTGTTTTGGCGAGCAGAGGGTGGGATTGGAGTTTGGTACGAAAAAAAGTGAGACAAATCAAGGAACCAGTCAGGTTTGTCATCTTATTACAGTCGTTCATGAGCAGGTTGTCTTTGTGAGGAGGCTCCTGCTGTGGAGATGGCTGGAATTCTTTCTGTGGCATTTCCTGTCAAATCCTTTAGGTCGCCTGCGTTAAAGCTTTAAATTAAGGGCAAAACAATTCCCACGAGAGCAGAGAAAAGGTTGAGAGAGGCCAAACCCGCCAGTGAAACCAGCTGTAATCCCTGCCATGTGGTGACATCATCCTGCTCAAACACTGACGCATCAGTATTCAAGGGATGCAAGAGACCTAATCCAATGCTTAGCCACGGAAGCTGGAGGTGAACAGGAAATCCAGACAAATATTAACCAATGCCTCACAAATCTGAACGGTGTGTGTGTGTGTGTGTGTGTGCGTGTGTGTGTGTTACACTTTACTAAGCTGCCATTGTTGACGTCTGATGATGAGACAGCGAACTGACCCATCACAGCGGTTTTCATCCTTCTGTGCCTCAGCATTGTGGGATACCTGGCTATCCACACCAGTGGGATACCTGGCATCCACACCAGTGGGATACCTGGCTATCCACACCAGTGGGATACCTGGCTATCCCAAGTCCACTCCAGTCACTCAGGGGAAATTTGGAGCAAGTTGGCAGCGAGTGAACTTTGAATTGGAACAGCTGAGCGGCGGTTGGTGACATTTCACGAGAGCGTGAGAACATGAGAAGTATGCATACTGAGAAGCGCTAATAATCCGCACTTTAATAGTACATACAGAACAATAGTTAGCAATAAAAACCAGAGATTTCAATTGCTCATTTACATAAAATCTCTACCTCGTTGCTCATGACACACTCTTTTTGCCAGTCAAAAAATGTATTTTTCTCTGTATTTAACGGACAAACTAGAGGAAACAAACAGTCCTGTTGTGGCTCTCATCCTGTTGCCTGGTTAAAACATTCAATGGAAAAGTTTTGATTCGAGGAGCAGATCTGACTTTGAGGCTACTTCTGTAATTCTGACACAACAAAGTTACAAAAGCACAGAGTGACTGACTGACTGTGTTAACAGTGTTCAAATGACACAGTTTGACCGTGTAATGTTAAGCATCAACTTTAACAGACGGTAAAGTCTCCCATCCCACAGCCCACCCATCCATTCACGCCTCTGAAAATCAAAAACAACAGATGGACCGTGCTCGAGCTGCTCCTCGTCTCCTCCACAGCGAGGAGCCGGTGTGGAGGTGGGAGCTTTGCTTGCTTGGGTTGCAGATATGTAAAGTAATGCGGTGGCACAGAGAGTGTGGGCTGCTCGCCCTGGAATGCCTCGTTCATGCTGTTCTCAGCACCTCATAATGCTTTTATAATTACATTCCGGCCCCGCTGAATCACCATAAGTCGATTACAGATTTGTTTTTTTTTTGCCAGCTTCTCTAAAACTGCAGATCAGACATCATGAAGGAGTCCATCGCTGAAGAAGCAGTCTTCAGAATGTACCAGTGCTGATACCTGTATCAGTTACTGGGACCACTACAGCACAGTATTTAGACCTGTCCTCACAAAACTCTCTCTTTTATTCTCTCTGTCCTGTCTTTTATTCTCTCTGTCCTGTCTCCTTCTTCTAGCCAGCCGTCTATCAGCAGGATGGTTCCTCCTTGTCAGCCTGGTCCTGCTCAAGGTTTCTTCCTGTTAAAAGGGACTTTTTCCTGCCACTGTGCTTACCTGGGGGTTCCGGCTCTGGGTTTCTGCCTCTGTAAAATACCCTGAATAAACTGAATTGAACTGAAAAACTGAAAACTGCTCTGCCTAATGAGCTACGGGTGCATTGGTTTAGATGTTAATCCTAAACAGGCGGCACCGCTGGGATAGCTGTTTATCCAAGAACACACGATGAACAAGTGATTTAGCTCATTTTAAATCAAACCTTATTGTCTCGCAAGTCGTTCAAGATCTGCCTGAAATGTGCTTCAAAACTGTGAAATAGAGAGCTGAAGGTTCTGGGCTCTGTCCCTCTTCAGAACTTTCCATGTTGAGAAGCAGCTTTTGGAGAAGGTGCATTGGTGGATGGAGGAATCTCTGTGAAGCAGACGTGGAGGGAGACCCAGGACATGCTGGAGGGATCTGGTCTGCGTAAGGGTGTGGGGCAGCGGCTGAACTGTAGCCGCAGGCAACCTAAGGCCAATTCCAACATGTGCCAGACGTCACCAAAGAGGTTGTTATGGTGATTACAGACCTGGAGTGTTAAAATTGTGGACAGTGCACCTGCTGGATGCACCGTGTATGGCAGCATCCCAGTTCATCCCAGCAGGAACACACCCTGGAGAGGTCACCAGGGCGGAAGACGTGCCTGGAGGTGTGCCTGGGAGATGAACACACCTGGGGGCACGTTCAGCGTGTTCCTGCTCTCCTTGAGTGGCAGAAACATCCAAGATGCCAACTACACAACTCTAACCGTTACCAGATGTACAATTACAACCACTCTGAGCCACCAAGGTCCTAAGAGAGAGGCAGATAAGCTGCCTGGCAACATGACCAAGGTTCTGCACAAATATTTCTCCTGTAAACAGTTTTTTATAGGTCCTCGGCTAAATGATTGTTTCTGACTGGAACCACACAAACCACTGCTGGGATGCTTGTGTTTTACATGCTAATCATAACCCAAATGTGCACTAAAACCAGAGTGCTGATTCATTATTGAGCCTGAACAAGCCAGCTTTGTTCTTTTGCTCCAGAAGTGGGAGAAAGGTTTCTAAAGGTTTGTGTCCACCCAAACTGACCCATGGCTGGGTCAGCTCTTAGCTGTGCTGAGAGGTGTGGAATCCCATCCTCGCACCTCAGAGTGACTCAGCTTCACCCTGTCGTAAAGACTGAGGGCAGGTTTGGGAAGCTTCTCTTTCTCAATTTACACTTTGCTGCCTTTTTCCATTTCACTTTATGATCTTTACGACTTTATTAATAACCATTTCACTTGTGCCTCAGCGGACTAAAAGTTCACCGTCGAGGTCCTTTGAAAAGCTTCTGTTTTCAGTGTGAAATATTTGAGTTATCACTCAATGTTACAAGGTTGTAATTGTGTTACTACTGTATGGCTTTCATTGTTCTTAGCAGGACAGGGGAGGTTCCTACCCACGGTCCTGGTCCTGATCCTGAATGCCAGTGCACGTCCAGGGTTTCCCAACTTTCAGCTGTTCAGGATTGACTGTATAACAACGAAACCTGCAAAAACCCAGAAAGTAACTTGGTGTTGAACACTCTAATGCCCCACCGCAGTTACAATATGAAAGAACGTGCTGTCTGCTAGCCGCTAAAAGACAGACAGACAGCCAAATAAGGCTGTGCAAGCAAATAAATGCTGACTCCCAGGTGTTCAGCAGTGTGTATAAAAAGCGGACATCATGTTATTACAGGTGTGTAACCACATGTTGACGTAGCCGCCCGCCTCTGCTGACAGGGTCTTACCCGCACAAGAACACTGCAGCCAGTCACTGTATCATTCAGACCATCCCGCCATGATTTAGCCTCAGCTTTGCGGTGAGGAATGTCGCGACTGCACCGAGCGTGGCTGCTCGCTGCTGAGGCCGGCGGAAAATACGAGGAGCTGCCCGAAATCTCCGGACAACAAGCTGAACATTCCGAACGGCGCAGAGAGGAAAATTCATTATAAATAATTCATAGATGGTGTGATTCTGTGTTTCAGGATAATCCAGTTAGCGTTTTAGCCTGGAACTGTGTCAAAGATGTTCACAAGCTCTGATTTAGTGAAACCTTTTGTTTGGAGTCTGTTGTGAGATCTGTCTGGTTCCTCCACAGCCTCCTCTGTAAATAAGGCTTATCTGATTTCCCCCTGCGTATCTGACAGGGACTGAATTTCCATTGATTCTGCACCTCCTGCGATACGCTGCCAGCAATATGAATTTCATAAAAATCTATAAGGCGAGTTATGAGCAAGGGCTGCTCTTATGAGCCATGTTCTCATTTGGAATTCATAGGAAACCCACATCTGTGCTCCCGCTTACTCCTGCTTTTTGGCGTATGAGCAGTTTGTCGACCCGGCGGCCTGTAGCAGCGTTTTGATGGATTTTTGGAAGAGGCTAAAACAATCACCACTATTCAGCCTGTCTGATAAACAGCAACAGAACGGTGCATTTTCACTGAGACAGCACTCTCTTCTCCTGCAATGACCTCCTGTAGCTACAGCTAGAGTTTTTGATTTGCAGGAAATTATGAAATTTAACTGTGATATTTTTGTACTGTAGCCAAATATTTCATTGTGTTTCCTATACTGATAATTAGGCGTTCATTAGAACCTTCATGTGTCAGTCGTGTTTGTTGCTAATCACATATCACAACATGAAAAAGCCGTAAAGCCGGTTATTTGCAGAGACCTTTGCAAAGATTGCAACATATGAGGATATTAAGCAGCATCTTAAGCTCGTCAGACTCTAAACACTGATGTTGTTATGGTCTTTAATTTTTAGCAACAGCAAACCATGCCTCAACCGCATCTCTGATCAAAACCATAAAAGTGAAAAGGATTAAAAAATATCTGATAAAGATTGTGTGTGTGTGTGTGTGTGTGTGTGTGTGTGTTTTACAGACCTGGAACTGGGACTGAACATACACAGCAGCACACGTGCTAAACACACGCGCTGTAGCTAAACTATGCTAACCTGAGGTCAACCTGCTGTTCCTTTCTCCTTCTCTGCTCAGTGTAGACAGGAAGTGGGATGTTTCGTCTCTGGCCTCAGGCGTTGCCTTGGAAACTCAGAAGAAAGAAATCTTGTGTGTAAACTGAAGGATAAGCCGAGTTGTGTCTTTTGAAAGCTGCAGGGTCGACCTCTCAGCCGGCCGGCTGCACCTGCCGATGCTTCCTACGAGAGCAGGAGACGCTCGGACGCGCCACCGCTGAGTGGCGCCGCACAGGACGTTGACGTGACGAGGCAAATATTAGGAGCTGAGAGCTGCTCTCAGACACAATCCCACACTGCCACAGCAACAGAGACAAGTGATGTCGAATGACTGAATCCACAATTTTACTGGAACTGACAAGAGCGTCTCTGCTAGCCCGAGCAACAAAACACCCGAGCAGTTTAGGTCAAGGGTCAAACATCAACCACTTATGTCGCTCTTTGTTATGAAAGAGAGGAAACAGCTCGTAGGATTAGTTTATGTCATAATTTAGTAGATTTGAAGCTTTCATCATCATCATCTTTATCCCTCAAGTCCCTTTAAAAAAAACCTCAGTTTCAATCACTTCACTCGAAATATTTCTCCTTTTTTGTCACAGAACAGTGGAGTCACCCGAAGGGCAGCAGAGTGTGAAAATCTTTAATCACATCACTGAAAATTAAACGTTGATATCCTCTCTTGTTCCCTTCTTTTTTTTTTTTTGACGTGGTTGGTGTTTGATGAGTTTGAGAGCTTCACCAGCTTTTAATGAATTATTCTTTGATTCTCTTCTGTCCCAGATTTCACCTCTCCATCCGGAATGGTTGCGTTCCTCAGTAACACGTTCACCTGCTAGGAGAGGGCACGTTGGTTCGAATCCCACCGCTTCCAGGCGTTCCCTTTACTGCCTCAAACCAGGGTGGTTTGCACCCGTTTAGGAGGTATTTCGGATCAGTCCTGTAATATTTCCATGACAATAAACGTTGAATCAGTCTCTCCCTTCAAGTTCTCGGAGCTTTTTCTCCTCCTTCCTCCCAGACTGTGATTTCCTTTCATCCAGTCTCAGTATAGGTAGGGAGACGTTTGAGACCTTCTGCTGTGTCACTCCATCCTAGCCTCTGCTGCTCTTCCACTTTCCAAGTGGGACACCGGAAGCAGTCATGCATATTTAACCGCAGAGCTCGTTGAAAGCGCCGCTGCTGTGCGCGCTGTGCACTGGTGTGCAGAGAACTAACGCGGCTTTGAAGAGAAAAGGATGTTAAATGGCCACAGAACACCATCAGCTCAGCTCAATACACTAATTTGAACACGCTTATTCCAGTCAAAGTGAGTGTGTGCGAGCGGAGCTGGTCCCATTCGCACATGGCAGCCTCGCGTGTGTCGCTTCATCCTGATATCCTCCTCATCAATGTCATGGCTTTCTCCATGTTCCTGCACAAAATGGCTGCCAGGCAGCAGCCCCACAGTTATTGGACAGAAGATCAAACAGCAGAAATAATGAAAAAAAAGAGAGAAAAGTGGATGGAGGTGCTGATCCGTCTTTTCTTCACTGCTGCTTTTGGGCTGGATTTCACCCGCAGGTTGTGCAGATGTGAGCAGAACCGACTGCCGAAGCTCATATTTTCACAGCTGAATGTGGGAAATGTCGAGTTTGCTGTTAGTCTGGAAGAAGACAGCACAGACCGGCGCAGACCAAACACGGGAGGAGACGAGTCACGACTGTGCTCAGCAAACCAAACAACTCCATTTAACATCTGCACGGCAATGAAACGAAACACTCCTGTAGGAATTCACGAGTGTGTCCGAAGCAGATTTTACACTGCGTGTTTGTCAGGTTGCACCAAACAGAGCTGGTCAGAACCTTTTACACTTATTCAATTTGTTCTGACATTTCAGCCATCAAGGTGCAGCTCTCAGCAGGTCGGAGGCTCTGTTCTTTGCCGCTACACTAGCTGCTGGTACGAGGAGGCAAGCGAGAGTGTCCTTCTGTCTGCGAGTCTCGCAGACACAGCGTCCATAAATAACGCGGAACTTTAACCTGCGGAGGGAGAAGCTGAAGTGACTGTGGTCAGGCAGGTGGATCAGGACCGTGTCAGTCATTCAGATCAGTCAGGCAATTAGACGGGTTGTGTAATTAACAGTCGTCTCCCTGATTGTCTCCACGCCATTAAATGTCTCCCCGGTATGTCACCAGTACGCGCTGCTTAATTAAAATGCAAATTAAAATCACTCTAATTACACAAGAACTGGTGCACGCACGCACGCATGTGTGTGTGTGTGTGTGTGTGTGTGTGTGTACTGTAGTAGAGAGAGGTGAGTCACTGATCTAATGGTTTGAGTTATGACTTGTGCAGCTGTACATAAATGAAAGAGCTGTGAAGAACAATTAATGCAAGTTTGTGGGTGTCGGCTGAACTTTATTCATCTCTGCGGCTTCGTTCATTTATCAGTCCTGATGTAGGCTCGAACGGCTGGAATCTGACTCCGGGGCAGTTGTGAAACAGTCCTAAATGGAGGTAATAACTGGTTTCAAACCCAGCGGCGCACCCTCGAGCAAGACGCTGTCTTGCCAGGACGCCTCATTAATGTCATCTGGTGTTTTTCTCATTCATATCTGCTAAAGCAATGCTGAGGTTACTTTCTGCCTACGAGCACCCCGGTGCCACCATCTGGGGTGGCTCAGACTGGCTTCCCAAATCATTATTTCATGCTGATGTCGTCACTGGACAGAAATAACTGCAAAACATCTGAAGAGGTTCAAGGACGCGTGACTGACAGCTGGTGCAGAATCAGCCTCACGAAGCTTTCGCGCACATTATTTGATTGGTTTTTGATTTGAACAGTTATTTAGGTTTTGCACGTTGCTCAAAATCGTGTTTACTCAGAGGAGCCAGAGATAGGTAAAAAAAAACAGCTGCAGCTTGGATGAAAGCAGGTACAGGACAGATTTGTCCTTTATCCTTTGATTCAAAGCTGATAAAACAAAAATGAAGATAAATCAGGAAGTACCAGCTAAAGGGAAGCAGACTACAGGAGTAAAATCTGTCTTTTTCTTGGCAGCCCTCTGGCTGTCAGAGCTCCTCGTCTGGACGACCTCCAGCTCCCAGGAGCCTCAGGGCTGCGGCGCTCAGCTGTATCTGTGGATGCCTGCTTTCCTTTTCCCTCCCAGAAACTATGGTGTTGGACTATCGAGGGAATATCATCGGAGGGCGAACGCCTCCCGTTTCACCCACGCTCACCTGAAGGAGGATTTGCTTTTCAGAGAAAATCAAACTCCTGCAAGGGTGTTTTAATCGCTTGGCTACACACGCTTAGCCTGTTATTGTTCAGCAGATGTGTGTCGGCCGTTCTTATCCTCTGTTGGTTGGTTACAGGGTTTTGGATTTTCCATTGTGGCTCTGTCAGACGCCTTTTCCTGATTTTTACAGTGGCTGAGATGAGTGAGTGGAAAAGCTCATCTCTGAATGGAAATATTCATTTATTACACCCTGCTTTAGCGCCCACCTCTGAGTGTTCTGCAGCCTGTATGACGCGTCACAGTGAGCCGGCTCACGTGGAGCACAAAGGTCAGGCAACAGACATGACCATCACGAGTAACAACGACAGATTTGTCCTACAGCGTTCACTTAACCAGGGAGCTCAGAAAGGTGTAGGTGAGACTAAAGCGGACACAAGTGCAGTTCATAAGCTAGGCTAAGTGTTCCTAGCTAACATTACTGGCCGTGCCTGGGCCAGTTAGTAGGGTGTCTCTACACTGTATCCAAACCTGTAGAAACCCCCTGCTGGGTTCTCTTCCTTTAAATCTGCTCACTGCTGCTGCGAGCGACGTCAGGGGGAAGGAGGCTAATATACTTTTGCCCAAATATTTTGTTATTTCTTCAAAAACATACAGTAACCTCGAGAAACATGTCGCTTGTCTGCTGAGCGCTCAGCCGGGAGCCTTTGTTCTCTGGACATGTGGGGATATCCAGCAGCCTGTGATGGTGGGCAAACCTCAGGCCTCTGTCATGTGGCTGTCTGCCCCCCGACCCAGCCACCACAGAGGAGTTGGATGGAGACACAAGAGGCGTTGAGTGCAGCCCGTGCCTCAGCACAGGCCTCCTATCAAGGCTCAGGCAACTTGGCTGCGTCTGACTGCAAATATTTGAGAGTGGCTGGGCGGCCCGGTTGCTACTGGCAGCTCATCACAGGATCCATCGTCCAAAAGGAAAAAAAAAAAATCTCAGGTTGGAGCAAGAGTCTGGATGCTGGGAATGTGCACGTCTACACACACTCATCTCCTTTTTCTGTACTCAAACACATCTTGCAGACAGGACAGTTTATTATGCTGAAGATGAATTTGGGCGGTCTGGATGTACCTAACAGGATTTATCCAAATTCTGCTGTTTGGATGAAAGGTTAACCCAGTTCACAAGCCTGTTCTGAACCTGTTCTGAACCTTCCCTGCAGCTTACGTGCACAAAAGCACAGCCCAGCTCTCCTCTCTGTCCGCTTTGTTTGGTGATTTCATGCAACATCCGCAGTTAGATACGATCTCTGGAGTTCAAGGAAAGGAAGTAACAACTGGCTAGTTTGTGTTTTAGTGTTGAGATGAGTGTGTGTGAAAGATGAGTGCATGGTGGGAGGGTTCTGTCTGTCTTTGGAAGCTGTGTGTGTGGTAGGAGGTCCAGCTCTGGGTGTCTACCTGGAGGTGGTAGCTGGGGAGAGGAGCCTGGACTTTCTTCCTGAAAGTGCTGCCTGGTGACCTGGACTCTGGGAAACAGAAGACGGGATAAGACCTTTGATTTCCACTGATGAAGCGTCAGTTTGCCCCCGGCAGGGTCTCCTGAGGTCAACTGCTCCTCAACAAAAGGCCAACTCCAGGTGACAGGAGAGCTTTGGTTTCCTGCAACCACCGCTGCCGTCAGCACGTTCAATCAAATATACGAACAGACTAGACGTGCACATATGAAATCGCTTTGTTGAGACAGAAACGTAGAAAAAAAAGTATCAAATTCAGCTCGTTTGGCCTGTGGTCACTTCCTCACAGTGAAATTACACATGACTATTCTGAAATACTGGGCCCAAAGGGCATGTGTGCTGATCTCAGCTCAGGTAACTTTCACTCGTCTCGGATATCAGGCTGCATTTAGAAACCCCATGAAAGATGAGGTCACAGCCTTGTTCAGGGCGCTCAGAGGGAGTAACGTTAGACTATTGTGTTCCTTCTCCTACAGCACAGGGGGAAAAAAGCCTGTTTTGTTCACAGACACATGGCTGCAGGCTCTCCATAAATCTGTCCTTGCTCCCTCTCAGAACCAGCAGTTCACCCACTCACAGGAACATCCAGAAGATACAAAAAGCTTTTATCTTCCTTTCTGTACCAACATTAATGTGATTATTCCATCGCCGAAACACAAGAAGAGGGAAATAAAAAGAGTTGCAGTCTTGTACGTGAGAGATGGATGAAACTATCCACAGATCTTGCTGTCAGGACACCAGTTTAGGGTTTTACCGCACTGGTGGATAATACAAAATGCTCTGGCGCCATCTAGCGTCCAAAATGGGAACTGGGCGTAATTCTGGAAGCGGTCAGGCAATTCTTCTCTCTGGGCTGTCAGACTGCTGTTTGCTCCCAGCATTCAGTCTGGTTTATGTCCACGACGCATCAGTGGGTATTTTGATACGTCTGGGCCATTAGCTGCCCTCTGTGGAGCACTGGACAATATGCAGGCAGATCTGTTGTGGTTTGTTTGGAAGCGCATTTGTGCTGCTCAGACCATGATAATAAATCATGGTTAGACTTGAAAGTGACAGACTAAGACGGACCCTCACTCACCACACAGGCTTCATTTGGCAGCCTGCTTTTCCTTCATGAAACAGGAAAAAAATCTGACAAACAGGCAACAATAACACGGAATTTCAGCAATTTCATTCTATTTATTCTACGATTTTACGACACCTTATTTAAACAATTTTGCTTCAAGATCACTGTTATCACATTAAAAAACTAATCTCATCAAAACGTCAATGAATTCAGTATGTCAACTTTTTTCCTATTGATTTGGTAATTGTAGTTAGGACTGATTCCTGTTTTAACAAGAGTCTTGACCTAAATCGGCTTAAAAGGTTAAATAATATACTTTTTTAAAAGCTCAGCAGCAACAAACACAGCGTGTGCACATCTGAGTGTGGATTCAGTGTGGATTGAGCCACTGCTGATGCAGATGAATCAAACATTCTTCAACAGGGTGACAGAAGGACATATTTTCTGTAAATATTCTGTCTTTACCAGAACTCCGGGTACCAGCGGCTGTTGGTTAAAGGTGTTGATGATAATTCTCGGTCACTCACAAGGCTGCACATTAAAACTCCTACAGTTATTTAGAGCTAATAGCCAGAAGAGCCTTCGTAGGTCCAGAGCTTTAGATTCACGGGGAAATATTTAGAGGATCGGCATTTAAACCTGCTGACCTATAGTCCCTACCCCCCAAACACACACACACACACACACACACACACACACACACACACACAGGTTTGACCCTGAACATGACAAACAATAATGATGCTCTTTGTACTTGGTAGTTTTAAAGGATTAGCGAGGAGATTAGTGAGGAGATAGAGGATGAGTGAAGTCAGAGTTATGTCGTTTCCCTCCAGCAGGTGGCAGTCATGTATATCATATTCTTCGCATATGCAGCGTTTTTATTTTATTTAACTCTGTAAATCCTCAGTCTATGTTCTCACCATATTTTAGTGAAGAGGAAGGAGAGGAAGTGTTTTACTGAATATGGAATTGAGTGAGCACTTCTAAATCTGTCAGAAGTAGATTTATCAGCAGAGAAGTAGTGGCACCACAAGAATGGCAGCCTGTTTTCCTTCTCATTGTTTTCATTGTCACCCACTGCAGGGCTCCAGACCAGAGTATTTAAGGCAGTGCACAAGTGAGGTTTCACTGAGGACCCACGCACGGGGTCACGGCTTTGGATATCTGCAGTGTGGAGGATAAGCTGCCCCCAACCCCCAGCTGCAAAAATGTCACCAAACTTGGAATATTCCGGTTAATCTCCGCCAACGCAGCCTTCGTGATAACGGAACCCAGTTCTGTAAAACTACGTCTGTGGAAATAATGACGTAGCCGCGCCCACCATCAGAGTGTGTTTCTATTGAAATCTTTCATAAAAATCAAATGAATCAGTAATTAAGCACCTTGAATCCCACCAAATACGTCATGATTGACCTCTTTTAGATAAGATAATGTCGCGACTGAGAGAAAAGATGAGTCTTGACCTGTTTCACAGTTTTATGAGGCATTAGTGGGTCATCTGCAGACAGAAGAGGAATCAAACGTGCCAGTTTATCTGCTGGCTGGGGCCCCTCCACAGACCGAGCCCTGCTATCTGCAGCGCTCTCGTTTGTCTCAGTGTAGATTATGTTGGCCTAATAAATAGTTTCCAGCCTCTTGTTCGAGTCTCACTCCGGGGGCAGCGGCTATCGGAGGCCTTTGTAAGCCACCTGCCCCAAGCAGGAGCCTTTTTGACGTCCGCCACAGAACACTTCCATGCAGAGTAGATTCCTCCACATTAGCATAAACCCTCTTTCAAATCAGAACACTGATGGGGGAGAGTTACATAAAGACCGTCCAGCTATCATTTATTCAGATAAGAACATTTTCTCTGAGCTGTGAAGAGCAGCTGACAACAGTAACCATCCTAGAGCAGCAAAATCACCAACAATACAACATATAAAAGTATCACACACACACACTCACCCACACACACACACGACTTGGTTCTAAGGTGGGGCTGGGTAATACATTATGGCTATGGAAATCTTCACAAAGAGAGAAGTACAAGGATGTGTGTTCTCAGTGTATAGCAAGCACAAGAACACACACACACACACACACACACTGCAGTAGAGACAAAGTGTGTGTTAGTCCTGCAAGCATTACGTCATGTTGAATACTGTAAGTCCTGTGTCTCATGTGTTTCCTCAAATCTCCGTTCAGTGTTCTCCAGAGAGGGACGAGTGTTTTTTCTGCTTTTTATCAGCGTTAGCTCTTTGATGATACAACCCTGGATTTGTCCTGACACGCCTTGCTCTCATACACTCTCATACACTCTAATGTATTGAAGAGGGTGAAAGAACGCGTGATCTAATTTGGCAGGAAACCACAGACATAAAAATGTACAAACAAATCAGGTTTTATCCAGTCAAATTAAATTACGTCTCTCTTTGACAGAGCTGGCGAAGAGCGTTAGCACTAGCGAATGCTAGCAAAGATAAGCTTTTATAAACATAGCAAATTTGAATGAATTAAAAAACGTAAATGAATTAAACTGCCTGTTTAATGACCTAATCAGCTTGTTTGTGTTTAAAGTAATTGTAGAATTGTCGTTATTCAGACAGAACCTCACTAAAGTGCTGTAGCGTTCTACAAACTACGCAGACCTAAGTCAATGATTACAGTAAACAAGTCTGTGTTTCTTTAGTGTATCTTAACTGTTACAGTGTGTCCATTCCCAAGGCAGTTCAGTGGGACGTCGGGGATGATATCTTCTCTATCTGCTCTGTCTCCAACGCGGCGACAGACATGGAGTCATGGCTGCGTGGTGGTTCTTCTCATGGGTTTTGCAGCTGAATTAGCCTGGCTGGACATGGACCCATTAGCTTAGAACATCAGCGCTTGCTTTGGAAACCGCTGAACAGCAGGAAGAGCAGCTTTCTGGAGGCTAAACCCACACACTGCCACATCACCAAAACAGGCAGAATTATGGCACAACTCATCAGGTCACATGCTGTGCTCATTTCTCTACTTGTTTCGGTGCTTGTGTGTACATTGAACTCTCACTTGCTCCTGATATTATTAAAGTTTGTCAGATCTCTGTACGCATCTCCCTCCCAAACATTCCAGTTCAGACACAACTATAAGTGGTTCTATTCCAGATGTTTTCAGCTGATTTTTACAGTGTAAAACTTTTTTGTTTTTGAATGATGGAAAGGTTTTGCCTGCAGATGGCAGGAATATGTGCTACCTCACGATAGTCTCCCCAGGGTGAATGGATGGAGACAAACTCCAAGACTCTTCTATGTGACAAACTGGCGTCTAATGGGGTGACAAATCACCCAGAAGATCCACCATAGAGCACTCTTCCTGGAAAAGTCTGGAAGCCATTTGTGTTTGTTTCCAGATAAGGACAGAAGCAGCACGCTCCTTGACAGTCTGCAGACGGCAGCTTGGGTCACACAAAGAGCCCATTCAGGCCGCGGAGGCCAGGAGAGCCCTTCCACCACAGATGCCATCTCTCCAGCTACCTTTGGGCCGCTCGAGGCAGACGTGGAAACAATAAACCTGGAAACTTTCTGGCAGCTCTCAGCCTGACAAGGCTCAGGTATGTGTGGTCAGAAGTAACGAAACACAACACTGATGTGAAATGAAGCAGTTCTCGGGCCTAAACCGCTAAACTGAGGTCAGCTTTATTAGGGAGGACTCGAGGGAGGGCATTGGCTTTCAGATGAATCACATTTAGTTGTGGTTTCATGCTTAGACACGGGCCAAGCTGGCACCGCTCTGCACGTCGTTTTCCTAACGTTCTTATCAGAGATCGCTCTGACACTCAATGAGCTTATCAGAGGACGGTGGGCTCATGTCGGGGCTCAAGCACCAAATTCTCCATAATGTGGTGGTATTTGTAGATGGGTAAGGACGTCATGGAGCTCTTCTGGTTCCACTTGAAGCTTGAAACAAAGCTACCTCAATATTTTAGCACCCGCTCATCCGTGGTGTTGAGAGTGGAGATTCTGGGGGTCGGAATAGCTTCCATGTGCTGTCCAGCTCGACTCACATGGCTGGTAAAAATAGAGGGTGTAAGAGAACCAGAAGATAGTCATGCTGACACCTCCCAGCAGATATGAAACACAATTAATACAGCTGCTCTGGCCCACACTTGGAGGTGTGTGGTTCTAATCTCCCGTCACCTTCAGTCAAGGGTGCCTCACATGGGGCCGTTCACAACCTGTCAGCATCATTTCATCCGCAGCGGAAACTGTGTGTGTGTCCTCCAGACTCATCATCAGACTTTAGTCAGCAGAGCGCACATCTCTGAATGGTCCTGACTGGTCCTGAGGGGTTAGGGCTCTCCAGGTCCTAAAAGTTATTCACAGCCTGATCTGATCCTATCAGAGCTGCTCCTACAGCATCATCATACGCTTCAGTTGGTTTAGTAGAAATCAGACTAAGAGTGTAAGGGTGGGTTACAGACCAGGTTCCAGCATTTCAGACAGATTTGGTTTCTACTCTACCTGAGTTTTTTCACTTACAGAAAAGTTCAAGAGTAAAGAGTTCCATAATGAATCCAGATGTGCATCTTTAGCACCACCTGCTGGTCACACGTTGATGACGTTGCTTGTTTTTGTTTTTTTTTTTTAACATTTCATTTGTTAAATAGAACATGTACGGGACAAAGCTCAGAAAGGCTTGAAGGCAGTTCAAATAAGCTGCACTCCTCCATCACTGGAGCAGTTTATCTTCTAGCTGCTTTTTCCCTTGTGGGTTTGCAGAGTGTATTTGTATGTGTGTGTGTGTGTGTGTGTGTGTGTGTGTGTGTGTGTGTGTGTGTGTGTGTGTGTGTGTGTGGAGGGGGGGAGGGCTGGATCCTATTCCAGCTTGAGTACTTTTTATTTTTCAAAAAATACAGGAATTTCTTCTTCTTTTTCTTCTTCTTCTTCTTATTATTTCACCCCAAAAAAAGCTTCATTACAACAAGCTGCAAACATTTTAAAAACAAAAGAATATGATTTTTAAATATTTAGCCTTAGAAAAGAGTGAAATGAACTGGATAATAGAACATGCAACAAACGAGACGATGGTGTTCCGTTTAACCGCACTGTTTGCCCACTGCGACACTGAGGCAACGCATCATCACCACGGCTGAGGCCAAGATGCTTAGCAACGGTGCCAGTATTGCACCAGAGCTCTCGGGTTCCTGGCAGAAGCTGGATCACCTCTGGCCGTTATTAAGGCCATGGTGATAGGCTGCTGGTCACCCCACACAGCCGCCCTCCCAGTCAGCCAGCCTCTGCATGTGCTTGTCACCGTTAGCTCATGCTGTGAGCTCGTGGCCGTGGAGCGCTGAGGGCGGGGTGGGTGCTCAGCCACATCTGGACCCTCTCCAGCCAGGAGGTACAGTCAGTCGGGAGGGGGCTGGCTCAGGCTCACGGATCTAGTGTGCTACAAATGGACGTGTCCTTGAGCGGGACACTGTGATGAGCGCTGCGAGTGTGAGGCTGCTAATATGAAGAGCTCTGAGTGGTCAAAGAAAAATTTAACTACCACTACCACTAAACGTTCAATATTGAAAGAGGGCGGAAACTCAAGCCAAAGGGCAGCAAAATAAGAGAAGAGACGCTGAATCTCCAGCCTGTTTGTGTGGGTCTGGTAGGAAAAGCCGCTTCGCTGTTACGCCTTGATAGTTTCATTGAGTACTGAACCTCATGCTGCGTGTAAATCATCCATCCATTCATCCTTTTCCTGTTTTCTGATTTGACTCAGGGTCACCTGGGGGCAGTCAGTAATAAGACCTGGAGGAGGTCACCGGGTTGTCACAAGGCACACACACACACACACACACACACACACACACACACACACACACACTTCACACACGCAGACCAGGGAGCAATTTAGAGCTTTCAATCAAGCCTGAGTGCACGTCTTAGGGCTGTTGAAGGAAAGCCCTCGGGAGTTCCCGAGTCCAGAATCCAACCCAGGACCTCCTGGCTCTGGGGGGAACGGTGCTAACCACCATCCCAGTCAGCTTGAAGCGATCAGTTCAGTTTGGGCTCCAGGAACCCGACGTGGATCCAGGTTCTAACCTGAGAGCGCCTCAAGTGTGCATGTGCGCGTGCATGTGTCTGCGTGGGTTGAAAATTACACTTGAGTTTAATCTCCATCCTGCACATTGTTGCTCTGTTTTGGGCAAAGCTGAGCGAACTGGTGCACAACCTTTTCCGCGTCGTAGACTTCGGATCCTTGTAATCTTGGTTTGGGGGCGGTTAGAGAAACAATCGCAGCTTCATGGAAACTCTTGTTTTCATTTTCTTTGGCACTAACAAAGCAACAGGCTTTACAAGTGCAACATGGCTCTTGTTGCTTTTCTCCAAGTTTAGTCATCATTTGGACGTGTTCTCCTTTGACACAGCCAGGGCTTTTAATAAGTCACATTAGAGTGCAGCTATTAGGCCAAACACCAGCTTCTCCTGCTTGTTCCCCTTGGTTTTATTTATAGGTCTGTGACTCTTGGCTACCCTTTCTTACTGTTAATGGACTCTGGCTGTTCCCATCACCTTCCCGTTCATCCTTATGGATCTGCCCTCCGCCTCTTTTACAAATACCACGAGGTAAATCAAACAAACCCTCCACAATCGTAGACCAATTTACACACTTATCTCAGCTTCATCCACGTTCCATTTAACGTAATATTAAGACCTCACTGCACTTTTATATAACATCTTATATCCTACATTTAGATTCAGATAGCAGCAGCAAACGTTTTTAGCTTTTAACAACTGCGTAACAAAAGTGTTTCCCCCATCAAGCTGTATCCTCCCCACGTGCACTTGTCACCGCTGCACCGCTCAGGCTCAAAGTTCTGCGACTGCAGCTAAAAACAACAGTGTGATCGAAGGAGTGAAGGCGGCAGTGGAAGGTGAACCGCTCTCTGGTGCTAACGGCTGCGTCTGCGCACCAACACGCAGCCTTTCCACTGCGCGCTCTGGAAGCAGGAGTTCGAATTCCAAGCAGGAGCTAACGACGCTTTGCACATTGTCTTTTTTTCTGTAAAATTATGGCTCTTTTTACACTGATTTCCCAGAAAAAGAAAACCCAGAGAGCCAAACTAAATAAAGTTATGGGCTGATGGAGAAAAATGTCCTTTCTATGTTCTATTTGTTGTTCAATTTGTTGTTGATGATGCTGTCATATCAAAAGTAAACTATCATAATGATATTTTAAAATTTAAGGTCATTTATGGTACTTTTACCAAAGAAACTCAGGCTAAGCACCCGTCTCCGTCTACCTCTCTGGCTCAGATATCTGGACCTCTTCCACACGTATGAGAGCCATACTGTCAGTCTCCTGGTAACCGGTGTAACATATGAAGATGTTTAGTGCAACTCTTCTCCTCCTGGGAGCTGGGGAAGGGAAACTCTTGAAGCAGCGTGGGGTGGACGTAGTGCTGAAAGGCTGGCTGGGTTCCACTGAAATGTGAGGTATTGTAGATATGATTTGCAGGGTTCTGCCCTCCACGTCCAGTGTTGGTTATGTGGTTGAAGGATCCCAGTACAAGCTTATCCAATATGTCCACACGTGGAGAACAGAATTTGTGGAAGCTGACATCAGCATGATTTATGACAACTTTTGCACTGAATAAAGAAGAAAATAGAGGGAAGAGATTTTGGTTGTTGTAAAAAGTCAAGCAGAAATGTAAAGACTGCCTGCACGTATGGATTTTTGAATTCATCCCTTCATAATCCACAGCACACGGCTACACTTTTTCACTTGTCTATTTTCATCATTCTCATGTCCAATCACACCTGAGCTGTAGAATCCAGTGAGAACTTGTGTGTGACGTCAGGTAGAACCTGGCAGAGCCGAATTAGGTGCTGCGTGGTTACGACGAGCAGGTTGTGAAGGGGCGGAGGCCTGTTGTCCTTGGTGTGGTTGCCTTTTGTAATAATCTCCATGGGCAGGAATACATCTATAGGCATCTATACATGTTCCTTGCTGCCTGGAAGCATGCCTTAAAAACATGTCTGAGACACAAAAAAGTCATTCAGATCATACGCTGCTGGACAGGGTGGGTTAAAAACAAACAACAACACCGCCTCCATCCATACCATAAAACAAGATACCCTCAGAACCACATTTCGCTTCTTGCACATTCATTCTTCTTCATCTTCTTTATTCTTTATTAATTCTTCTTTATCTAAACTGACAGGAGCTCCAGTCATCAGCTGTTGCGCATCAGTTCTGTGAATTTGTCATCGAAGCCGTGATAAGATAGGAGCAAACCACAACATTTGATCTTCATTCTGTGACGGGAAGTGTTCAAGATACAGGAAAAAAAGTCCCTGGCCAACACCACAACTGACAGCTAACTGATAAATAATCAGATTTATATGTTTCATTTGAATTTAGACTCTTTTAAATCACAGGCACTTTCACCTCATTTGACATCTGAGTGAAGTGGAACATTTTCACTTTATTTTATTTTGCTTTGTGCCTCAGTGAAATGTGGTGCACCTCCAGCTCCGTCAGCTGTTGGAGCACCAACAAACAGAACCCGAGCTCAGCAAGCTGCTCAGACGCAGGTGTCACGGAGGTCACGCGCCATGTGCTGCTGCTTTTGTTCCCCGTTTGCTAAATTAGCTCCCATTTATTTTTACTTGGTAATACCAACTTTAGTGCATGTCAAGTTTGTAGACACGTACTTAAACAAGTGCTGAGGACCCTCGCTTTTGTGTCCTGGAGGTGAAGCAGGAAGACCCAGCAGTGATTATGTTTAGTGTTGGACCTCTGACCCGTAGAACAAAAGTGACATGATGTAAACCACTGGTGCCCTTCTGGCTTTATTTGGAATGACAGAGCTCGGGTAAACAGGCACATCGGCCGGACAAGTTTATACCGTGTCTTCATTATCAGACTAATTTCCCTGACATGAACCTGATCAGGTCAAATGATCAGACAAATGAGCAGAAATGAGGCTGATTTAAAGGGATCAGTTGTGGCACTTTCACCAGTCATTTGCTTCTCATCAGTTGTTTGTGTGAAGGTCTGTTTTGTAACGTGGTCGTTCTTTTCGACAGACCTCCATCACCAGGTAAATACCTGCCCCCAGCTCCGTAAAGCAGGGCACGAGACTGCTTAGAACTCCGTAACAGTACCGCTGCCTTCATCAGAAAAAAGTCCATACTTATCCATCCATCCATCCATCCATCCATCCATCCACTAGATTTTTAAATTCCATTTCCTAAAATTACTTTATTGGCTTGTTTTTCAGATAAAACTCTCCTATGCTGACTGGGTTATGACAGGATTATTGCTTGTTGTCATGGCAGCACTTCATCTTCAGAGCCTCTGAGGTGTAATTGTTTTCAGTGTTTTCTTTTTTAATCAGTATGTTGTTATGATGTAAGTCTATGAATGTCTCCTGTTATCACAGAGCCAAAGGTTGATATCAATGTTAAAGATATGATATTTATTAGGTTTTATCTCTCTCTCTCTCTCACACACACACACACACACACACACACACACACACACACACATACACACACACACACACACACTGGGCCAGTGACGTCTGTTTGTGAATTAGATCACTTGGGTGTGATTTTCCATATGGTTTCTATTAAAACATTTTAATGTTTTAAGCCCCAAAACCTCAACTTTCAGTGTTTCATAAATCAGTTTTTGGCGCAGTAACTGGTTTGGAACCAGTCAGCAGGAAATCACTGTCACACTACTGTGCGATAGAGATGATTCCGCCTACAGAGGTACGCTTAGTAAACAGAAGCAGCTTTTCTGCTTCGGATAGTTTACTTACTGTTTGGACGTTTGGAGCGAGATGTCTGCTTTTGGGATGAGTCTGGAATAGTTGGGATTTGTTTCCCCACGTTGTAGGTCGATGTTTTAGTAACAGCTAAATTAATATTTGCATGTTATTGAGAGGAGCCTTCCATATGATGACAGGTAATACATGAACAAAGGAAAACTACATAACTCCACCACTTCCAGGTGGGAACTGGAAGTGGTGGAGTGGGTCCGAAACAGCTCTTGTTTCTTTGACAACAGACTGTTTTGGCAATTGTATCATAATTATGGGAACCATAAACACAGAAACTGGATCGGACTTACATACAAAATATGAAAACGCATGTTCCATGTGAAAATGTTTTTGTAGTGTGTTGCATTCGTCAAAGCTGTAATTTAAGGGGAGTTAATGAATGCGGAGTGATGACAGCAGCTGTGCAGCAGCTCACCTGCCCAGGTGTTGAGAAATGGCTTTTGATGAGAAACTGCTTTATAGCCAGTTCCGTCACTCAAGACAGAACTACCCTTGTTTGGTTTTTCTCACCCACCTGAAAAGATCGGCATGATTTTCCGTTATTAATCTGGTTGTTATTTATCATTAACAAGCAGCATTTACTCCAGGTCTACAGAGACATGTAGGCATGTGTTTGTATATGAAAGTGTCTTCGCTTAAGAAAAGAATTGAAAAGAAAAATGGTAGAGTATTATCTTGGATGTTGTAATCAGGGACAGTGTGTATAAATAAAACCTGATTGGTTTCAGAATTGAGCCCTGTGGCACTCCGGAGATCCCATTTGAGTTCCTTCTGATGAAAAACAGATGAGGGGAGATTGTAAACAGATGAAAATGCTTCTGTTTCTGTCTAAAACCAGAAAAAAGAGATTAACCTTAACGAGATTGCTCCCACGAGGCCTGCTGGTCATGTGAATTAAGGTGAAAACAAATATGTCTTCAGCACTCGAGAAATGACAAATGCCAATGTTGTGTTTTCCTCACAAAAGTCTGCGTTCTTTGTTCCACGACATGCTTCCCCAGACCAAATAAAAGACTCAAATGTTAATTTTAACCGTACTCTGCAATCTGGAGGTTGAGGAATGGTTCGTTGCAAGCCGGCCAATATAAATTAAATTTCCCACTGTCTTTGTGTTCTTATGAAAAATTTTGACTGATTTCACAGAGCAGCACTTATTCACACAGTTTACAGGAACCTTAACCCATATGTATTTGGATTTTCATAAATCATGCTGATATTTTTTTTCCCACTCTATCTGTTGCAAGTGGATTCTATTTGTTCAGCTTTTTTTTGTGTGTATGGCTTCATCACCTTTGGATAACACAAGTGTGAGGATGGGAGTTGCAGCACCTTCTCTTGAAAGCCTTTATATTATGCACCACATGACACTGCAAAGACTTTGTGAGCATTCTTTGGCAAGTAAACTAACCGTGTGTCCATTAAAGGATTACTAGCTTGACAGAATCCACCAAATCTTCTCTGTACGCTGCAGATTGTACATACTTTAGAAAATTCACGTACCGAGCTGTGAGAAAGTAGGTAGGGTAAATCGGAACGCACACTGAGCGCTGCTCGCCTGGCAGTTTATCAGGTTCCTTCCCATCCTTTGTGCAGTGCGAGTCAGTCGAGGGGAGTGGGCTCTGAGGTGAGGTTGTAAGTCCGTTCTGCATTCATCTCAGCTGTAAGGAATGCCATAAATTACCCCAAAGCAAAGAAAAACATTCAACGACCACTAGACTGTGAAATCTAGAATGTTGGTGTGTTTGAAATGTGCAGTACCCCTGAGCTTCCTGCACATGAATCAATGATAGTAAACATGCGAATGGATACAACGGAGGCTGGTCACATGATCTCACACAGCTCACACACACCTACAAACTTAACCTGCGAGACCACAGGCAGGTTAACTCATGGACCTGGTGGCTCCACTGAAATACAACATAAAAATTGCTGCATGCAAGCTGCAAATTGAGCTGGAGCGATGGAGGGGGGCTGGCTGAGGCTGCTCAGATCAGCTCCGATTTAGAGTAATCGGCTCTGTCACCAGACATTATGGAATCATGTTCATTTTAAATACTTATACCACTGACAACAGCAGTCCAGACAGAATACTCTCATTTCATGTTGCTCCACCCACCTCCTCCACCAGGATACCAGTCACCTACGAACATCTGACCTTACTAAACCTAAAATGTCTCCTTATGATTCCCAAATACGATGTGACAAAGTTAGAATCAAAACAAGGATCTGTACGGGAGATGCCTGTGAAAGACGGAGATGACCGAAAAAGGAGAAGAATTTAAAGCCCAGCGTTGCTTATTTTCTCCTGGACAGGTCAGATTTAGCCAAGTTTGGCTAACTTCATTCTGCTTAACATAGGCACAGACATTTCAAATACACTCTACAGTTGAAAGTTATGCATGTTCGTTCATAGTATGATAGCACGTAATCAACAGACAATAAACTTCCAGACAGTTTAGCTGGATGTGGAAACTCTCATAATGGATCCTCTAACTTTGAGTAACTCATTCTATTTGACCTCCATCTGAGTTCCAAATCAAATCATTCCAGTCAGAAAAGAAAAGTATAATATTTCTGACCTTTTTCTTTGAGTTCCAAAACTGTGCTACAACGAAATGAAGCTAGGAGCTGGAAGTCAAAGATATTCACTGCCTGAGGTTGGTGCATCTCAGCAACATCGTAGCTAGCGTCCAGCAGGGATCAAAGTGGACAAACTCATTAGACTTTCAAAGATGAGCTGCTACATGGAGCTCCCTGCAGATCAGCGTTCCCCAACCTTTTTTTGCACCACGGACCGGTTTAATGTCAGACAGTATTTTCAGGGAGCGGCCGTTAAGATGTGGCAGATAAATACAACAAAAGAACATGATATGACCCTCATGAAAACTGTGGTATTTTCTAAATATAACAACAAATGTGTGTCAAAGTGAGCCATAGATGGATGTAACAAGGAGAATCTGGTAATTTTGGATCTGAATCTGATTCAGATCCAGATTCAGAGAACTTTATTGATCCTTCCAGACAGTGCCTTCAGGAAATTACGGTTCTACAAAAAGAGGGGTATCGCAGATAATTATCAGATATGAGGACTTTTCTAAATTTTAGCCTGACTTTGTGTACAACTGAGGGTAACTGGAGATTTAATGCGATCCGATAACTTGCCTACAACAGCTTGTTTATCAGCGTGCGGGCAGCAACATATCCAGAGCGCCACTGCAAAGATGAGTTGGAGCCAAAGCCTGCTGACCTTTTCCAACAGCCAGACATGGCTCCAGCAAAGGTCGACGCTGTTTGTGCATTTGTTCTCACATTAATATTATTTTGATTGAGCGCTGAAGGCAGAGTTCAAGCAGGACACAATCAGGAAATTGTTCCCAGTGACTTGCAAAAAAAGTTCCAGTGTAAACATTACAGACAAACTAACCTGATAATCACTAATGCTTGATCAGCATTATAAAAAACAAAGCTATTATAACGAGAAGTGGGTTAAAGAAAGACCAAAGGGTTCTTTTGTGGGCTGAAATTATGAAAAAGTCTTCCTTCACCTCTTAATTCTACTTCAACTTTCCTTTTGTCAGAGTTTGCAGATGAGTTAACATTGGGCCAGTAACCATGGCCGCGATCTAGCCTCAGCTCCAACTGGCAAAGATAACCAGAACGTCAATTAAGAGCATGAATGTACTGTTTAAAGTTACTCTTCCAAACGTTTGTCTCCTTTTGGCAGTGAAAGTTACAACAAATCATGGAATAAATCAGGGATTGATCAGCCTTGTGTAATTGTGTTTAGCCGAAACATGAATGTAATAAGAAGCTGTTTATGGGAATGTTTTGTATGAAAGCTTGAACCTCATACTGGGGGAGAATGTCTTGGTCTTTAATTCCTCTGGCCTGAACCCTGTCTCAGATGTAACAGAAGGCAGCAATTCATGTGGAACAAGGTTTGGTTTGCGGCAGGCTAAAATTTGAGATAGAGGTTGTATGTGTGGGGAGGAGTTTAGTGGAATGATGAAGAATGCCATTAGCTTGTGCTAACGGTCTCACTGGTTCTCCAGGGCTCTTTGAACAATTGTTTTGTTAAGAAGGTTAATTTAATTACACGCAGCAACTAAATTTAGGTATAAAATCACTGTAATAATTTGTGAACTTCTGCAGGTGCTTTAGTTTTAGTTGATTTTTTTTTTTTACAGTGGGCGAGCTCATCACAGATTGGCAGACACACACACACTCACACACACACACACACACACAGAGGTCATTCTGCAAAGTCAATCAGCGATATTTCAAATGTACTCTGACTTGGTGGTGGCTGTGGATCAGGTTGTCCTTAGGCCATCCAGAAAAGTGGTTGTTGATCGGCCCTCTCCCCCTGCAGTCTGCATGAAAACAAGAGCCACATTCAACCACAACGTTAATCCATCTGAGGTATAAAGTTACGCTGCTGCCTTCATGTGCTCGGCAGGCTAAAACCCGATAATGTGCTGTCACGGGCGATGAAGAGTCGTGGCATCAGTAGAATGTGAGGTGATGTTCTGCACATGCGCTCTGGCTCGGCACCAAAGCTTGACCCGAAAGGTCAACAGAGGGGCCTGGCCAGAAGAAGCCGGCAGAACATAGTGAAAAACAGTTCATCTGCACAAAAGCTCGAGTGGACAGAAAGTCCATGTACAAATTTGCAAAGTTGTCCATTAAGTCAGTTACACTCGCCTGCATGTATGCTGAGACACGGACGTAGACGACTGACGATGCTACAAGCCAGGCTTCAATAAGCATGAAAATGTACCGAGTAAGAATAGCACATACTGTATTTAGGTCTTAGTTGGCTGTTTAGAAACACATATTTACATTTAAGAAAGAACTAAAAGTTGAAATCCAATTGCATAATATTATTAACTGGAGTTTTGTGGACTGTGTCCTGCACTGAACTGGTAACCTTTTCTGGTTACCAGTTTCTAATAACCTACCTAACCCTAATAAACTACTCTTGTCCAGGATCATCCACTGTGACCCGAATGGAGAATGGATGATGGATGATGGAAGGAAGGATGGGTGGCTGGATTTGTGGATGGGTGGATGATGGACGGATGGATGATGATGGATGGGTTACAAATACTGTAAGTCTAATACATAATAACGCTTTGTAAACAGTCCTCAGAACAATGAGAATAACTCGTGTAACTCGTGCATGAGCATGGGCGCATTCATATAGAACAATCATTCCAGTCAGAAAAGAAAAGTGTAATATTTCTGGCCTTTTTCAGTTTTCCGTAGTAAAGACTGAAAAGGGACATCGTTAGGTGGGAAAACGCTAACTGGCCTGTTGTGGCTGAGAAAGTTCTCTGGAGGTCCCAGCAGATTGAACTGTGGATCTTTCAGAGGATCCCTCAGAAAATATGACAGGTCCACCCTTAACCCTGAGGAGGAGAATAAAAGCAAAGCGTGACCTGCATTAGCACTTGCAAACAGGTTCCTTTTGCAGACATCTCAATGGTATAGATTCTGGCACTGCCTCAGCATTACCATGACACTGTGTTTGAGTGTTTGTGTGCGCTTTAATCACCATCACCATGACGAACGGTGAAGCTTAGGGATGAAAGAAAAGGTGCCATCGGGGTTGCCAAACCCTTTAATCAAATTCAAATTTTCGCAGTTAAAAGGAACGAGCAAACACTGAGAGGGGTGAAGCTATTCAGGGAGCTCTGAATGAGTTGCTGAGGTTTGCTACTGGAGTCAAATGGAACGCTTTTGTCCTCCACTTTTGGTGACAACTACATTGAGTTTTTCGTTGTGGTCTGGCCGGACACGGAGCTTTAGTTAGACTTTTTTAATATATCCCAAACATTTTTGGTGATTTCTAACTTTGAAACCCAAGTAAACTGGTTTGAATACTAGTATCACGCCAATTTCTTTCAGAGCCACTCGGTTTTCACAGCTCACGTCTCATCAATGTCCTTCACAAAGACAAAAATGGAGGCCTCTCAACTTCATCACGTTGACAGGATGCTCGTTTAGGACAAAGAGCATGTTCAGCTGGATCAGCCTCTTCCATCAGAAGTAGAGCGCAGCGCCATCTTTAATGCAGCCAATGCTAACGATGTAGCATGCTCCTTTAAGAAGGTTGTGAAAATTGCAGGTTCGATTCGGTTGTGTTCCCAGTGAAGGTTATGTGGACTGAAGACAGCATCACTCTCTCTTCCTGCATGTCTTTGCACTGGAAGTACGTTAAAACCTGCTGCATTTCATCTGTGATGGGCGTTGAAGGATGTGGCAAAATGGAATGAAATGAAATGGAGCGAGTGAGCTGCCCTGGACGCTGCTCTGAGCAACTGGGGGTTCAGCGAGCATCGAACCCATGACCGTGGCGTTATCAAGGGCGATGAAGAGAACCGGCCCAAGATGAGCGTGCAACAGAGTAGGATATGTGGATACATGGCCACAGGGGGCGCTGTTGTAATAGACAACAGCTGTGTATGTAAAGTGCGCAAACCTAATAAGTTCTTTTGTTCATTTGCTTTTTTAATTTGATTCTTACCTGTTGCTTGTGTAATATACTAATTATGTTTTGTAAAAGAATCCCTCAACCATGTTTAGAGTTATTGAAACTGACTTTATACAAAACTAGAAGAGTTTTCACCAGCCGCCTTTGAAAAGTACATAGATATTAGGTATTTAGCAAATAAGCTGCTTTTTAATAGAACAAATAAATCCTCGATGCTCCCACATAAGTGTCCTTTAAATTGATGTTGAATTATACACCGTCTTCTAAATGCTTTCATGAGTGAACAACTTGTCCCATTCCCACGAAGCCCAGTTGCCCTCAGGCCCCTTATGAGCGACATGACCCACAATGTTCTAGACTGTCTTCAGCAAAATGATATGAGAAGCCACTCTTTATTGAATTTATATGTGAAACAGGAAGTATATGACAGATAAGATCAGACCCTGGAGGGTCTGTAAGTGGGCACACTCGCTGTGCTTTAGGAGCTGGAGCTTTCATTTCTCAATACATTTACATTAAAGTCAGACTTCAGTTCTGACACTTGGCTCCTTAGCAAAGAGCGCTTCACTTTGGACTTTCTCGTCTAAAACTTTAGAAGTCAGCACGCTAATTCTGATTACTGACTGTAATTAGAGGAAGTGGTCAGCGTTTGGTGAATTTCTGCTCTGTCACTGCGGTTTTCTGCCAATGGTCACAGAAGTGATGTGTGCTTTTACTTTAAAGCAGAATGTTGTCCCAAGGTGCCATTTATCTCCCACTCAGTTTCCTTTGGACCGTGAAACTGGCGCCCACATTTTAGGATACCAGGAAAGTACGTCAACCACTCCAAAAGCTATTTGCACATGTTTTGTGTCTTGTGCATTCGAGGGGGTTCTTATCTCTGTTCTCAACACCTCACAGCTCTGCCAGGTTCATAACCCGTTAATGTCAATAATCAAACAGTAATTAAGGATCACTGACACTTATTCACTCCCAAAAGGAGCAGAGTAGGTGCACACTTTGCACATGCACAGAGAGTTTGATGTTCTGGAGTGAAGAGGAATGTTGAAGTCCAGCCAGAACCCAGGCAGCTGCAACTCCCCAAGATTCGGAGATTTTACAATTAGAAATGCAAAACAAGGATGAGGACCTGAGCGCAGAGCCTTTCAGCACTGCCTTTCCTCACTCTGCTGCTCTGGTTGCCCTAATTATCAAGGCACATTCTTTGTTGCCCTGCTCATTTTTGGACTGCTTTTTCTTTCCATAAAAGCGCAACAGAGGAGGGCGTGCCTGTGATTTTGATAAGAAGAAAAACGGAATCCAATCATTGCTGCGTGAGCCCACCAACGTGTTAAAGCAGGAGTATCCCAGAGGAGTCCAGGTGAGGCTGAGTTAGGAAATCTACTGAACATCATTTTTATTCATTTAAAACAATTTATCACCCCAAACATGTTTTCATTTCTGCTAAAATACAGAGTATTTCGTCGTCCAGTGTCCGGCATTTGGAGGTACTGATACTTAAGTGTGACCTTTACCGTCACCTTATAGAAGCTCAACGAACCTTCGTCTTACTCCTCAAAAAACTGAATTTGCTCTCTGCCATTGAAAAATACTGTGTTCTGCGTCTCATATTTTCAGCCAGCTGTCATCATGTGTCTGTTTCACAGCTGTGAATATTCATATTTCAGTGCTACAAAACCCACTTCCCCCATCAAGGCCCTCAGATAAATAATTCAATAATGCTTCAATTATTTTTAAGCCTCCTGTCTGATTCTGTCTGAGAGAAGAAGAAAAGAAACATCAGTGTCTCAACGGAAGAACGAGGTAAAAGCAGTGGACGCTACAATCTGTCAGCCACCCTCAGGGGTTCTGGAGGTGGTTCCACCCTGAAGAGGGACCTTAATGACATAAGGTCAAAAAAGACCTACGTGTATGTGACCAGTGTAAACAAAAGAGCTCATTTACAGATGCAAGTTTTATTTTTTTTTAACTGAAATGTTTATATGGTTTATTGTTGTGCAGTCTAGAAGAGATGTATTTAAAGGCCAAAAGGTTTGACAGTAAAAAGGTTTGTGTATCAGAGTTTTTCACTGAATTATTGTGCTGGAATGACGGATCAAATTAAGGATTAGCAGAACGTCCTGTTGTAGATAATCTGCGCAGGATCGTGCTGGAGGTCAGCTGTCATCACACAGTTGTGAAGTGAACCCAGAAGTCCAGCAGCCGGAGGGTGAACACATGAGTTCTGTGGGATCCAAATTCAATTCAAGTTTGAGATTACAGAGAGCAGGTGGTCAGAATTCAAGTCATTCCTGAGTTTTACCCAACAACCCCGATCCCACATGTATCTGTGTTAATTCAGCTGCATCTGAAAATGCTCATTGGTTTATGTACGCAGCTTTACTACATGTTGAGTGAAAGTTCAGCTTTCCCTTTAGGAACTCCTTTGAATAATTAAACAACACCAGTAACATAAAAAGTCCCTGAGAATTCACTGAAGAATGACAGAAAGATGAAGGAAATCCAAAGGTCACAGGTTTCAATACTGGAAGACGATTTAAACTTCAAACTAAGTGCACCTGCACACAGCCTATAACTGTTTCATTAGTCCCACAATGTTTATCAAAAACAGGAACATTTCCTTGACTTTAACACTGAAACATGAACAAAGTTCTGGAGACTGGCTGCTGAAACCCAGGCTCCAAATCTGGAAGAACCAGATATTTCAAGACTGAAATTTCCCTCATCTGGATTATACATTATTGTGCATGTTAGCAAAGCATGTGGGCCTGCGTGGGGCCGGGACCCAGTCAGACACACAGCTACAGTGTTTCCACCTGTCACAGAGCGGAGTCAATCTGCAGAGCTGATGAAGTTCTTTCTGTCAGCTCAAAGAAGCAGGTCGAAAGCCTGAACCAGCAGCCTGAGCGCCTGTAAACTGATCCTCATAGTCAAAGCACATCATCTGTGCCGGGCTCTTTTTTCTGCCCCGGCACACACACACACACACGCACACACACACACACACACACACACACACACACTTGTCCACGGACACACACTCACATTCCTCTGCAGGCTCTGCGAGGGGCAGGCTCAGAGTGTGCTGGGAGAGAATCTGTTCTTCTCTCTCTCTCTCTCTCTCCCACACACTCTCTGGTGGTTAAGTCAGAGAGCAGATGAGGAGGGGAAGGCAGAGGGACCAGGGGAGCTCTGACGACACCATCCAAGCTCTAAATGCTTAAAATGCACAGATTTGAATCATGCAGCGTCTGACTGAGAGTACCTGAAGGAGCATCAAGAGGTCACCCCGTTAGAGATGCGTGGAGACCTTCTGACAGAGACACAGACCTAAAGAAGCTTGAGGAAAGTAGAATGTGTCCATGTTTGGAGAAGCTTGCGAGGCTGGACGTCCCGTGTTAGCATGGATGGAGCGTGCTCTGAAGCGTCCAGTGTCGTCTGATCCAGCATTAAAGGCAACTCGAAGCCACAGCAGCAAAGGAGCAGTTACAGAGTGAAGAACGTAAAAGTCACCTGCAACCTGATATGATGCTGTGGTGCAGCTTTGGCCACTGCTGGCTCTCGCTGGCAGCACTTCTGGTGGTAGCGAGCTGTGAAAAAGCGGAGCACAGGAGGGGGACAGAGAGCAGCAGCACAGGTGGCAGCAGTAGCAGCGGAGCTAGCAGCAATAATAACAGCAACAGACGCTTGCACAGGATCCAGCACGGCCAGTGCACCTACACCTTCATCCTGCCTGAGGGTGAGGGAGGCAGAGGAGCTTCCTGCAGGGAGGCCAAGGCCAGTGGCGTCCAGCACAATGCCAATTCTCTGCAGAGAGACGCCCCACCACCAGAGACAGACTTCCCCAGCCAGAAGATCCAACAGCTGGAGCACATAATGGAGAATTACACCCAATGGCTGCAGAAGGTAAGGACGTCTGAACTCTTGCAGCAACTGTGGATTTATGATCTGCTGTGTTGTTGCATCACAAACACTGCATCAGACTGGATGTGTGTTGTTTGAGGCAACTGTGTATTTGCTGTTGGGTGTGTGTGGTCTCTCCAAGAGCTTCACGTCACAACTGAGGAGTAAAACCAGGACTTGTTTGCTGTTCTGTCATGTCGGAACCTCGCACAATGTTTTTGTCTGGGTTTTTCCTTTTTTTTGGTCTGTTAGAAAGAAAAAAATACCACAAAAATCCCGGGAAAAAATTGTTCCTATAGATCATTTTTTTAATGCAATTAAAGTTGTTTGGGGATCCAAACCTACTTTTAATTTGTTTAACATTTTTATTTCTAGCTGAAGAAAATGTTGACAGTTCAGTAAATAGCTTGGGAAGGCGTGCTTGTATCGACACAAACGCTCCATATTAGAATGTGAGGTTTGGAAAATAAGACTGTTTATACGGGGAATGTTTTTTTACGGGTAAGGACACGTGGGGAACGTTTCTGGACATGACGGAAGGCTGCACTCGGACCGCTTTCTAGCTCATCAGAATGTCGCTTTGCTTTTCTGCAGCAGATGAGACACAAATATCAGATCCTCCAACGTGCACAAACGCCAGCCTGAGTTAATCTCCTGTGTCAACCTCATTAACTCACTCTTGACAAAACGGCTGTTTCTCTGAAATTCAACAAAAATGTTTATTTAATAATCTATAAGCTACAATTAACAACATTATCTATACAGACTGTTCCGTTATGTAACTGTTCACGATCGCAAGTTAGCGGTTTGTTCCAGATGTTGAACAGCTGTCTGATTTTCGCCTCCATAAATAACTCTTCCTAGGACAGACGGGTCTATTTTTTCCTGCGTAAACGACCCTTTTAGTAAATTCCACAGATGTCCAGTTGAGTTGTGTGTCGCGGCGGCCGTCGAGCAGAGGTAGTTATGTCAGTCACTCCCTGTCCACCAGTGGGCTGTCTCTTTAATGGCAGGAAGTCAGCGAACGATCCCCAGAGACGCTCAGAAGACGAAAGGCTGAGAAAGAGAAAGCTCGCTTTATTTATTCAAGTGAACGACGTGAAAGTCAAGCACTCAGCCCCAGAATTACTTAGGAAAACTTCTTCACTCTGTTTGATATTTTTCTAAAATAAAGCTAACACTATTAGTTTCATTCCACTAATGGCATATAAGCGCCTCTTTTTACGACCTCTAATTTCAACCATTTGTAGAGCTGCTGAAGCTCTACAAATGGGCGAAGAATGTTCAAATTTGGCTCCGCCCCGGCGATATACTGTAGTGAGAGACTTTGTGTCTCTAAAGTGAAAGAAACAACAAAAAACCTCCAAATATCTCAAATTGTGCTTCTTGACTTTCACAGCGCTGCCCTTCTTAAATCAGATTAGCGAGGTCGGTCCTTGAATAAGTGCTGGAAACGAATGGGTTATTTTCTGTGGACCAAATGCACGCCGACAACAGCATGGAGCAATCAAGCATTTATATTCATTAGCAGCAGTGTGTCGTCCCCACAGGTGTCCAAGCATGACTTCTTCATGCCTGAACCAAAACTGAACTCACTCTGATGAAACGTCAGCAGGCGCTCACAGCTTGTTTCAGACTCTTGTTGATGGAGTGTGTTTGTGTGAGGCAGGATGTTCGGAATCTGCTCCACCTGCAAGCAGATCCACATCAGGGAATAAAAGACCTCAATCTGCTGGAAATATATGGTGTGAGCGTTAAGCTCCAGCTTAATTCTGTGAAATACCCGCTAACATCGGACTGTCTGTGGCTGAATTTACTGTTTATGGTGCCTATCGGGGATTTAGTTGTGGGTCTTCCTAATGAAAACAAACGACTTGAACAAGGCTTTATTGCACTTGAATCTGGTCTGAAAACCTGAGCGTGTTTCTATGCAGCTCCTAAAAGTGTCAAGACAGGCCAGGGGTGAAATAACAGCGGCTTTATCTTTGCTCAGTGGACCTCATCTGCCCACGATAGCACGAGCGATACTGTGAAAACAGCGCGGCGACGTTGGCAGGCTAAAGGTTTGACTAATGAAACCTCTTGAGGACATTCTCTACTGGGATGTTTAAAGGGGAGCCCTGTCTGCCATCACCACGACAGAATCAGGCCTCTTTCACGACACGCTGGGGTCTGCAGGCCTCCAGATCTTTCACCTCCACTGTAGAGCTGACTAATATTGATCTTTGCTAACAGAGCTGGACCAGGCTTTATCCTGTGCACCTCAAAGGTGTTCATGGTAGTGGTAATTCATGGTGTAGTTTATAACAGCCACAGAACTGCAAACTCAGCTCAATAAGGTGATAAACAAGAGTCTGGAGAGTCTGGTCACATCACTTCTTAAACAAAAATCAACAAGGAAACAAGTAGATTAGCACAAGAAAGTAACTGGAGTCGGTATTTCAGCAGGGACACGTGAGTTCCCACTGTGTGGGTGACTGTAACGAGTCCGCTCCGCTCGTGTGGGACACATCAGGATGCAGTTAACATTTAACATCACTGGACAGAAGATTGAGGGTCCTGCCGAGTCCGTCTGTCTCAATTACAGCAGGTCTTTCCCAGCGTGAGTCAGTGAAAGCTGCAGTCAGGAGTGATGAAAGAGAATGGTTCAGATAGCACCGCGGCTGCCTGCTGCTGTGTGGGGGGGCAGAAAGAGTGATGTGGCAAACAGCTGTTGGAGGCTTTTTTAAGATCTGAGCTCTCTTCCTCCTGTGACTGGATGGATCCTGATAACATTCTTGACCAGTCAAAGGTGACCTGCGTTTGTTTAAGGATTATCCACTTCCCCGAACTGCCCGCTGAGGCAACGGCACTCAGCCGACCCAACGCGGAGCAAAACATGTTTGCACTTTTGTTAAGTTTTCACCCGAAGCTTCTCAGTGATGTTGTAGTTTGAAGCTTGTTAAAATGTCTAAATCGCCTGTGGATATTTTCGGCGTAACGAGCCCATGCTGCTGTAGCAGAAAGACGCCATGATAACGATGTTTCTGTGGTTCTGAGCACGTCCAACATGCTGTCCACTTTCACAGCTTCTGTGCTTCTGGAATGCAGACAGATGAAATACATCGGTTTTTACTGCCAGTTTACATTGAAGACGTTGTTTCATTACGCACTTTAAATGGAGATGAATTTTTGTTCTCCAAGATTTAAAGGACAATTCAAATTGGCACAAAAAAAGCTTTTGTAAGGCAACTTTTTTGTTTTCCCCGCTTGTCAGTGAAAGATTTTGTCATTTCCCTCCTCATAGACAACTGAGGATGGGAAGGAGGAAGCTGTCATCCCTGTGAAACTTCAACCCGTGCTACGTAAACATCGGTATTAAATGATCTGTTTGCTGCTGTCAGAAGGCCACGCAGAGCAGAAAGCTCTCTATTTTAGAGGACAGTTCATTGTTTTGTCACGCTCAATAATAGTTACTTTGCACCTCCCCCTTTCAAATACGCTCAGCTTCAGGACTTGAAGACATGTTTATAATGTAAATAACATCTTTGAAGCTAACCCATAACTGAACTGCCTGTCCTGAATGCCTCTACAGCTAGAGTGCAATAACACCGTTCTTTTTCCATCAATCATTGCAGCAAATCACTCTCTAGTGGGTACGTTGAGGGGGATTGATTTTCTTTTAATTAGAAGGTTATACATTTGACTTCTGAAACACTGGAGCTGGAGCACGTAGCTTGGCACACATCGATGCCTCAGTGGAATGACCCGAGAGCAGCTGATTGGTTTGTCTTTCCACTTCCCCTCCGGTGATTTCTTTTATAACGCGCTAATTTTTCTTGCTTTTTCTTGCTTACCGGCTATTCGGTGACTGTTTTGTGCTCTGCAGCATGTCACAGGTACGTATGCTTGAGGCGGTGAGATAGTAGGACTATAAATATGGCCTAATATTACCTCATCGCGCTGACAGTAGTAATCACGGAGCCTTTAATATTAACTCCTGAGGGACGTATGCAGCTCTTTAGAAGGTAAATGTTCTACTTTTGCCAGATACTTGAGTATTAAGCTGTCTGTTTTTTGTTGCTGAACACGAAGCCACATTAAGGGAACGCGCAGAAGAGTCTAGTTTTAACAAAAACCGGCTACTTTATGTTGAAAAGTTGACAAAAAACAACTGCAAGCAACATTTATTCATGGTTACATCATTAGAAGCTACTCTGTAGTTGGTAATAAAAATGAATAAACTAGTATTATTTCCAAAGTGTTAGTAACATACTTGTTACTCCCTTACTCTCTTTAAATGATCATGAAAACTCCATTAATTATCATATTACTCTTGTTATGTTATTTCACCAATAAATCATAGAAAACGTGTAATTAGGGCCTAAAAAATGCTCAGAAGCCCATTTGTATGTTTCCTGTTGTCTGACTGGTATTTCCCCGGTTATCTGTCTGAACTACAGGGTCATTTGCTGAAATGGACAAACATCCATCCACGAGCTTCATCGGTTCTCTGTCTCTTGTTGGCCGCTGTCCACAGTGAGAACCTCTCTCTGTTTAGTTTTACTCCAGCTGTCCTCTGAGGGTGCAACCGGCTTATTGCTGGGGTAAATTTCCACTAGCTGCACGTTCCTGTGCTGTTTGAGCAGTTTTACGTGCTAAAGATGTCTTCAGGATGTTGTAAATCCAATGCCGGAGCAAAGAAGTTTGTCTTATTAGTAATTATGATACTGCTAAAGAACTTTCAATACAGATGCAGGTCAGTTCGGGCACCCAGTTGTGCTGTTTAGGTTGACCGTTGTTCCATTGTGGTGCGTATTGAAAATGGCTACAACGGGAGGACTTACATACGCTTACCCAAAGGAACCTTATAAATAATATTGTTTTAGGCAGGCGGGGAGAAATCAGCATTACTAAGTGTATAAGTTATGGTCACACAGCTGCCAGGAGCCCAACTCAACACTTCCAAGGTTGACTGATCATGACCCAACGACTATGAGAGAAACATCAGATATTTAGTCAATCCAAGCCTGCATTTAAGGAGGAACAAATGCTGCAGCAACTCACAAGTGAGCCTGAACCCACCGTACAACACTTATCTCTGCCCTATTTTTGTTCCAGAATGAGTCTCGATAAACAGAGCAGATAATGATATTGCTCAGCCGTATCTGCCGCTGTTTATTTTCCCGCAGGCTGGAGGTTCATGTAGATTGTGTGCTGTAAATCAAGGTTGGATGAAGGTCAACGTAGCTGAAACAACAAAGCTGCAGTGGAGAATTCAGTCCGCTGGAGACTGGGACCACAGAATGTCCAACGGTGATTTTAGAATGATCTATATGTCATATTCTGTGTTTTTTATTACAGGAAAAGAATGCACAGCAAAGAACATGCGTGTGTTGTATTGTTAGTTCTGGCAGTGAAATGTAAAATCTCAATACGCTGCAAGTCACAAAGCTCTGGGTGCATTTTTCATCCAATTTATCCGTTTGATCGTCTTGTATCTGACAGTTGCTAATCCCAAAGATAGCTCTCTGACATGCTGAGAAAAGTTTGTGCTGCCTCCCTCCACGTTGCCTCTCCCCTCAGCGGCTCTTCAACTCTCCCTGACAGATGTTTCTCTTTGTGAAGATGTCTTTGTCTGACAGCCGGGCTGCCTTCCAGAGGACACCGACACACTCTTGCGTTCTTTTTGTGTGTTTTCATCACAGTTACACTGGTAGACCAGGGAAGCGGTGGCACCCACTCTGCCTTTGGGCTGCACCTACACGACTTCCTAGTAGATAGTTCTGATAGTTCATCTCAGTGAGCCTCTCCAGCAAAGAAAACATGGAATTAACCAGCAGAGCAAATGGAAATTCCCTCATTTGTATTTCCAGCAAAATATGGAGTCAAAGTGTCGTTTATTTTGAACCTGCCAGAGGAGTAAGATGCTGGGAGGAAGGTAAACGTTTCCCTTCCGTCAGTCTCAGTCAAATCCCCGTCTAGACTGATGGCTGCTTCCATTGATTGTGTTGTGTCCTCGTGGTGACGGGACAGGAGCCACTTTTCCCAAGACGCTCTGTCTTCACGTTATTATTGAACCATTTCCTGCTCGGGTGTGTGCCTGTGATGTATTAGCTGACTGAGGCTCCTCAGAGTTTTCTGTGGGTGGTTCAGGGTGTCGGGGTTCGCTCTGTCGCTTAGGTGTCACAATTCTTACGCCACCTCATTCACCATCGCGCGGCAGATGAAAAACAGCTGCCCTTGTGTTTTTGTGTGACGCTCGGTTACCCGATATCCAGTTTGATTCATAAACACTCAGTAATAAAGATCAGCCTGCAAACTGCAACCTATCAGGACTCTTATCAACAGTCTGGACTCTAAGGGCTGAACTGACTGATTAGATGCACGTCTGATTAAACTCTAATGCAGAACCACTCTGTTCTGACTAGCTTGACTGTCCATATTGTAATAAGCAGAAGTGACCCTTATTTTATATTTGTTCAGTTCAGTTTATTTATTTGTATAGCGCCTTTTTCAATAAAAATTGTCTCTAGGTGTTTTACAGAGACAGAAACCCAGAGCGTGAACCCCCAGGTGAGCACAGTGGCAAGGAAAAGTCCCTTTTAACAGGAAGAAACCTTGATCAGAACCATCATGCTGAAAGACGGCTGGCTAGAACAGGGAGACAAAACAGAGAGAATAAGAGAGAGAGAGAGAGAGCGAGAGAGAGCGCTGGATCTATATCTGTCTCAGTTAGGGCTGGCAACTGTTACAGGCCTGGTTTGGGGTTGATGTAAGGCTCGCCACATTCACCCAATTGGGTGACTTCTTCCATTTTTGGGGGGAAAAGCCTGAGAGAGAGAGAGAGAGACAGCAGAGAGAGAGAGAGAGAGAGAGTGAGAGAGAGTGAGAGAGAGAGAGAAAGAGAGAGAGACCACAGACCAGGAACTGTCATTAAGCCATAGTTACGCAGATTTTTTTTCTGCTTAGCCTTCTTTCAGGGGTAACGCACTCTTGACATCGAGATCATTCCACGTAAACTTGCATTTGGTCCCATGAGTTTCGGTGGAATCCGGTGCCTGTTGAAGCGTCCCTGTGAGGGGTTCTGCTGTCAGAGACTGACCCTGCTCAAGTCACTTTAAACTGTTATGTCTGTGGTCATTTAAACTTGGTAAAGACTTGATAAATCTTCGTACATTGCCAACCTGAATCACCTCGTTCTGGAGTAGAGAATTAAGACAAGAGTTAGTGAATGCCAAGGAAAATTCTACTCTTTGGTTTAAAAGTAGGTTCTTTTGCCAACGTTAACTACTTGAATTGATGGAATCTGTTAAGGGAACAAATTGTGTGTCAGACTATCCTGACAAGTGGTTTAATCTGCTGTGTCCATCAATATAATAAAAAATAAAATACAAATAGCTGGTTGACTTCTCAAAACAATGAGCACATTAATTGTTGTTGGATCAAACTAATAAAACTCTAGCAAAATAATAACAAGCAGAAATCCTAAAGACCTTTTAGTGTTCCAGGATTCTTCCAGGCTGTCTGACAAATCCATCCTGCCTCGACTACAATCTGCGACAAAACAACAAATAAGTATACAACTTCTTCTTATATCAGTGTTGTTTGAATTTTATTATGACAGAATGCAAAGACGGGATCTGGTCTACAAATCCGAAACCGCCTCCAGGCCAGGCATAAGAAGTGCTACTGTGCTATACGTTGAGCTGGGTCCTAAATCTGTCAGTGACCAATCGGATGCTTTGCTTCTCGGTCTGCGTTCGCAATCAAGTTCCAAACGCTAACAAATGATTCTGGGTGTTTATTTAAATTGACGTGTTTTCAGTGGCTGAGATGAAGCAGCTAAGCCTCCGTAGCGCTCCGTGTGTGTGTGTGTGTGTGTGTGTGTGTGTGTGTGTTTGAGACAAATGAATGTCCAGTTCTGCCAGTACGTTATGTTTGTGTGACAGTGTTTAACGTGTGTGTGTTTGATGTGTCTGACAAACGACCTTCATCCTAAATGACGGCCTGTGAGGAATCAATGAGACGTTTCCTCTCTTGACCAGATCCAGCCATAAAACTAAACAAGGGCGAACAGAGTGTCAAACAGCACTCCTGTATGAGTGTAAAACTCGACGTGTCTGTGATGGATGATGTCTGGAGCTGCAAACTGGGGGAAATGTCCCTGAACACACTCCTGCTGACTCTCTGTCGTCTCCTATGACATCTTTCGTTATCAGGCAAATGGCTGACCTGTTGCGTGAACACACAGAATCCATTTCAAGGCAGCGCTGAAGCACTGTACAGTCGTTTCAGTTGTACACTGGTGGCATCAGGCTGTTTCCCCTCCTCAGCTCACATGTTGCTATAGTGACACTAATGGGATGGACAGACTGGAGAGGGCGGTATTTTCGACAGGTGACACGTATCTTTACTATAGAGTAACATGCAGATTGGTGAAACTCAATCCTCCCCTGATGCTGTCTGAGGGTTAATGTGGACGTGAATGGCTGAATGTGGGCTGTAAAGAGCTTTGACTGCTCAAAATATGACAAAAATTGACTAAATATTATTCATTTGCTAATGCTGAAAGTATAACATTACCTCTGCATTTCCTCTCGGTCTTTGGTTCACCTGTGTCACCCTGATTTCTTCCACCTGTGTTTCGTCGTGTCCGTCAGCTCCCGGCTGCATTTCTCTGATTGTTTTTATGTCCTGTTTCGTTGTCATGTTTCCTAAACACTCTGATCAGATAGACCTGAGTAAATGCCTCAGGCTTTTGGGGCGCTGCAATGTTTTCACCTGCTGCTGCAATTTTTCTAAATGTTTTAAAATACCCCAACAATCATAGCATTTTCCACAGGACAAAAAAATGTCTAATCCTGGAGGAATCTGGTGGTAAAAAATTCTTTTTTGAAAAACAGTTTTTTTGTGGAACGATGACGACTGCGGAGACGCTGAACTGTTTTTTGTTTTTATTTTGTTTTTAATCCGATTCTTAGTGTTATTACTGTTTTACTACAAAACCAGAAAAGTCAGGGATTAGTGTGGACATGCTCCCTTTTATCAGGGAAATGAAGCTTTAATGTATTTTGTAACATTATGAAACAGGAAACAGTGAATTAGTGAGATGCTTAAGATTAGCAAATGTGACATGGGAATTACAAACCTAACCTCTAAACAGACCACGCAAAAACAAAACAGACAAGAATCCCGACCTCTGTCTTCTATATTTATGTGATTTATTCAACTGATTCACCGCAAGTGAGTCTTCAGTTAGTAAACTGTCCAAATATGGTCTTCATGAGCATTTGCATCAATCTTTATCAGGCTTTTGTAACCTCCCGCTATGCCAGTGATGCAGTGGGGAGCTGCAGATCATCATCAACACCAGCATCTATTTTCCCGTTCTCCGAGAGCTGTGCTGACCTGAAGGTCACCCTAAAGCGCTTTTTTCTCCAGGTTTTATAGTCGAGCTACTGCACGCCATCTTCCCGCTCACCCCTGTTTAGAGTCAGTGTCGGTCCAGTGTCACTGGGGAAATTTAGGCCAGAATGCAGTCACACACACGCATGCAGTACACACAGGAAAGGCAAACGCACACTCTGTATGTATCCCTGTACACTAAAGTGCCTCACACAGGCACTGATATGATAAATAGCCGTCACTAGCAAAAGCTGGGTGGGAGGGTAGAAAAAGAGTTGTGAGTAACATTATCTGAGCCCAGAGAGATAGCGTCAGCCCGTCTGTGGTGATGGAAACAAAGCAAAGCCGAGATTGGAAGGAAGAAGGAGGCAAGGCACAGGCGGCGATACAAAACATGAGAGGAGCCCCGAAGCTGTGTGGTGATTGTAACCCAGGGCGACCACAGCCGTGCCTTATAAGCCCTGCAGGCCACGCTTAATGGCATGAAAGATAAACACGGACATGGCGCTGAGGAATACCGCCACAGTCATTAAACGGTCATTTGTCTAGATTAGGTGAGACACCTTCTGTGGAAGGATTAGGTGATGGCTGGAGACTGGAGAGTCCTCTAGCTGCGAAGCAAACAGTTTAGCCAAAAACATCACTTTTCGTCATTTCCCTCACTAAAAAAAGCAACAACCGCAGCTTACCGTATTTTTCGGACTATAAGTCGCATCAGTCAAAAAATACGTCATGAAGGAGAAAAAAAAACATAAGTCGCATTGGACTATAAGCTGCAGTTTTTTGGGAAATGTACCAAGACCAAGAAGAGACATTTCATCTGGAAAGGCAAGTTATAATAATAACAATAGAATATAGAACAGGCTGAATAGGTGTCAGGTATGATAACGCAACACATTAACAGTTATTCAGCTACACAATAGCATAAAGAACATACGTGGGAGGCTGAAAAGGCAGAATTAACATAACAAGCTCGCGACTCCAAGAAGATAGCCACTGGTTTACCAAAATCTCCATCCCATTCCACATCAATGAATCCATTGAATTCTTTATCCTCGGTGAGGAGGAGTGAGGAGTTTCTTTTGGGGGGCATTTGTGTTCGGTCTTTCTCAGTTGTCTTAATGTTTAAATTTCAGTGGTACAGGAGTAGCACATACCGGTAGTTGTCACAAGTCTAGAGTGTCCTCTCACAGCTAATATTTACTCCTTGGTCATATCAGTCAGTGTGAATTAATATTTTAACACACACACACACACACACACACACACACACACACACACACACACACACACACACACACACATATATATATATAAATGTATATATAAATGTATATAAAAATGTGTGACTTATAGTCTGGAAAATATGGTATTTGTCCTTCTCGGTTTGAAGACTATAAAATCCTGTTTTAAGTTACACTGCATCCAAATCTCACAGCGATTCTGCAACTTTTTGGCAAAGGAATTCTCCCCTGGTCTGTCCAGAAGGTAATATCTCATATCTCAGATATTTCTAGAGTGGGATTAAGGCTTCAGAGGCTGCGTTTTTGCAGACTCTGCCTCCAGCATGGACGGAGGAGGCCATTAGGGACGTCCCAGATTGGTCCCAGAGGAAAGATTCCCATGAAGGAATGATTGTGTCACAAAAAGAGCCGACTCTGCCTGACTGAACGAGGCGCTCCGAGTTTGTTTGCTTGTTTGGTTTTCGTTGCACATTCCCATGCAAGTGCTTCCTCTCCCATACAGCCAGATACACGTCATTAATTGGAGCAACTCTCGAGCCCATTTTTTGACATTCAATTGTAACTGGAGGATTTAGGAAAATATACATCTCATTTTGCCCTTTATCATTTCACAAAGGAAGCAGAAAATGGGCCAAAATCAAAGAACAGGTTGTGGAACTGTTGCTCCCACGGAGAGAACCTGCTCATCCAGCTCACACATGAACACGACATCCAGAAAAAGTCAGACGTGGTTCTTCTGTCTTAGACGAGGTTTAAATCTCATTTCAGTTGAGAGTTTAAGCACTTTTGCAGCACCTTTACCCCCTTTATCTTTTTTTTTTGTGTCAAACTTGACTCTGTAGCACACATTTTGTAAGTTGAATGAAATAACTTCACACTAACCCTTAACAGATAAAACAATTTTGAATTTGCCTGGTTGGCAGTTCTTCCTGCCTGTGAAATCTGACGGAGTCAATACAGGTTGATGATGACAACATTTACAATTTTTTTTTTTTTTTTTTCAAATTCAGTTATAGGCTGATTATATCTCTCAGGGTTTCGATTGTTGTAACTTTGACTTGTTGAAAGCTTGACGAGTTAAAGTAACATTTTCCACTGTCATCTTATCTTATGTAATAGAAACAGCCAAGAAATCAAAGTTCGGTACAAACTTGAGTTTTCTTCTATGAAAGATCTGTCTGCCTGCAGAGATTTTACATTTTTAAATGGAAAACATGGTTTGTTCAGTGCTTTACATGGAGCAGTAGTGGCTTATTTGAGGTGTTTTAAACAGAGATCATTCTGTTGCTGCAATAAGGCAGCTGGCATCTGCATCAAAGCATCTAGACAGGGAAAGAAAGGGTGAAAAGAAGAAAGAAAACAGCAGAGTGGGAAAAAAAAAGGTGAAATCGGAGTGTGCTGGCAGTAGCTGTTTCGTTTCAAGGGCGTTCTAACCGATATCCTTCCAGAGCCATCAGGATGAGAGCCCAGACCACCGACTCACTGCAGACCCTCGATATCTGTAAGATAAATAGCTTCATCCTCTTTCCCTACTGTTGCCATGCTCGATGATCCTTTAGCCTGAGCAGATTTCTTCTTTAAGTGTCCTATTAGAGCCTAAAAGAAGAGCGTGATAAATCTAATCTGGTGCTACAGTCATAATTCACATTACACGACACAGATACAGATTCCTTCTTTTGTTAAATCTGGTTTCATTTCATATTTTTGACTTTAATCTGACAGTGTGTGCATGTTGTCCTATCAAATACAACACTGAAATGTCACTGAGGCACCCAGGGTCTAAAGGGTCTACAGTAGTTCTTTCCACATGACCTGAGTTACTGTTTTCTATGATAGTAGCTAAGATGGTGAAAAGCTGTTTGTTATTTGCAAACATCTTTGTGTCAGTCACATTACTGAAAAGTGTTGCAGTAAAGAAACTAATCAATAATCAAATAAAATCAAATTTGCAAGTTGGGCAGAAGTGAAGAGGGAATGTAAAAAGGAAACCCAGTTTTACCACAGTCTGTTAATCATCTCAGGTTCTGGAAGCATCAAAACAGGCAGCAAAGACGACGTGGAAGACTGCTGGACAGACGTGGCCGTGAGGCACGTTCGCACCTCCAGTCATGCTACAGGGAAGGTTCACAGGCTGTGATAAGAAGGTGCAAGCGTATCTGCTGGCATGGCCTCATGGGTGGCTGCGCAACACCAGCCTGTGGTCGGCGGTCTTTAAAAGCCTCCATGGCCTACTCCAATAAAGTGGTCTAAAACGGATCCTGAGCGTTAGGGATATATCCCAGAAGCCCCATTACCTCCTCACACACGCACAACGCCATAGATAAGCAATGATGCGACAGAGCCAGAGCAGTGAGTGGTTTATACAGTCCAGGCCACAGATTTCAGACCCTCCCGGTGCTTCTCAGCCCCACCGCTGCTGCTGCTGCTGTTTAGAT